>CM068956.1:153875357-153897629 GCA_035128595.1 Eptatretus atami | reverse complement strand
GCGAAGTAGAAACACATATTATTATTTAATTATTTAAATATATTTAAAACACATTTTAAACGTATTTTAAACCATTAACAGCAGCCACACACTCTTATTAACTTCCCCACACACATTAATCAGTTTATTTAAAAAAAAAATTAAAAATTTGTCATCGGGAATGCGACTTCATGGGGCTGCAAGCCTAAGACCAAAAATAATTTTAAAAATACTATATTGTACTATAAAATATAAAAAACGTATTATGGGTACTGACCTATGAAGATATGACGATGATGATGATAGCTGTGCAGTACTGATGATGATGAAGATGACTATGATGAGATGAATGTAGTACTGCACAGCCAAGAAGAGCATTAAATCTCTTCTACTGGAGGCGCCTCTTCATCAGGCGCCTCTTCATTGAAAACCCGCGATGTAGTGAAGCCGCGAAAGTGAACCGCGATATAGCGAGGGAGCACTGTACAGTAATCCCCGTTTCTCGCGGGGGTTACGTTCCAAACCTCCCGCGCTAAGTGAAAATCCGCGATGAATGGACGCCTCCCCAAAAAATCGATTCGACTGGTCTGATCGGTTTGGCAGTGATTGGGTTTGAGGTGCGGAGATCGACTGGTCTGGTCTGGTCGGTTTGGCAGTGAGTGGGTTTGAGGTGCGGAGATCGACTGGTCTGGTCTGGTTGGTTTGGCAGTGATTGGTTTGAGGTGCGGAGATCGACTAGTCTGGTCTGGTCGGTTTTGAGGTGCTGGGTATGAGCAGTGCTCGTCCAACGGCGGCAAATCTTTTTCCTTCCGAAGCATATATCGAGCACCTTTACCTTAACCTTCTCTGGAGCGTCCCAGGACCTTCCTCTGGCGCTTCGTTCCTTGCCAGAAACCTTAGAAGGTGCAGGGCGTTTGGGCGCCATCGTGGGCTTGGAGAAAAAACGAAGAAATATTCTCAAGTTCACAAGCGAATTTGTCTCGTGCGTTGTGTGACTGGTCGAGCACCACGCGTTATAATTTATTGCTTAAATAATTTATATTTTATACATTATTACCGCGATGTACTGGGGAATCCGCAGAAAAATTAGTTAGTTCCAAGGGAAAACCCGCGATGAACCGGGGGCGCGATAGGTGAACCGTGATGAAGCGGGGGTTGACTGTATATATATTGTTACGGCTGTGGAAATTTGCAAACACCATTCAGGTCCGTAGGTGAGATTTTTTTAAGTACATGTTAGTTAGCCCAAACCCATTGTTTAGAGGGAATTAATGTGATTCATTCGGGCTGCGACACTTTGAGTTAGTCGTTTTTCTGTTCTTTCATTATTTACGAACCAACCACACTTCAACCTTAACCACGCCACCACTCCAACAAGCCCAGCACCGCCATCTCACAACAACCACCACCATCTTCGCCACTACCCACACCAACGAACGCCATCCTCCGCGGTCCACGTACGACGGTTTCCGCGTTGGAACCGTCGAACGCGAGAAGGGAAAGAAGAAATCACCACAGCGAGGGCGTGCGGTTTCCCCTGTTTTTCTCCTGCCCGGCGCCAGGACGGATTTTCCTCGCCCCCGCATGGCGCGGGGAGGGGGAACGAGAGGGAACGCCTCCTTTCTGGAAGCGCCTCGAAGGAGGGTGGAGCCAAGAACGGGGCGGGGCGCCGGGGATATAAGAGTCGGAGGCGCAGGAGGCGTTCGTAGTCTCTCTTGGTTTGGTCTCTCTCTGTTCGGTGAGCTTCGGCTCGTGCTCGTGCTCGTGCTCGTCTTGTTTTGGTTCTCTCTTGGTTCGGCATTCGCTCTTCTCTGGTGGTTCTCTCTTGGTGTTCTCTCTTGGTTCGGCTCTTACGCAGTCGGTGCTCGTCCGTGGCGTCGAGGGGCCAGCACGGGCAGGCACGAGGCACGCCGGAGAACCTCGCCGACCACGCTCGAGCACGGAGTCACGGCAGACGGGACCTCGTCAGAGGACGGTCGCCAAGGACTCGAGAGCAGGGAAGTCGCGACTTCCTCATTTCTTTTGGGTTCTGTGTGAACGTGTGTGTTGGCGCCATGTCTTGGAAAGTAGTATTGTATAAGTGTTGCCGAGTGTTCGCATTTAGCCGGTAGTATCTCTGCGTCATTGTTTCTTTTGTTGCCTTTCTTTTAACTGCTATATGTGCATTCTGTGATTTATGTGTGCTTTTTGTGTGTTGTGTGTAAATAAAATGCATTCTTGTTGAATTGTTCCCCCTGTTTCGCTGCGTCCTTTCCTTGTGGGTCTCCATCTTGCTTTACGTAAAGGGTTTGAGTGGGCGCGGACGCCCGATAATTAATCAGGAACCGTCAAGGCCGACTATAACACCGCTCGGTTATCCCGATAGCACGGAACGGATCGCTTAAGCGGCCCGTGTCCGAAGTCGACCTGCGGCGAGGTGCGATCGCCCGGTTACCATCCGCGTGGGTACTTAGGTAGGTCGAGTTTGGCGAACAACCCTATCCCACGCGGGTGGCCGATTGGCACGATCGTCGTGAGGCCGAAAGGCCCACCCGTGACTGGCTCCCGGCGTTAGTCCGAGAGGGTCACGACAGAATTGTCCGTCCGGTGGGCGAGGCGGTCGCGATTCGAGTCACGTGGCCGATCGCACGCCGGCGGCGCGAATTCGCAACACTGGTGTCAGAGAGCGGGAAAAATACCCTCCTGCCTCCAAGCTAAATTCACGGGAATCGGTTCAGGTGAAAAGCGACCCCCGATTCCCTCCAAATTACGAGCGAGCTAAATTAACCCCTTACGTGAAATAAGATGGCGTCTCAAGGCAAGTGGAGCCGGGGGTAATAGAAATGGATGTAGAGTGTTTAGAATCCATGGCTCAGGACGAGATCCCCATGCAGGACATTGGTGAGCAGGAACATTACTCCCCAACCAAACGCAGAGCCCGAAATAGGTGCGGCGGGCCGCGGTGTATAACACCTCCCCTCCCCTCTCCACCAAAACCCCCGATCCTGGCCGAATCGCTCCAGCCGAGTGCATCCGACATGGCCCAGCTATTCGCCATGCTGGCAAAGATGAATGCAAATGGAAGCGAATTTAAACAACAAAATGGATGGAATGAAAAACGAAATAAAAGGAGTGAACAAGCAGATGGAAACAAACACAAACGAAATGAAACGAAAAAATGGATGGAAACGCACTCAGAATGGAAACAAACACAAACGAAATGAAAACGAATATGGAAACAAATGCGCAAGGAATGAAGGAAGAAATAAAAGAAATGCGGGTGAAACGCAGCAAATGGGCCGAAGCCTGCAGGCGGGCATGAAGGCAACAACAGCGAAGTGCGTAATGGCGACGCCACGTGTGGAGCGAACGAGCTGGGAGGGGGTACAACGGTTGTCAGGCCCGCGGTGAAGGCAGGTGAGGAAAAAATAATTCGGGAGACGTGTTGGGCGAGAAGCGTGGAGGTGACGGAAAAAGTGACGTGACCGAGAGGGAAAAATTAAGTGGGGTGACGGAGACGTGCACGAAGGAAATAAAAATAGTGGAGTGTGAGAAAAGACTTCAGAACATGACGAAGAGAGTTGATAAGCTGGGACTGGAGAGGGAAGAACGAGAGGAACTGGGAAGACGGATAGACAAACACAAAGGCAAGCCGGAAGAACAGTTAGAAGCCAAAGCAAGGTCGGAGTGTGCGAGAATGAGAAAGGAATTGGAAAGAAAACTGAGTTACAGAAACCCAACAAAGAGACAGAACTACAAAACGAACTGAGAGTGTTAAAAGGGGAACAAGAAAGAGTAATGATGGAAAGAAGAATGAGACAGGAGAAGAGAATCTGTCAGTTGAAAGAAATAACGAGATTGCAGAATGAGGAACAAGGAAGACAGTGGAATAAAAAACTGAAAGAGTATGAATTTGAAACTGAACGACAAAAGGAAAAAAATAGGTTGGAATACGAGAGAAGTTGAAGGAGCAACGAATGAAGCAGGAAGGAGAAATCAGGAGATTGAAGGACACAACGAGATTGGAGAGGGAAGAGCGAGAGGAACAATGGAATAGAAACAAAAGGAACATGAAGCCGAGGTTGACCATTTGAAAGAAAGGCAAGGCTGGAGTGCGAAGAGGTAGACAAAGAACAGCGAATGAAACACAAAAGGGAAATTAACCACATGAAGAAACCATGAAACTGCAGAAGGAAGGGCAGGAGAAGAAACAAGGAAGAGTAATAGAACAGCAGCAAATGAAACACAAGAAAGAGATTGACCAAATGAAGCAAACCATGAAACTGAGAAGGAAGACAGGAGAGGAAACGAGGAAGAGTAATGAGAGAACAGCGAATGAACACAGGAAGGAAATGAGCCAATTGAAAGAAACGATGAGATTGGAAAATGAAGAGCAGGAGAGACTGTGGGATAGGAACAAAAAACAAAACGAGTTTGAAATTAATGAACTCAAGGAGAGTAAAATTGAAGTCCAGAGAGATGGAAGAACTCCGGAAAGAAACAGAAACTAATAAATGTATAGAGACGCGGGAGACAGAAAAAGTAGAGGAGAGACTGCATGATAATGACGGGGTTAAAGGAACAGAACACACACACAGAGGTAGTGGAGGATAATGGGGGTGAGCTCGCGGAATGTGTGGGACCCGGTGCGAGCAGCGGGATGGCCGCCTCCAGGAACGAGGGGAGGGAGTTTGCCCCCTTGAAGCGAATCACGACCAGGTGGGTTCGGTCGTGCCAAGCGGAGTTGAAGGGACGAGTGCTGTGGATAGGTGCACGTGCAGCTTGGGGGGTATAGAGGCCCCGGGAACCCTTGTGGGGACACGAATCCCCAGTGTGGTTGTGCAGGGGTGTGTGTTTGCGAGTGTGCGGAGATGTGTGCTTTCCGGCACGCATGGTGTGAGTGAGACCCCCTGTGCAGGTGAAAGGTTGGGTGTGAGGGAGACCGTGTGTGTGAGGTCTCTGTATGTGAGGGAGATGACGGTCGGCATGCGGGAGCACGCAGCCGTGTCTCCCAGTGTGAGTGTAATGGAGTGGAGTCTGTGCGTCGTAACACGCAGGTGTGCGTGGGTAGAACGGAGACGACGGCGACAGAGAGACACAAGCCGGGTAGCAGCTGTAGCTGTATTGGGCACCGTGCCGGTTCACCCAGCAGCGAGCGCGAGGTCCGTGCTGTGCAACGCACGAGACCCCCACGTGCTCGCTTGCGGGAGTGAAGCCCGGTCCGGAAACGCCAGCGGTGGATTTGCCGATCCGGCGGACGGACAAAGTTTAGGCAGGTAAACGAATTTGGACCGGACGGGTTTTCCACGCGAGCTTGTGTTAAGCTTCAATGGGCAAAGCACAGTGTTCGCGTGGGGAGCCCTCGGAGTACGAGGTTTGTTTTTGGGGGTGCGCAGGTGACGTCATGGCTGCACGTGGGGTTGGAATCCGGCAGGAGGGTGAATCCTGCCGGATGGTACCGTCCAAGAGGGACGAGGTACACGTGCAGCTGCATGACGTCACGGGCAAGGGGCAAAGTGCGCGAGCTGTGAGTTGCGCGCTGGTGCTGCGCGTAATTGGAAAAGAAAAAAAAATTAACGAAAGCAAGCCTCGCTTTCGGGTGAACAGGATTCCCTGGGCAAGGGTGGAAGACCCCTTGCCAGGGCACAGGATGGAACTAGTTAGGGGGAAGGGTTAGTTTAGCTAGACCGACTTCATGGGGCAGGGTAAGTCCTCATGGAGTCCGTGGAATGGATTACTTAGAGGGATGTTAGTGCAGATTTAGGATGGAAATGATTTATAGAGATTTGGAGACAGTGACAGACTTTGGATGTGTAGAGGGGACGTAGCTTAGCTACGTAGTGTTAAAAGGAACGTGCTATAGTGTAAGGGACGACGTGGGAGCACGAGTTGGATAGGGGATGCAGATAGAAGGATGGCAGGATTCAGCGATGTGTGTGTTGAAAAGCTGTGAGGTGAGTACATGGTGAGTGGGTGAGGCCAGCGGGTCTGAGTGTATGGAGCGATTGTGGAATGCATGGTGCGATGAGTGATTGGGGGAGGAGTGACTCCGCCCAAGGGACCCGGGGGTCAGTGTAGAGTGAGTTAGTGCGTTAGTTAAATTAACAAAAATGGAGGTCGTTTTGTTGTTGGTGGGGAAGTAGGCTCGAACCCATTTGGAGGGGTGCAGGAGCCCTGTTGACGGCTGGGAGCGTGGCTGCGAAAGGTGAGTATCGCTGAGTGGGTACACCGGGCTAGTCGGCCGTGGTAGGCCAAGGGCCCATGGGGGCTGGGTTAGCGTAGTGGGCACGGGTGCGCCGCTTGGTGCGGGGGCCGGGGCGCCATTAGCCGCGTGGGCAGTGTCGTGGGCACGGGTGACCCTCGGAAAGGGGCCCGGGAAGCCAGCCTGCCACGTGTGCGTTTCAGGGGAGTCGCCATGGAGGGCACTCCCGGTGTTTAGGGAGCTGGTAGGCTCGGAGGCAGTGTAGTGCCCGGGGTGCCATTGTAGGGGATTCGGCAGAGGGTCGTGCCTGCCAAGGGGAGCCACGCGTCCCAGCCATGAGACCGTGTGAGGGCACGGGAGGAAAATTGGAGGGCGAGGCCCGAAATTGTGAGGACACCAACACAGGCGACGGGAATCTGGGTTTTTAGAACCAATAGTGTAAGCGAGAGGCGCTTGTTGAAAGCCCCGGGGTAGTTTAAAGGTTAATGGATCGGGTAGATTAGGAAGTGTACCCCTCCGCACCACCATCCCTTCGCTCTCGTTGCGGCCGCTGGACCCACTTTGGGTTAGAGATCGCTGAAGTCTGGGGAGGCCATCTTGAGGCTTGGTTGGGCCTCGACACACGACGCTAGCTCCCTTATTCCCCTCCGGGAAGGGAACGTAGGGGTTGGGAGTAGGCTAGGGGACGATAGGTTAGCCGAACAAGGACGATAAAGGGGTTAGGGGACGATTTATAGTGGGGAAATGAAAGTAAGATAAAACAAACAAAACAAAAAAAATTAATTGGGGCTAAATTGGGTTTTTTTTAAATTAAGGGAGTGGGTATGACAGTGACAGGCAAAGGCGATAGGTGGGAGGGAGACCGTAGGGTAGGTCCGAGCCCGCCTCCCGAGTGGCCAGCACCACCGCACTCCCTCCACCAACCTGCACTGCACGGCAAGAGGCCGGCCAACTTCATCGGCTGGCTGTTGTTTTTACTGCAAGGCCTGTGCCGGCAGTTCGCCCTGCAGCGGCCTTGTTCTGCAGGCTATGTTTGCCTTCACCTTTGCCATTCATGTCCACTGCCCCGGTACACCCAGCCCCGTTCTGTTTTGATTTGCCCCCCCCCTCCCCTCCCTGTTCATTTCCATGTGCGCCAGGATCAAAGCAACAGTTTGCAAGCTGCAGGAACTGTCCTGTGGCAGCTACAACACGGGCCTGCAGTGGCGGCCCGTGCACCGTTTTTTTCTTTGACTCTTTTTCTTTTTCCTGCAGAGTCCATTGATTCTGGGCATGGAGTAGTGTAAATTATAAGGTTAAGGATAAGTTGTGTATTGTAATATGAGTGCGCCCCCGGCATGTCTGTCTAGCGCCGGCAATTTTATTTAAGTTGTCTGTGTGAGTGGGTTTGTTTAGTTAGTTACTCAGCCCTCAGGTTATTTATTTTGGGGACACGAATACCATGAATGTCGCACTCAGGGATCCGTAGGTAAAACGTACTAGGGGAGAACTACACATGATGGCACACGATAATTTGACGACTCGGGACGAGTCTGTAAAAAGGGGAGGGGGTAGTGTTACGGCTGTGGAAATTCGCAAACACCATTCAGGTCCCGTAGGTGAGATTTTTTTTAAGTACATGTATAGTTAGCCAAACCCATTGTTAGAGGGAATTAATGTGATTCATTCGGGCTGGAACATTTGAGTTAGTCGTTTTTCTGTTCTTTCATTTATTTCGAACCAACCACACTTCAACCTCAACCACGCCACCACTCCAACAACGCCAGCACCGCCATCTCACAACAACCACCACCATCTTCGCCACTACCCACACCAACGAACGCCACCTCGCGGTCCACGTAGTACTTTCCGCGTTGGAAACCGTCGAACGCGAGAAGGGAAAGAAGAAATCACCACAGCGAGGGCGCGCGGGTTTTCCCGCCTGTTTTCTTCCCTGGCCCGGCGCCAGGACGGATTTTCCTCGCCCCCGCATGGCGTGGGGAGGGGGAACGAGAGGGAACGCCCCCTTTCTAGAAGCGCCTCGAAGGAGGGTGGAGCCAAGAACGGGGGGGGCGCCGGAGATATAAGAGTCGGAGGCGTAGGAGGCGTTCGTGTCTCTCTTGGTTTGGGTCTCTCTCTGTTCGGTGAGCTTCGGCTCGTGCTCGTTCTTGTTTTGGGTTCTCTCTTGGTTCGGCATTCGCTTTCTCTCTTGGTGGTTCTCTCTTGGTTCGGCTCTTACGCAGTCGGTGCTCGGTCCGTGGCGTCGAGGGGCCAGCACGGGCAGGCACGAGGCACGCCGGAGAGACCTCGCCGACCACGCTCGGACGGAGTCACGGCAGACGGGACCGTCACACACACAGATTGCTGGAATTATAGATCGATGATTATATACTGTCGAACCGATTCGCATATATACTATTCACGGACCCTGCATATTTGCGGGTCATAAATTGTGACCTGCTTCTAAATTTGTGCTTCATGTATAGACAATTTTTTATTTAATTATTTCTTTACAGTTCAGGACTGGTCTCCTGTAACCATTGCTGCTGATAACAACTCCGCCTTGGAATTCTTCCACAGAAACCTGCCCTCCCTCATGCACAGATTCATCCCATCTCGTCTTCAGTTATCTTACCTATCCTCCTGCTCTTGGCACTGAATCCTGTGGTGAGGCAGTTGCCTTAAAACAACATGCATTCTCCTCCTGGAAGGCAAATCCAACTGAAGGCAACCACAGATCATTCCGCAAAGCCCGCAACAAGTGTGCGTCCACTCTCAAGAAAGCCAGAAAACAACACCTGTCCAATCTCAAGAATGAACTTTCAAATTTGGCTCTCCCTCCTCTAAAATGTGGTAGTGCCTCGTCAAGTCTGTTTTTGGTGTATGCTCCCCTTCCATCCCTTCCCTCACTTTCAGTGGCACCACAGCCGACTCCGTTCATGAGAAGGCCGAATGCCTCAATTGTGTGTTTGCTTCAAAATCTTGTATCCCAAACCCCTCCCTCTTTGTACCCATCCTTCCCAGTCGTACCCAACTGCTCCTGAATTCTGTCTTTTGCACCTGAAAAGGTGGAAAAGTTTCTGGCAACCCTCAACTCTGACTCTGCAACTGGGCCAGATGGCATCAGCTCATGTGTCCTAAAAACCTGCTTTGCTGCTCTTGCACGCCTTTTTCACCCTGTCATTTACCATAGGTCATCTTCCATCTGCTTGGAAATCATCCAACATCACAGCTTTACATTAAAAAGGTGCAAAAACATATCCCCTTAACTACAGACCAATTAGCTTGCTGTACCTCAAGTCATCAGGAAGGTCATGGAATCCATCATCACAATTGACATAAAATCATTCCTTTTCTCCAACAGCCTCATCTCAGATGATCAATTTGGATTCAGACCTGGTCACTCTACCTCGGACATGCTGCTTCAACTCTCCCAACAATGGTGGTGGTCCACGATATCAGACATGAGATGAGGGCAGTCTCTCTGCACATATCTCGAGCTTTTGATACAGTCTGGCATCCTGCCTTGCTCTCCAAGGTGACGATGCAACGCTTCGGGGTGCCCCCCCTGCCCCCCCCCCGACTCGAGGCTCGTGGTGGAGTTTGGGTGGCGAATAATCGGGGTCCACGGAGGGGGGTCAGGGTCGCTCTGTCCTTCCTTGTAGAGGGCCAGCAGAGACTCGTTCGCCACCTCGATGACCCTCTGCTCAACCCTCGTGACAGCAAAACCCCTTCATCCACAGAACTCCTCTTGGTCTTGCACTGAACTCTCCGCTGAGGACGGTGTCGGTAATTGTATGGACCTCCCTCAGCGGGGAGGGGCATTGGTGAAATTGACGTCACTGTTGGCCCTGATTGTCGGGGCTCCCATGGGCCCGCCCTTTCTGGGCGGGGTTTCAGCCATGCCGGGAAAACCCCGCCCCCCACTGCACGCGTGCCCATACTCGTCAAAAAGAAGTTATATTACCAAGTTCGTGGAGGCCGAGAAGGAACGGCCAGAGATTCTGCCCCGGACAGCGAGTTAGGTGAGTGAAGCGCTTGTTCAGTGGTGTTGTCGGTTTGTTGTCGGTTTGTTTGATGGTTTGATTTAATAACCTAATTTTTAAAAATCGTAACGCACGTTTTTGATCTTCCCACTAGACAAAAGGAAGGGGAATCTGACGACACACATACTTAACGGAATAACTGACTTTTGGGACCTGAATGTTGAGTGCTCATGGTTTCCAGATCTGTAACAATATCATCTTATTTTGTTCACCAGTATTCCAAGTAGGATAATTTCAAGAGAATGGTGAAATTTATATTGGTATATTTACTGGAGCCCTCGCCCTCTCCCGCCTCATCCTCCTCCTCCTCCTCCTCCTCCACCACTCCCACCCTCCTCCTCCCCCTCTCCCCTCCTCCCCCCTCTCCCCTCCCCTCCTCCTCCTCCCCTCCTCCCCTCCACTCTCTCTCTCCTCCTCCACCTCCCCCTCCTCCCTCCTCCCCTCTCCCTCCTCCTCATCCCACCTCCCCCTCCTCCTCATCCCATCTCCTCCTCTCCTCCTCCTCCCCTCCCCTCCCCTCCCTCTCCTCCTCCTCCACCTCTCCTCCTCTCCTCCTCCTAATCCCACCTCCCTCCCTCCTCATCCCATCTCCTCCCACCTCCTCCTCCACCTCCTCCCCCTCCTCCCCCACCTCTCCCCTCCTCCACCCACCCTCCTCCCCCTCCTCCTTCACCGCCTCCTCCTCCTCCTCCACCACTTCACCCTCCTCCGCCTCCACCACTACCACCCTCCTCTTCCCTCACCACTTCCACCTCCTCCTCCCTCACCCTCCTCCTCCCCTCCTCCTCCTCCCCTCCTCCCTCCTCCTCCTCCCCTCCTCCCTCCTCCTCCACCTCCCCTCATCCCTCCTCCACCTCCTCCTCCTCCTCCTCTCATCCCACCTCCTCATCCCACCTCCTCCTCCCCCTTCCCCTCCCTTCAAAAAATACACTTCAACTTAACGTCCATCCACAGTGACCACTTGATTCGATGGGGTGTTGATTCGATGGGGTGTTGATTCGATGGAGTGTGATGTGATGGAGTGTTGATGTGATGGAGTGTTGATGCGATGGAGTTGTTGGATGTGATGGAGTGTTGATGTGATGGAGTGTTGATTTGATGGAGTGTTGATTTGATGGAGTGTTGATGCGATGGAGTGTTGATTTGATGGAGTGTTGATGTGGATACAGGTTTTATGGGTCAAGGCTCCTCCTGGAGTTCCTTGCACTTCCTTACTTCAAGGTTCTGAACGGTTAGTGCGGTGTATGGTCATGCTCGGTGCTGAACGTTGTTGGGTCGGCGCGTGGGCTGGATGTGTCTGCGTTGACAACACCGTTTGCTGCACCGACAGCTCGGATGGTACAGGGGGCGCTGTTGTTGTGACGCTTTGTGTTTACAACGGTCTTGTCGCCATTTCTCCGTACGGATCCGTAACCTTTAACGTGACGTCATAATCGTTATTGTTGTTCTGTGTTTTCTTATCTTTATTCACTCGTCCTGTGTGTGTGTCCTTGCCTGTTCTCCGAGTCATCTTTTCCATTTGTGTGTTTTCTCTCTTTCGCCCTCTTTAGGTGTCGCAGCACCGAACGGTCCAACCCACCATCGCCTGCACTGGTCCATCCATCAAGCTCCGAAGCATCAACACCACCGGACTATCCAGATCACGATTGGAAGGTCGACTGATCTGTCAACACCACTGGATTGTCCAAAGCACAACCACCACCACCAGCACCACCACCAACACCACCACCACCACCAGCACGACTGGATGGTCTAAACCACGACCATCGCCACAATTAACAACAGAGAAAGGATCCACACTCCTTCCAGCAGCAGACGTTCTGTCGAACTACCATCTTCCCCACGACCATCGTTGGGTGATTCTCGTTCACTTTCTTCCTCTCTCGTCGATCTTTTCGGTCTCTGTTTCCTTCCGCCTTGCAACCATTGGGGTTGTTTTGTGTACGTGCTGGTCTGTGTACCAAAGTACATGTTTACCTGTGGGCTGTGTACCTCGGTCCTTGTTTACCTGTGGGCTGTGTACCTCGGTCCTTGTTTACCTGTGGGCTGTGTACCTCGGTCCATGTTTACCGGTAGCACGAATCCAAGGTTCTGGGTTTACAAATGACACATCATCTTGACATGTTGGTTCAGAGGTCGTGTACGCAACACTGAACTCCTTTCAATTTGGGTTCGATTCCCAGGCCGACTCTATAAGCTGGCTATCTCATCTGCCTGCATTAATTGGTTTGTCGACCTTAAATATTACATTGTACATTTTGAAAAGAGTGCGCCATTACGTGCACCTGCCCTGGCAAATTTTAAATTTCCATCCACGTCGACGACGGACGCTGCATCAACAGCACAGCCACGCCCTATAAATGATGCAACCAGCAGTAAGGTGTTGCAACCGCATGAGACGGCACAATTACATGACGAAACAGACGTGTTAAGATTCTATCGTTTTGATCGTTTCTCCCCCTCATCGAAACGTCATGACCAGTTAGCGTTGCTGTTTTGACTTTGCGTATGCATTGCTGACAGGTGTATCGGGATCTGAATCACCCAGGTTATCATCCCGTCACCCTGCTTGACACCCGGCAATAATTGTAACCCACAGAGTGGAACTTGAGCAGGAAGGGCGAGGCTGGTGGATCGAGCTTTCTCTCGTTACCATGTGGGATTGCTGGTCGAGCTGTGGCGAAGAGGCTGGTGGTGGCTCTCGATCTTTCACGGAAGCATTGAGAGAGAAGTACAGCAGCGATAATTACCCATACTGCTTCCCTGCTGTGTCTGCACCGTGGCCTGTGCCAGACAGCCATCACAGAGGTGCTTTGCACTGCCTCAGTCACATACATCACTCCTGCCTAACTACCATTTATGATTGCATCGCACACATATTATGTATGACGTCACGTGCAGGCCAGGGCTTCGCCCACAAGATGAAGCGAATTTGAATGTCGTTGGTGTGGCCTCGATCCTGCCTCAACAATGGCCTTGTCTACGCTACTGGGCTCTTCCCGCCCAGGAATACAGACGAAGATGGCAGGTTCACGTACGAGGTCCGTCTAAAAAGTAACGGGACTGAGCCTGCTGTGTGCTCCACTTACACAACTTGAATGAACGGGTTGCGTCACAGTCTTTCGCAACATTCCAGCAATATATATGATTGGTGATGGTTGACTGCGCTCATTGGGTGATTTTTTTACAAGTCGTGCTTTACACGTTGTCTCGTCTGAGTCGCCGCGCTACGAGTCGTGAGCAGAGAGTCAATCTGAAGTTTCTTGCCAAGCTTGGCAAAACACCTTCCGAATCCTTCGCAATGCTGCAGCAAGTCTACGGGGAAGAAACGATGTCACATACATGCGCATTTGAATGGCACAAGAGGTTCAAAGAGGGAAGGGAGGAGGTTGAAGACGATCCATGGTCTGGAAGACCTTCAACGAGCAGAACGGTGGACAACATCGAGCGTGTGAAGCGGATGGTGCGCGCAGATCGTCGACTCACGGTGCGGATGATTGCTGAGGAACTTTCCATCAACAAGGACACTGTCTGGAGCATCATCACTGAAAATCTCAAATTGCGCAAGGTGTGCGCAAAGATTGTCCCCAAGTTGTTGTCTGAGGACCAGAAACAGCAAAGAGTCACTGTCTGTCAAGACATTATCGAGCGCCTCAAGGACGATCCAGACCTGCTCGGGAGAATCATTACTGGCGATGAATCGTGGATATTCAAAAAGGATCCCGAGACCAAACGGCAGAGTCATCAGTGGAAAAGTCCGGCATCACCAAGACCAAAGAAAGCAAGGATGTTCGAAGTCGAAGGTCAAGGTGATGCTCATCACGTTTTTTGACATCAAGGGCATCGTCCACTTCGAGTTTCTACCACAGGATCAAACATGAATCAATACGTGTACAAGGAGATCCTTCGCGCCTCATGAGATCAGTCCGGGACAAGAGGGGGATCTGTGGGAGAACAACGCCTGGGTGCTCCACCATGACAACGCCCTGCTCACGGTGCCCTGAGCATCGACAGTTTCTGGCGGGAGGAACGTGCCAACTCTGGAGCAACCCCTGTATTCGCCAGACTTGGCCCCTTGTGATTTTTTCCTATTCCCCAAGCTCAAGGGGTGATCAAGGGGACCCGATTTCCTGATGTGGAGGCCATCAAAAGGCCGTGACGACGGAGCTCCGGAGGATTCCAGAAGAAGCCTTCCAGGGAGCATGCGAAGTGTCGAAGAAGAGGATGGACAAGTGTGTGAGACTGGAGGGAAACTATTTTGAAGGGGACAAGCTGTGATTTAATATATTTTTTGGAATTAGATTTCTGTGAAGTCAGTCCCGTTATTTTTTAGACGGGCCTCGTACTCTCTGAGCAATTTAAGAATTGCGACTTCGGATGGGTGTTCAAGTGAAACGATATACGTACATGTATCGAGTAAAGCGATTTGAGATTTTTTTTGAGTATTTTTGGTAAAAGGGTAAAAACCACTACAGCAGACATTTCTTTCAAATACAGCAAGAAGTTTGTCCGTAATTGGAGAGCCACTCATGGAAATACAAATACTTTCCCAGTATTGGTCGAACACTCCGTCATTCTCATGTCAACCAAGACCTGGTACGCCGAGGCATAGTAGCTTTGTCATCAGTCCAGCGCTCTTGTAATCAAACACATGGGCTTTCTTTGGCTCTGTACTGTGACTGTGAGTTAATTAGGTTCTAATTTAAAATTGGGATTACTAATTACCCTCTGCCACCAAAGGTAGACGGAGATTTGTTTTCACCCCTGTTTGTCTGTCTGACTGTGGGCAGGATATCTCAAAACGTTATAGATGGATTTGGACGAAATTTGATGGGCAGGTTCAGTGTGTGACGAGGAAGAGTTGATTCGATTTTGGGGAAGATCCAGATCCAGATACGAGAATTTTTTACAAGTGATTCTTCACCGTTGAGAGATAGGGCCAAAAACGATATATAGCATGATATCTCAAAAAGTTGTGGATGGATTCAGAATAAACTTGGTGGGTGAATTCCATTTGACGAAGACCATATTGTCGTATCGAAACAATGAAGGAGTGGCATTGTGGTTGGAGTGTCTTCTCTGAGTCTGGGTGGTCGGCGGTTTTTCAATTCAGTTCTTTCCCCCCCCCCCCCCCCCCCCACAAAACTGCAGCTGAGTTCTAACCTATATTTAATTTTTATATACTTGTATATTCTATCTCATCAGGCATGTGCCTTGCACATCTCTAGCCTCATCCTTGTAGCTTTTATGCATACATTTTCCTTCTCCCTATTCACCATCTCCTAGAATGGCTGATTGTGCCCCCTATACTGGGACTCAGCGGCTGTGGGGTGGCATGGGCAGGACAGCAGGTTGGCATCAAAGAGTTCTGCAGCCAAGTCACGGAGTTGGATATCTCACACAATATCCTGAATGATTGGCATGAGGTGAGGAAGCCATGAAACGTTGGTACCTCCTTGACCACACCATGCTTCGCTGCACTTTTGCAGTGATGCGTGCGTTGTCCTTCAAAGTATCCACCTTCATTTCGGTAAGGGGTTACAATTCATGGACCAAGCTGTGAAGTTTCTTTTGTATATGTGGGTTTCAGAAGGTGGAATGGATCCCTCCCAGGTCTCGAAGTATCTACCATTGTGTGTGTGTGGTGTGTGCGTGCGTGCATGCGTGTGTGTCTCATTGATTGGTGTCTACATATGTGGGTTTCAGAAGGTGGAATTGAGTCCTCCCAGGGCAGGCTCCAAGTATCCACTTGTATTTCGGTTAGGGGTCACGATTCACGGACCAAGCTGTGAAGTTTTCTGTTTTCAAAGTTTTGTGCCGAGGGCTCTCTTCAGGGTCGATACTGAGCCCAGGACAGTTTCCAACTGTAGTTCGTTTGTAGTGATTTTTTTTGTTGTACCGAAGTAGGATATCCGGTCGCAATGCTTTGTTTTCGATGTTCACACTCGATGAGATCACAAGGTCGTACGTGAGCGATACGTCAATGTTTTCAGTGATTGCTTTTGGTTCATTTTCCCACAAATTTTCTGGAATTGGAATATCAAAGTTTTTGCAGATGTGCCAGCGGATTACTTTACAAACTCTGTTGTGTTGTTGTGTGTACAGCTGTTCTGACACGTTTTTATTTTTATTGTTTTTAATTTGTTTCATGTTCGGTCAACAAGCGTCACATATGGTCTTTGCTAAGAAAGCTAACAAGAAAGCTCTTTGCTAACCTCACGTCCACCCCACACCTGTGTTTTATTTTTTTTCCTCCTCTCCCCCACCTTTTTCTCTCACTCTGTCCCTTCCTCGCTCACCCCTCCTCATAAAATGCAGCACTCTCCTCCCACACCTCTGTTGGTGTGTGTGTGTACGTACACGCGTGTCTTTCTCACACGCACCAGAGGTGTCGCTCTCACCACCTCCCCCGTCACTCCCCTTTCTTCATCCTCTCTGCCTCCCCTTCCCCCTCTCACCCGACACCTTCCATATCGGTGATGCACCTTGGGGTGTTCTAGAAGCCTTTTTGCAAACTAGGTCATGCTGAACGACATTTGTTTTCTTCAAACAGCCCTCCCACCCTACCACCATCCATGCTACTCCCTTCACTGTACCCCAGTACTTATCACTTGCTCTCCCTGGGCCCTCACTGCCCACCTTCCCTCCCAGGTTAGCAGCATCGTGAGACACATACCTCAGCTTGACTTCCTGAACTTGAGCGGTAATCCATTAGGGCGAAGTCCAATAGCATCTGTGAATTTTCCACAAATGCTGCGCTGTCTTGTTCTTAGCAACACGGCCACTGATTGGACCACGGTGCAGACACTACTTCACTCACTACCAAGGTCTTGCCTCCACCCTCCTTGATACATTTATTGATGCCTCATCATTGCTCACTATTCAGCACAATCCCAAATCATTTATTTCATATTATGTTGTGGTGCGATGCACAATTCACTCTCGACCAACCACTATGTTAAGCTTGCTCAAGTTATCTTTACCTTCAAACCCCCAGACTGGAGGAGCTTTTCCTTTGCTTCAACAACTACAAAGAAGTCCCTCTGCATCCCACACTGGCTTATTCCTCCTCCTCCACTGCTTCTTCATCCAACAGCTCTTCCTCCTCATCCAATCCAACTCATTCACAGTCAACATTGGATTCTTTCTTCGCTTGGCAAAGCTGCGTTCCATCTGGGTCACAGTCCAGTGGGACACAATCCCTCGATACAAAGAACTCCACACACACTGAGGGTGCTGGTTTGGAGTTTCAATGCAACACAGCCCTTGAATACTCTGGGACCCAGTCCACTAACATTTCAGATCCCAAAACTTCTAGTCCTGTGCATTCTGACCTCTTGCAAAATGAGCATTTGATCTCTGACCTCTCACTCCAGGACCCCAACACTGCCATTAGCAGCTTCACTAGCATCAAACTCCTGCACATCACATATAATCACCTCGGTGAGTTCTGGAGTTTATCTCTAAACACCTAAATCTGATCTGTTTGATGACCTTCAAGATCTATAGGGTGCCACATTTTCGTTTTCATGGGCAAGGAGTCTTGGCAGTGCCCATTTCTCCAGGGCAGGTAAAGGAAGGAATTTGGAATTTGCCTCGGGTCTTTTCATCTTTGAAATGTATTGTGAAAGGTATTTGCCTTTCCTTTTTGAAAGGTGTTGTGGAATCTTCAGCATCCATCAGCGAATTGTTTGAAACAAGACACCAGGTTTGATGTCCAGTCAAAGGCAAGCATGCTACTTCAGTTTTCCTATCGGCCCATATACATATAATTAGCTTTCCCCAAATTATTCTCTTCGATACAGAGTAGAATTGAAAACCATCACCAATCATGTCTTAATCGTGAAGATGAGCGTCTTTGTCTGTAATCCAAAGTAAGGCTCGCCATACTCATTTTGGGGCCTGGTGGTGATTTGACGATCGGTGAGCCTTGACGCCGAATATGTTGAAACATTGCGAGGCCAAATTTTACACTTTATACAAGTTTTACCAACTGTCAATTTTCTGGTCCTGTTAAACTGGTCTGGTCCCGTCTCCATCCTATATGGTTAGACTTGATGGTTAGGGTGGCTGGCTTGGGATCCTAGGGTCCTGAGTTCAAATCCTGCTTGGCTGTTGAATTAATACGAGGTGGGGCTGACTCAGCCTGTCATCCTTCCGAGGTCGGCAAAGTGAGTACCTGCTTGCTGGGGAGATTGAGCCGTTTAAGTTTCCTGCATCGGAGCGGTGACCCATCCAGGATTGCGCCCAATAGTCCAGGATACTGCTTCGGCAGCACCGACGCTCTGTACAGAGTATGGTCCCAATGTATATGGATTTGGATTTGGATTGGCTTGTGTGTGTGTGAAGATGCCATGAGGCATACCTGTTTACCAACTCACCTCATGACCAGCTTTTCCTGACTAACCTCATCCCATCGGACTCTCACCATGGTTAATGGAGCTTAAGTTCTTATCATATACTTGTGTGCATAACTGTTCTCTTTATAATTAGCATACCACTGACATGAATATTAAAATCCAACTCTTTTTCAACAACATTTTCCTCCATAGAAGGAGCGATTGCATTTGCGTTTTTAACGTTGAGGAAATCCTAAAATGGTGTATCCTCTTCATGTAGCTGCCTGGGATGAGATATGCAACCTCGGTCTTCTGTTCCCTCGTCTTGAGCGCCTCGTTTTGGCAAACAACCCGCTTCAAAGGATCAGTGGCTGCAAAAGGAAACTCGCCAAGACTTTCCCTCATCTACGAAACCTTAATCTGCAAAACACTGGTCAGTGTTTTATACCCTGGGACTTGTGGGCTTGGTGGGTTTTTGGTATATAACCTTGAGGCTTGTGGAAGAGCTAGAACAGGGCAGAATACAGTAGAAAATAGGGAAACGGTAACAGCGGGGTAGATGGGCACAACAACAGAGGGACACTTGGAGGACGAGGACGATAGAGGTGCTGAACAAGCTTGCTTCAAGCTTAAACACAGCAATTTGGGCGTTAAAGAACAGGAAAGAAAGATTAGGATGAAATAGAAATGTAAAAAAAAAAAAAAAAAGTCCGGCGAAGGGAGAGGGGGGGGGGGGGTAGTTAACCCATTCCGTGCACGAGAGACGGACTTTTGCAAATGCTTCTGCTTGTCTGTCTGTCTGTTGGAGGCATGACTTTTTTTTAACATTTGAGCTTTTGTCATCAAATTTTCAACAAACGTCAATTGAGAATATGGAGGAGAATAATTAGTAATTGAGTCAAAACATCAAAGGACAAGTCACAGGAAGCACAGATAGCAACAAGAAAAGAGCAATCAGAGATTGCCGACCCTCACCAGGACTTCTTTTGAGTAGTGTATTTTTATAGGTTTTAGGGTAAATCCAATATGGCTGCCAACCATGTGACCGATGGATCATATGTGTTGAAACTTTTGTTCCTCGTGGACAGGCGGGTCATCGTGTAAAGTTTCGCCTCACTTTGTTCAGCACTTCAGAGAGAAGAGATTTTTGAACGTTTTTTTTCATTTTTATTTTTTTTTTAAACAATATGGCTGCCGATCACGTGACCGATGATAATGATTTTATTTTTCTGTGGACCATTTTATCCCTTGATGCCCGCAAATTTTTTAACTGATCGGATGTGGAGCACTCGATATGCAATTATTGGTCATAACGAGTGCACCTATGACGTCATAAAAAAAATCATTCATTCTCCATGAGGATTTGCTATGTTATGTGCTAAGTTTCTTTTTTCCTTGGTGTGGTTTCAGAGATAAACGTCCAAATTTTTCCATTTTTTACAGCGTCTCACGCTGCTCATAGAGAGCTCTCGGCTGTTGTTCTTCTTCTTCTTTTCTTGTTCTTGTTCTTCTTTCTTGTTGTTCTTCTTCTTGTGAAGACAAAACCTTAACCTCTAGGACTCGGCTCTTGTATATACAGGCCGGATCTCCTTAAATACTAAGCACATGTACATCCCCGCATTGACGGTGCCTTTTGAGAGCGTCTCATGAACTTTAAATATATTCAGACATTTGCTTTAAAGTTTCGAAAGTTCACTTACTATTTAAAAGTTATTCCATTTATCGTATTGTAATTTCGTAAATACATTATTTATTTCGTAAATACACTAATATATATATCGTAAATACCTAAATGCATTATGACGGGTCTCGCTATTGGCTTAATCAAGGCACGTGACGAAATCGGAAGTTGTTGTTTTTTTAAATTATTGAGCTGACACAACCTTTAGGACGCTGCTCTTGGACACATTTGTCCTTGTTCCTATATGGCTGCCACACCACGTGACCATGATGTCATAATTATTAAAATTTCTCCATGAGTAGTCGCACCAATAGTGAAAATTTCATCTCAATCCGACAAGTGGTTGGGAGAAAAACACGAAAGTTCTGTGTGGACAGACAGACAGACAGACGACGAGAACAAATGGACCCAAATGCATTACCGTCTCCTTTGACGAGGGTATTATCAGCACGAATGACTGCGTGTTTTATTTTTTTTAACTCTTACTGTGTTTATTTATTTATTTACCATGAGTTTCCACTCTCTACGGAGCAGCAGGAAGGTCATGTATTATCCTTTCTGCGGTATATACATTACAGTAGATCCAGGCTCGGGTCCGTTAGTTGTGGGATCGGTCATAGCAAATCGTGCCTCAAGAATGTCGGGTTTCCTCCCTTTCAGTTTTTGTGTTAAACAGCAGCAGCAACTGTTTTAAAAGGTAATCATACGTGTTTGTGGTTTATTATTATTATTATTTATTATTTTTTACTTCCAGGAGGGGTGCCACAACAAGCTATTTATACACATTATCTGGCGTTTGTCCAAGGAGGGCAAAAAACAAACTCTTGGGGATGGAGATTATTAGGATTAATATTGTTGCCATAACATTATTATTATATTTTTTTATTTTCATTGGTGTTGTTATTACTTTTTTGTGTTGTTCAGTGAGTGAGACCTGGTTTAAGGAGGAGAGTAACTGGAGGGGATTAGAAGGCTACAGTGTGTCGGTATGATAGGAAGGAGAGAATAGGAGAGGATGCAATCTGGGTAAAGGACAACATGCATCAAGAGAAAGGGGTGACACTTAAGGAAGGAATAAATGTTGGGGTTCTGTGTGGGAGAGATTGAGAGTTGTAAAAACAGTAAGTACTGGTAGGATGACTTTTATGGGTCCGGATAGGAAAGAAGAGGGGAAGGAGGAGTACATTAGAATTCAAAAGGGCATGTGGTAAGGGAAGAGTTTGATTATGGGGGATTTTACTTGTCAGGGATATTGGGTCCGGGACAGGGAAAGGAGAGCGGATGAGGATTTCCTAGTTTTTCCAGATATGATTTTAACCCAGTTTGTAGATAAGCCCACGAGGGGGAGTGCAGTTAGACTTCCTTTTCAGTAACGATCCCAATATGGTGGAGGAGGTGGAGGTCGGGAAGCATTTAGGGCAAGTGACCATAACATTGTGTGGCAAAGTTCGTTGAGGGTTAGAGTTCAGGATAGTAGGGTAAGGCTATTAGATTTCAGGAAGGCAAACCTTGAGGGTATGAGGAGAGAGTTGGTGATGTAGATTGGGAGAAATTAACAACGGACAATCAGCATCAGAGAAATGGGAAACCTACAGAGCAAATGTGTGGAGTGCAGAGTAAGTACATTCCAATGAGGTGTAAAACTAGAAACAAGAGACCAGGGTGGTTGAGTGGTAAGATAAGGAACGATATTAAGGAGAAGCAAGGCATTTATTAGGTTAAAATGACAGGATGAGTTATATTTATATCACTATCGGAGTAAACAGAGGCAAGTTAAGAATAACTCGGCAAGCCAAAGAGAGGATGAGTACATGGCTAAGCATATTAAATATTAAACAAGGTTATTTAAGTATATCAGGGGAAAATAACAGGTTAGGACCAGTGTGGGCCCATTGGAATAGCACCAGGAGAGTGGTTTGTGATGAAAGTGCTGGCGGCTTATTAAACAGGAATTTTTCTTCAACTTTTACACAAGAACAGTCAGGAGAATTTGCAATAGCTGAGAGTATTTATCAAGGAGGTGAGGAAGGGCCTTTACAGAAGATCCAGGTTGGAGTGGAGGAAGTA
>CM068956.1:153860567-153874190 GCA_035128595.1 Eptatretus atami | reverse complement strand
AGGGATGTTGACAGGACTTTTAGGTAGTTTGAGTATTGAATGGGTGTTTGTGGGCAGGTGTATGGAGTGCTGTTGGTGGGGGTCTCATCAAGGGGTGTTGTGTGGTTGATGTATGTTTTTATTTTTTTTAACCAAGCCCATGTCCCTCCCTGAGGAGGGGTGGGGGGGGGATACAAAAACGACAAAAGCTTAATAAATAATTTTAAAAATTTACCATTTCTTCTTTGCATATTGTGTTGATAAATTAGTATGGTGTTTGCGCAGGCTGATGGGCTGAATGGCTCCACCTGTGTCTGATTTCCTTGTTTGAGCGATGTATCGGCAACATGTAGCTCTGTATAGGAAAAAAAAAACCCAGGTTATGTGCATGAAGCAAAAACATACCTAGTGCTTATAATTCAAACACCTCACTGCACTGGAAAACGTGGGGACAGGAATACTGTACTGTAAATGGTGGAGACTTGTAATACTCTCCCCCACCTGGAAGCGGCGCTACACGATACACATTTACATAGAGAATTTGCGTCCTTCTCCCCCCCCCCCCCCCCACCCTCCATCCTCCAAGATCACGGGGAAAGATATAAACACTCCTATACATTAATTGGAGTCATGCTGATCCTATGTAGCAAGTCTCGATGTAATCAGCCCAGAACTGGAGGAGGAGCGTGACAAACAAACCCACCAACACTGGTCCATGAATTATATAGTAAGGATACGTAGAACACGAATGAATAAATTGGACTTTTTTTTTTGTTGTGAGGTTTAGTTTGAGTACAAGTGCACGTAGATGGGCTTTCATTTTGAGATGCTTTCTAGTTACCTCCACCACTGAAGGTGAAGGTGGTTATGTTTTCATCCTTTCTGTTTGTTTATTTGTCTGTGTGCAGGATATCTCAAAAAGTTGACGGATTCGGACGGAACTTGGTGGACATGTTCGTTGTGTGACAAGGAAGAATCGATTCAATTTTTTGTGAAGATCTGAATCCGGACCCGGATACTAGAATTATTTAATTTTTAAAGTGATTCTTCACCACTGAGAGATCGGGCCAAAAACGATATAGTCCTGTATAGCATGATATTTCAAAAATGTATCGGACCCGATATGTTCTCGTGGATCAGGAATTACGTGGCGGGGGGTATGCAATCTACCGAGTGCCCTTGCAGTTTAAACTGTTATGATGTCGTTGTTAAAAGTTTTAACTCTGCTTCATAACCACCTTAACTGGTAGCTTTCTAAAAGGATAGCCATGTAAATCGTTTGGTCAGACGAGCTAACGGATTAATTATTTTTTGGGGGGGGTTTAAGACTCGTGGAGGAGCTGCAATGCTAATCACGCACCCGTACATGAGGCAACACTGGACTGGACTTCAGGAAAACTCAGGCCGCTGAGGTTGGGAGGTGGGGAGAGCAATGTTATATGTTGGAGTACCGTGGGTACCTGCAACGTCATCTTCATGACATCACTTTTCTCTCTGCACTCAGCAGGACAATTTAAGGACGAATTTCCTCTTCCCCATGGATGCCAAACCACAGGGTTTGTCCATGCTCTATCCTTTAAATGCTGAGCAACAAGCAAAGAATCAGCACGTACCATTCTTTTATGCGCCCGATATATATATATATTGGGGCGTATTATGTGATACCGGTCGTCCGTCCGTCCGTCCGTCTTCCGTCGTTCCTGTCCGCACTCTAACTCCCAAAGTTTTCAACTTTCAGGTTCATATTTGGTACATAGGTACAGACTGTGGAGACGGTGTGTCGTGACATACGTTCGTCATCTAAAGTGGTTGCCATGGCAACCAGGATGCTGTTTTCCACCGTTCCTGTCCGCATTCTAACTCCCAAAGTTTTCAACTTTCACGTTTCATATTTGGTACACAGGTACAGACTGTGGAGACGGTGTGTCGGACATACATTCGTCATCTAAAGTGGTTGCCATGGCAACCAGGATGCTGTTTCCATGTAGTAGCCACTTCTGTATATACCTTCTTTTTCGGGCGTATATTGTGCTCACTTGCACTCTTGTTAGTCTTTGGTATGACTCGACTAGGATAGGGGTCAAACCGCCGTCGACCTCCCACAGTGGGACTAGGATAGGGACAGTGAATGCTCTAACCATTATGCCACAGAGTCTGGTTCGAATCACAGATTTTTGGGGTTTGATGGGATGTTTGATGCAACGTGAGCATTGTTGTTTGTGAACATCACTTTTGTCTTTACCGTTGGAAGTGATGGGGGGGGGGGGGGGACCTTGTAGCATCTTCACAGCGTTTTATTTCTTGTTTTCTGATATCACAAAATAAATTATTTTACTAAAACATTTCTTGCTAGTTGTATTTGACATGGTTATAACGTCTAACCCGAAGGAATCGGGAAATGATGACATTGCCATATTAATTTCAAATCACATGTTTCTCTTTAATCATACCGCCTCCCCCCCAAAGTTATTCATACAGGATAGCTCTCGGATATGAAACTTGGAATACCTCACCTTGTACGTTAGCCAAGTTATGCAATTTTTTTTTCGTGTAGCGCTGGCTGAATGGAGTGACATAGAGAGCCTGACGGCCTTACCAGCACTCACGGAGTTGCGCCTGCTTGGGATCCCCCTCATGAAGTCCCACTCTGCTACAGAGCGGCGCAAGCTGTCCATTGCCAGGTAGAACCCACCCATCATCTTATTAGGCATGCTTTCATTTTGAGATTGAGCAGGTGTGCAAACCTTTTGTTGTGGTGTTCATGTCCGTAGGCTGCCTTTTGTGCGTTCTCTCAACGGGAGCTGGATCTTTCCAGAAGAGAGGGAAGATGCTGAGAGATTTTTCCTACGACACTATATGGACACGGAGCCTGCATTGCAACCACCACGGTACACTTGTGTAGCAGCATATCAATTGACATAATGCACTCCATCACCACGTGACGTGATGCTATCACAATGTGCCTTCCGACCGTCTTGATTGATTTTCATTTATTTATTTATTTATTTTCCCACGTATTGATAAATAATCTCGGTTTTCCTGGCCAATTTCAAACAATATTTCATTCAATTAAAAGTGAAAACGAATGCACCTTGATGTCATCATTCAATTTTAAAATGATTCATTCAATTTCATTAGTTGGGCATTCGTTGGACTTATAACCTCATTCAGTTGCAAAAATATGTACGTTCCAATGGAAGTTGTCAAAGTTCATTCAATTTCACCACAACCAGTCGAAAGACGTGAATGAAGAACTAAATGTCATCAATGGGCATACATTTGTCACGTTTTTACATTCGATTCGCTGGTATGCGTTTTCAAATTAAAATTCTTATTTGTCTATAAGAGCAGGTATGCGTGTTCCGAGGATAGTTCATTTCTCGACTCGTTCTTGGTATGAAGGGACACTTCTCTCTCGAGCCAATTTTGAAAATAAAGATGGCTGCCCGTGGTCATTACAGGAGAATATCTAACGCATATAGGGAGAGGATAATTATTGAAGCTTTTGAAAACAACAACGCCGACGATCTAGAACTGGCTGATACTTGATGCATCAATCGATCCACTGCAAGGTCAAGTGTAGCTACATATTTGCGCACTGGTCTTCATGAAAAAGTTACCGACAGGAGGAGTACGTAACACCAAGGTTGATCGAGAGATGCGAGATGAGGTACAACGATTATATTGGATATCAACCTTCTGCTGACTCTTGAAAAGATGAAAGATGACCTACAAGATGCTGTGCCAGACAAACCAACTGTGTCTTCCAGCTCCGTTGATGGTATGCTGATGACAATTAAACTGGCAGAGGATGTGCCTGATGTCCGAAACGCTCCTCGTGCACTGAACATGCGCATCGAGTATGCTTTGTGGTGCTTAGAGCATTGGGTTGTTGCCCACTGCGTTTACATTGATGAAACGGGCTACAACATTTGGACGAGGCGTTCCTTTGGGAGAGCTTGTCGCGTTCTTCCGGTGAGACACATTGTACACGGGTAACGTGGACGGAACTGCAATGTCACCTTTTCTGTTTCTGGTGAGATTGGGCTTGTATATCACCGCACAGCCTTTGAGACCGTTACGAGAGAAGGATTTGAGGAGTTTCTTGCAGACACAGCCCATCAGTGTGAGAATATGTTCCCTGCAGATGAGCTCGTCTTTCTAATGTACGACGATGCAAGACCCCACGTTCGCGCTTAACTTCCACCAGGTATCAATCAGCAGATCCAACTGAAGTTGCTACCACCCCTACTCACCCTTCCTTCCCCCAACAGAAATGGCCCATCGTGCATTCAAGGCTAGCGTAAAGAGCGACCTGGCTCTCCCAGAATGTAATCATGAATGAGGAAAAACGAAATAGAATGAACCAAACACATTTGTGAATGTCAGGTCCGTCACCATGAATGCATGAAAATGAAATGTATGGCACAAATATTGAAGAAGAAACCCGAGCTTGAGCGGGTTCGTAAAACTGCGTTGATTTGAATGCGTGTCGATCAAATTGAGCAGAATTTTTTTTTGAAATTTGCCTCGATTGTGAGGCTATGTGAACTTCACAGCAATTGTGAGGCTAAAATAACACGAGGGTTGGAGTTATGATTTGAGTTTGTAGCCACTTTCAGCCAATCAAGTTGACCTCCTTAGGCAAGGGCACAACATTCCAGTTCAAAATGTACAATAAAATGCGTACAGGTTCAGCATGATCCTACTTCTTTGACATCTTTTTTTTTTTCCCCACCTCTAATTGATCCTCATTCATTATTTTGAACTATTTGCTGGGCTTTGCTTGCTAAGGAAGAGATTTTTCTTTTTTAAAGCACAAAGTTAATTGGTCTTGTCTTGTTTCACTGTGATGTGTGCATTTGTAACCTCATCAAATGCATTGTATATATCTCATGTAATGGGCTGACGGGATGGCCTAGAGGTGCGCACACTCGCCTCGAAGCTGTCTCGCCTGGGTTTGAATCCTGATCCAGCTATAAACTGTCATGCTGGTGTTTCACAGGCAGGGCGATTCATCATCATTGTGTGCACGCGCCATCTCTTGGATGGACGTTAAACTGGGGGCCCTGCCTTTCGGCATTCGTTGGTGGACGTTAACCATCCCACGGTGTCCTTCTCGAAGAGTAGGCGAGCTATCGCCAGCACCCTGAACAAATTAGAAATTCCTGCCCTAACCGGCAGAGGGCACTGCATCAGCGGCACAGTCACTCCCTCAGCCAATGAGGCTACTCCACAGCCTTGTGCGACGTACAAATGAAGAAGATTAATGAATCTAATGTAATTGGATAAAGGATTGTTACAATCTCTAACCGTACCACTGCTAATTCCCTTCACAGTTACTCCGAGCTCCTGGCCCACTATGGCCAGCTTCAGCAGCTGGCAGACATCGATCTGCGACCCCAAGAACATGCTCAAGTGTCTGTTCGGTGTGATGACAAAGTTTCATCTTGTTTCATCCGTCTCGACCAAACGGTTACAGAGCTACGTCGGGAGCTGCGTACAGAATGCACCTTACCACCTGGTGCACTACGCCTGTTCCATGTTGTGCACAAGGAAACCGTGGTTTGGTGCCCAGAGGAGATGCGAGTGGGCACTAGACAATTGCACTCGTTTGGCATCCGTGATGGGGATGAGATCCTGGTGGAACGCAAGGGAAAGTAAGAGGAAATCGCTGATAACAGCTGTGTAAAACAACAGGCTTTGGCTACCGGGGCGTGCTTTGAGAGGTTTCTGTCATGTGACATGAGTTTCACCTGTTTGGAGGGAATCAAACTGAATGCAGAAGCAATATTTGAGGAATATTACAGCTGAACTTTATCGTGAAAATGGATGGTATTGCAAAATCATGGAGGTAGAAGGATAAGGGGGGGGGTGGGGATTATGTAATTAAAATATATAAAAGTGCTTGTATTGTGTAAATAGAGATTTGTGATGAACATAACACCAATCATGTTTTTCACCCATATTTTGAGATTTTGCCAATATCTATCACCTGTTGATGTACAAACAAAGGAAATCACAAACGCTGTGATCCAATAGGTATACCTGGAGACAAAGCAAGGAGGTCATTTAGCTTGGAATACCTGTTGGTTCAGTATCTGGCCTGATATCTTGTGGAATTTGTCCTTGTGTCGTCCAGGAGTAAGGCTTGGCGAAAAATAAAGAAGTCTCATACAACCCATACCACCTACAAGGTCGTACTGTGTATTCGGATAGATATAATCCTTCCTGAACATCTCTAGGGTGGGTGTCACTTCAGGTCATGGTATCACTTAATTTTTTTTTTCTTCTGAAGACCAATGTTTGTGGTCGGGGTCAGCTTTTTCTGAAGCTTAAAGTGTCGAGAATGAGGGTGATTATCTCGAAGTGGGGTAATGTTAATCGCATCATTGCTGTTAATCCAACATCCAAAGTGCAAATGGAACAAATACACGAGAATAGGGCAACACTGGAAAGTAAATATTGGCAACAAGAAAAAGAGCAGAGATTGCAGACCCTCACCACGACTTCTTTTGAGTGGTGTATTTTTTTTATAGGTTTTCGGGTAAATCCAATATGGCTGCCAAGCCATGTGACCTATGACGTCGTATGTGTGACTTTTGTTCCTCATGGACAGGCGGATTTTTGATGGTTTTAAAAAATATTTTTTTTTTTTAAACAATATGGCTGCTGAATCACGTGACCGATGAATCACGTGAAAAAAATTTTTTTTTTTTGTCTGTGGACCATTTTATCCCAAGATGACCCTCACAAATTTTTCATACTGATCGGATGTGGCGTTCTACATATGCAATTATGACGTCATAACGAGGGCACATACGACATCGTAAAAAAAAATAACCCATTCCCCATGAGGAGTACTTGCCATGTGCCAAGTTTCAAGTTTTTTTCTTGGTGCGGTTTCAGAGATACAGAGGTCCAAAGTTTTTCCGTTTTTCAAATATGGCTGCCACACCACGTGACTTATGACGTCATAATTATCATTGAAACATTCTACATGAGTAGTCGCATCAATAGTGAAAATTTCGTCTCAATCCGACAAGCAGTTGCGGAAAAAAACACGAAAGTTCTGTGCGGACAGACAGACAGACAGACAGACAGACATGATGAGGAGGGGGAGAGACGATTTACGATCTTCACCAAATTTTGCAGACATGTTGGTAGTACCCAGCGTAACCCCTTCCCCCCTCCCCATGTGCTCCTGGGGCAATGCTCCCGAATGGAGCAGGTGTTTCTAGTACCCCAAAGACATCATCATCCTGAGCTTCAAATGCTGCCCAGTGTACTTGGTGGCCTTTTGAGAGTCAATACCTTGTATCTCAAGAAGATACTTGTACTTGCTGAGTTGACTGTCCATGTCGTCTGCCCCACCAGCCTCCGATTCAGGTTTAAGATCATCAACGAGTATACTAAAAGCACCGGCATATTTGTCTTCATATTCACCGGCCTTGAAAGTTCGATGCTTGATGTTGGAATTGCTGATATAATTTGAAAAGCATACCTTGTGATATTTGGCTTCAGCTGCAACAAGTTCCTTGTTCACACCAAGGAGTACATGCGGCGTGTCTTCATCGCCTTGCGTCTCTGCTGCGCTTTCAATGGATTCAGCATTTCCTTCACCTTTTTGTGAGATTTGTTTTTGCAGAACATGCACCCAGACCAGTCCACAACTTTTAACTGATATCTGGATTGCCTCTCTGATTGGCTTGTTTCTGTCATGTCAAATGCGGAAGTTTCATTCGGGCAAGGAGATGGCCCACTTGGATTCTGAATGAGATTCAGTTTGGGTTTGCTAGTGCACGTCTTGTAGTAATTTGAATGCCAGTATATTTCTGTAGTTTATAGCGTCTCTATCCCCTAAGAGCAGTCATTTATCACTCTCAACCTGCTTGCACTGGAGGGCAAAAATAAGTGTCTCCACGGAAGACTTTTGGGCCTTTGAAGTACCTCTTGGGTATCTTCTTAACAAAGTATGCATTTGTTAAAGATTTTCTTTGTTTTGTTGGTGGCAAAAGAGGAAGGATGCAGCAAGTGTGGCTAGCTTGATCATCCAAGTCTCGACTGGCCATGTCTCTTCGTTATATCTACAACACAGTAATACAGTTCTGATTCCTTAGAATATATATCGGAGGCATAATACATTGTGCTGGACAGCGAGAATAACAAACTACTGACACCGAGGTAAAAACGGCCACATAGACCTGCTTATTGGACTGGTCATATCATCCGAAATGAAAAACCTTTCTCTCGCTCCTTCTCCCTTTCCCTTTCCCTTTCCCTTTCCCTTTCCCTTTCCCTTTCCCTTTCCCTTTCCCTTTCCCTTTCCCTTTCCCTTTCCCTTTCCCTTTCCCTTTCCCTTTCCCTTTCCCTTTCCCTTTCCCTTTCCCTCCCCCTTTCCCTCCCCCTTTCTCTCCCCCTTTCTTTCTTTCTTTCTTTCTCTTTCTTTCTTTTTCTTTCTCTCTTTCTCTCTTTCCAGAACGTTGGTGCCACCAAAGCAGCTTTCTGATCAAGGGTTATACTGGGTGGTTTGCCATTGCCTTCACAGCAGTAGTTGGGGCAATAATTTGTAATTTGGCCATAGTGTTGGCCGGCAATAGCTTGCCAACTCTTCGCGAGGGACACCTTGGGATCTTTAACGCCCACCAATGGATGCTGGCAGACAGGACTCCCATTTAACGAGGGACGGCATACACCTTGATGAATCACCCTGCCTGTGAAACACCAGGATGACAGTTTACAGTTGGATTGGGATTAAAACCCAGGCTAGACAGCTTTAGAGGTGAGTGTGTGTTGGCCATCCTGTCATTCCTGTTACATTTGATAAAGATCTGGTAAACAACTCAGATTATTAAATTACAAAACGGAAAACGGCAAGTGACCAAATTGTCTGCATAATTTTTTCTTACATCCATTGTGTGATGTAATGTACATCTGTCTGTACTCTCGTGTCCCACATCATACATAATACAATGGGGATATTTGGTCTCTTGGATCTGTTGGTGCCTCTTCCTTCAAAATTGAAGTCTTGGGTAGAAAGATACAGTCTTACAAAGACCCCATCTCCCAACCGTTTCTCTCCTTTCTAACACACAACATGAACTGACCCCCATCACAAACATTGACCTGTAGAAAAAGTAGGACTGCCTCTCCTGAAGCTCACCTGGCTCAGGAGCAACAGTCACTCAACCCCCTCCCACACACACACACACCCCATGAGACCCTAAACTTTTTTAATGCCATGAACAAACTTTGGTACATCACAAGTGATGAAGGTCGTGGTCAAATTTCATTGAAATCGTTTATGTAGTTTGGAGAAGAGAACAAATACCTACTTCAGTGGGTCAAACCTGCCCCCACCCCCCTGTAGACTCCCTTACACTGGAGCTGTTAGGGTTAGGGCAGATTTTGATGCAGTCAATACATTTTGGTACATGACGGGTGATGAAGGTTGTGGTCAAGTTTCATCAAAATCGGGTGTATAGTTTTGGAGAGGAGAGCAAATACATATTTTGGGGGTCAAAAAACCCGCTGTAGACTACCTTGATTAGCGGAGATTTTGATGCAGCCAATACACCTTCGTTCGGCATCAGATATGAAGCTTGTGGCCAAGTTTCATCAAAACCGTGCGTTCAGTTCAAGCAATAATGGCTGAAGTGTTTATGGACTGACTCACTCACTCACTCACCTACGGACACTGCTCGATCGCATAAGCTCGCCTGACTAAAGTCCAGGTGCGCTAAAAGAACCGATACCACATTTTGATGTGACATCCACCCTATAATTGTTCCACAAGGGTTACCCAAACAGAATATGTAGTCAAACCTTGTATGTGGCAAGGGAGGTGCAGTTCAGTTTCTAATCCAGTCCAAAAATATAAAGCTAGGCCTTGAGCAAGCTCTAAACTGGCAGGGGAACTTTTGTGATTTTGTTTTTCTTCTCACCTTCACCTGTAATTCCGTCCTGCTACCTGATCGTGTGGTGTCATCATGAGCATTATGTTTGAGAAAAGTCAAGCATGTAATGAGCTAACTTTGAAAGTTCCAATCACTGTATATATGAATCAGTGAATACCATAAGGGTCCAACTCCACCATTTTGTTTCATGGAGTTGGGCCCTTATGGTATTCACCTATTCATATGTTAATGGTTGAACCAAGAAAATATGATGAGTGTCCATCAACAGATTATATGAGTGCTCTTCTCGAAATAAATACGAATCTGCCGAAACAACTCCCAACGCTAAAACTTTGGCTCCTCATTGATATACTTTTATGAAATTGGGTGAAAACTCATTTTCCGTTGATTCCATCGCAAGCACGAGCCAAGTGATTTGCTGCTACCTTCCAGGATAACATTTTGTGTGGTTGTAGTGCACCAAGTAAATCTGCTCTCAATTCCATACTGGACAGTACTTTCTTCTTCACCGAACACTTCCTTCTGTTTATCACTTCTTACCTATCGGTCGAGATGCCGTGTCATCGGTCATCGGCAACTCAGATAAAATAACTTACGTCATCTTAATTTACACAAACCATAATGATTCCTATATTGAAACCTTCACTTTTTTTTTCTTGTTTTGGGGACACATAGTCGAGGCTCGTGGAAGCGCTTGAACACTGAACGGATCGGGATGTAACGGACAAAAACAGGACGCAATACACGCTGGCATAGGGTGGACAAGATGGAAGAAGAGGGAAACTCCAAGGAGGGAAAATTGGAAAGGAGGGATTTGGGTGGGGTTAACGAGGGTAGAAAAGATCATGGTTTTGGATTGCGGATAATCTGAAATAGTGGTGAACAGCTGTCTTGAAGACCTGGAGGGAAGGATGAGATTGAAGAGAATGTGGTGGTTGATTCCACAGGTGGGGAAAAAAAGAGGAACAATTGAGTGGAAGTGAGCAGTGGTTCTGGATTTCGGTAGTTTCTCCAGAAGGGGGTCGATGGTGGACTGTGTGCGACCTGCAGAGACCTTGGGGGGGGGGGGGGGGGGGGGGGACAAAACACAGAAAGAGCAGAGGGTGCAAGACCAGAAAGGAGGTGGTAAAAGACAGAGAGAGACCCACTGCCCTGTCTGCGAAGTGATAGGCCCGTAGACTCAGCTTCATCGCGGGAGATTGCAATAATCTTGAGGGCCTTGGTTTCCACGGGGTCAAGCTGAGCAAGATGTGAGGCAAGAGAACCAGTGCAGAGGGGAGAGCATTACTCCATCGAGTTGCAGATGAAGGTCTTGTAGGTGGATAGGAGTTCAGGTGTGCCAAGGAAGCCAAGGGACATGGTGAAGTCGCTGGGGTGTCCTTTAGCTCCATATGCACTCGCACCACACGCTTCTGACACACCACCACCTAACCCCTCACCCCACTAACCTCCCCTCACAATATTTGGTCCGGCACAGCCCCGCTTGGTTGTGTGATGTAAGGCAGGAGTCGTCACCATACTCCGCTCTGCTTCTTTCTCCTCATTTTTTTCTCATCTCCTTCCTGGAATGAATGATGGTGCCATGTCTGTTGTCGAAGTAAATCTGTATAAGAGGGAAATGTATATTAGGGATAACTCTTTTCTTTGTGTCCTTTCACCTTTCATCGTTTGTTGATTGCCTGCCTGTGTAAATAAAGAAGGCTGGTGCTTGCTGGTAAATATGTTTGATGATTGCCTGCTTGTGTATGTGTAAATAAATATATAATTATCTTTCACATCTGCCTCGTTTGTCCTTTATGTAATTGATCCGATATAGCGTGTACGTAATGGATAGATGGGAAGTTTTTGCCCCACCGCTTGACTCTGCGATTGGCTAATGCTACACCCATGGATCCGCTCGGCCATAATAAGTACTCGGGTGTGCATTGAGGGTGTGGACCCTAACTCAGGAAGTTGTACCAATGAGTAGGTAACGCATCTGTGGAGGTGAGGACCCTGCTCAGTGTGATTGCTTTTGTTGGCGTCCGTGGTTGCTTAACAACCCGTTGGGCAGCAGAATTATCCATGGTCTGAGGGGCGGCGGGGCCGAGTACGCACTTTATGAGCCCGGCACGTGAGCCGATGCCGTAACAATATCTTTCTGTCTGCCCTTAATCCCTCCACCCTCTTCCACACATTCACACCCAACTGAATCATCCTCTGCACCTCTACCTTGGATTTACCATTCCCAGTCACTGTTCCCCCCAGATACTCAAACCTATTTCCCTGTCTGATCTCCCTAACCTCTAACCTGATATTTATTTATTTTATCTGCTGCCTGGCCCACATCACCACATATTGCACAATCAAGGTGTGTGAAGTTGGTCGAGACCTATCCCAACAGACTCACAGCTCCAATTGCTGTCAAAGGTGCTTTCACCAAGTATTAACTCAGGGAGGTGGACACTTATCCAAACAAGATATTCTAGTTTTGTATTTTAAATAAATTTTCTGAAATTTGTGGAATTTGTTTTTCATTTGGAACGTGTGGGTTAGGATGTGTAAATAAAGGTGGAAAGTCTGATTCAATGCAGTTTAATTCCAGGCTATGGGGGAACAAAAGGTGAAATTTTTGAAAGGGGTTGTGGACTTTCTGTCGGCACTGTATATAAACCAGATGTCATTAAGGAACACCAAATGAACAGCACAGGACCGAGGATGCTCCCCTGAGGAATGCTACTCCTCACTTGGGTTCACTTAGAGCTCATCCCATTGATGACAACCTTCTGCCGCCTTCCAGTCAGCAATGTTGCTGTATTCCTGTGAAGATTCCCTCCTATACCATAAGCTGCCATCTTCCTTAGCAGTAGTTCATATGGCAGATGGAATTGAAAGCTCTGCGGAAGTCGAGATAAAAGTTATCGACTGGGTTTCCTTTGTAAAGCAAGAAAGTCACTGCCTCAAGGTCGCAGAGTAACTCAAGGATGCATGGCCGGTTCGGGATAGACCCATGTTGACATGCTGAGAGTAAGTTGTGGGTCATCATGTGTTGGATAACTGCATCTTCCTTGGCTGTCCATTACTTTTTTTAACTGCTGATATCAAACTGACTGGGTGGTAATTCCCTAGAGCCTTTCCACTGCATTCCTTTTGAATAGGGTTATAGTTCCAGTTGTTCAGTCATGTGGCAATCTTCCTTCCTCCATAGATTTGGCAAACATAAGTTGCAGATGCTTGCCAATGGATGATCCCGTTTCCTTCAGGAATCTGGCGTGCACGCCATCAGGACCCACAGATTTACATCCCCTCAAGCCAAGGAATGTTTCCTTCACTCTTGTCCTCGGTTCTTGAAATATCCTGTAAATCAGGGCCTTCAATGCGTCTTTGCATCTCTGGCTCCGTATGTTGTGCAAATCCTCTTCCATGAAGTCAATACACTACCAAGTAAATCATTCAGGACTGCTGCTTTCTCCTTGTCTGACTTTATCAGATTTCCATGAGAATCAGCAACACTCACTCCCATCTTCCTGTTAAATCTAGCAATCGCTCCGAAAATAAAAATATATAACCCGGGTTACGTGCATGAAGCAAAAACATAACTACTGCTTATAATTCAAAACACCTCACTGTACTTGAAAATGAGGGGAAAGGAATACTGCACTGTAAATGGTAGAGGCTTGTAATACCCTCGCCCACCTGGAGACGGCACTACACGGTACACATTTACGGAGATAATTTGGTTTAACCT
>CM068956.1:153819365-153832558 GCA_035128595.1 Eptatretus atami | reverse complement strand
CTCTCCCGACGTCACAATATTGAGGCGCCACGAGGAAAGAGCTGATGTAAGGACACATCGGCCGTTTTGAGTAATGCCATATAGCAATATTTTAACCCTTACCCTATCATCCGCAGCCTATCATCATCATTAGCATTAAAAAAAATGGCTCGTCTTACATCACTCCTCCTCGCAGGGCCTTTCATAGGTCACACAAAACTCTTCTCTTCTTCTTCTTTTTTTTTTTCTTTTTCTTTGCTTACCAACAAGCTATCAAACCCCCCACCCCTCATTTCCCCAAAAAAACCTTTCAAAAGGCACTACTTGTTTCCAAGTCATTAACTGTTTATTCTCCTTTCATTTGCAGATGTCTAGCTCGTGGAAAAGCTGAGGGTTGTAGAGCACAATACTGCCATTGAGACGGTGGATGCCACAAAAATGTGAGTGGATGAGGAAGAAAAAGATCAGAAAAAAGAAAGAGTTTCGGGATAATGTGAATTTAAGGACTGGAGAAGGAACCATTCAAGCTGGAACCAGTTCCATAGTGTAGGAGGATTGAAATAGAAAGCGCATGGAATTAGCAGTTGGTCTGAAACTCTGGCGAATCACTGTTGAGGTTGAATCGCTTATTCGAGGCAAAGAAAGATGTAGGTTGGACAAAGCTTGTTGACTAAGAGGCGCCTGGAAAGGAGCCACATGGCAGACAGTCTGTACAAGATGTTTGATCAGAAGATAACAGTAAGATGAGGCCGTTCATTGTCCACAGTGAGAGTAGCGAGGCCCCGACCCTTAGCGTCTTGTTTGTGAATGCTGAGACCTTGAGGGTCTGGTTTAAGTGTGAAGAAGCAGTGTGCAGATGCAGACCGGTTCCACAAAAAACCCGATATGTTCCACGGCCCACACGTCCATTGGTGAGGAGCTGAGAAGCACCACAAATACTTTCCTTTTAAGCAGATTCTGGGATGGCATCGAGCCAGCTTGAAATTTGATCGACTTAAAATCAGGTGTTAACTGACAGTTAAAACCAAGGAGCTTCAGAGACTGGACCTCAGCAAGTATTTAGCCACATGATATTGGAAGGAGGGGAATTGGATCTGACCTTTTATAAACGTTTCCACGTGGTATGTGATGTTCCATGTTGGATTTTCACCCTCGGTCACTTTGCTTTTCCATGAGCCTGGATTGGCAAAAACAAACTTTTATTTATTTTGTTTGTTTGTTTTTCTGCCCACTTCTGTAATTTTTCTTATTTTCTAATGATCGTATTTTTTCTGTACCAAATACAGAGGCAAAAATGAAAGTTTGTGAGTATCCTCTTTATTTGTATGCGTTAGCGATAAGCGTTTACACATTCAGTACACAATACACATCATTGTGAAACAGTGCACCGTCCGGCTGAATATGCTCTTCATTTACACGCCCCATCAACTCCTGCCTTTATCAGGTGCCATGCCAATGATGATGTCGATCGCTCACAGAAGCTACTGGTGTGTTCCTCGCTGCAGGTTAGGATGGGCCATGTGCTTTCCCATAGGAAGGCGTTTAGGGTGAATCATTTGTCCTTCCACATTGGTTTATGTAACCTACAGTAGCCCCTGACTATAAAACATGGTTATGGAAACTTTTTTGGGGTTTAGAATTATGGTAAATGGATTTGTAATTCTGCCTTTAAGTGGTAACTGTTTTTGATGCTATGCTAGGTATGGTTGGGCTGGGTCTGAGTCAGTGCTGCCTGGAGATTATGCCTCGCAAATTGAGCGCATGCAGCGTGGCGTGTCGGGTGTATCCCCATAAAGTTGCTGTTGACTGCTTCCTCTCTCTACACACTTGGAATGGCATCCGACATTTGGTACTGATATGCACTTTCCCTCTTCATTCCAGCAGTGAAAAATAGTGTTGTGGGAAATTGTGAGTGTTACTGTTGTGATAAAACTTCCATCCTCGCATGTTGATGTCACTAGATTAGTACGGCACATCATTAACTGGTCTTCTACCTTTACTATTTTTGGTACCATACGTTCTTGATGCGGGTAATTAAATTGAAACGGCAGTTACACATAAATCCAGAATTTTGAGTGTTAGACGTACGACAAGGACGTGTCCAATGTGATATTACAAATTTGTGTTCATATCATTTGATGGAAGGACATTATTGTTTCACAATATGCCTGCATGTTTTTCATTCATTTGTTATATTGTGGCAGACCCGCTGTCATGGGGGACCACGATGGAGGCTGTGTCTCAGGCTTCCTCTGGATCACCGGGAATTCGTATGCAGTCGCAAACGAATGATTTAGTGTCGTGGCGGCTCACGAATCGACCGCAAAACGCCAATAAACTTGACCCGTGGCTTAGGATCTTCTGTCTGACAACCGTTTACCTAAGGACATGTGACTTTATGCGGAATCGCGCCCTCGGTATGTACTTGCGCTATTGAAGTTAACTTACCAGATCAGTTGCAGCCGAGTGGAGCTGCCAAGTACGTTTTTTTAACGGGGGGCTGGCTATTTAACAGATCTTGTCTGGAATAATGTCCCATGTCCCGGCTTGAAGCTAGGTGTGGCCATGCTGGAACCAACGGAGGAAAAGATTAAAAACGAGCTGGGAACCATTCTAAGAAACACAATATATTTAAACAGGAGCGAGGAAAGTTATGTGGTACAGGTTTGGGATTTATTGCAAATGCACAGCAGGAAAGCAAGAATTTGTGGGGTGTTGCAAAAGGCAAACAATATTTACAAAAGACAAGACACAGTTGCAGAAGTTGCCCCAAATAGTCTTCAAACAGTTCTTAACTTATTGGCTACGGACGCGCCGCCATCGCACGCACGCACGCACATCTGAGGAAAAATTAGAGATAGCCCAGAGAGATAGAAGCAGTTGAGGATAACGACCTCATAACTGGCGTGGCTGGCTGACCTGCGTAACCCAGAACGCTTAGGAAAGGGGAGGAGGAGAAATACGAAGGTGTCTCGGCGTGTGTGTTTGAAGAGGGCCAAGTGTAAAGCTACATGGGTGCGGCGGAGTGTAAGGGAAAATGGAGGTGCTAAGTCAGTTTGGTTACTGTATGAGTTCCTATTGGGTTTTTCTCTGAAAAGAAGAGTTTGGTCTGGCTCGTCCACATTGGATTGCTCTTTGCCGTCCACAGTATACGAAGAGAGATAGATGTAGAAGAAAGATGCAGATGAGAAAACAGATCCTATCGTAAATCGTGTAAGAGTATGTATTGTTGTAAATGTCGGCTGCAGCATGCAAGCCTAATAAGTGACCTATGAAATGAAGCGTCCCGGCTCGCAGCAGCAACCGTGTGACCCACGCTGGTCAACTGCATTCCAACGCTATGTCCTTTGCGCCACCTGTCCCCCTGGCGAGGTCCGATGTGTCTGGCGAGCTCTGGCATTCTTCATTGCTCCCTTGGTCGTTCTGCTCCCTGGCGATTTCTGCTCAAGCTCTGTCCCCGGATTTCTGCTCAGCTCTGTCCCGGATACTCTTTGGCGGTGATGCTGCTGCTCCAAATGAAGCCACGTATGCCTTCTTTTATGAGGCTACGGAATGAGGGGAGAGCCAACATCGCGGATTAAAGACGCTCTTAGCGGATTGTCCATAGCGGGTCGTAGCCGTGCCCACCAGGCCCCGAATGTGGAAATCCAGCTCAGTCGCTCTGTTTACAGAGGCCACGTATAATGGAGTCCTAACTTTACATGGCTACAATGGCTTTTGGAGGTGATCTCTGGAACCCGAATGTGCGTGACCTCCATAACATGTAGAATTTTGGAAATCCTGGTTAACCGTAGGTCCACTAAATGAGCTCCAGTGCACGTCGCGCTTTCGAGTTATGCCCGAAATGCCTGAACCTTTGTCTCCTCCGTCCTTGAGGCCTGTGGTGAGTGTTTATGACCATCGGGGCAAGTTGTGGCAGTTATGAGTAGTGGAAGCATGTTGTGGGCGTAAGTAGTGAGGTAGGATTGTAATTGAAGTTGGGGGAGAGGTTGAAGTCCTTGTAATGAAGTGTTGAATAATGTCGCATTTAATGGAAATGTAAGCGTGGTTGTTGCGGGGATTTTAAGTAGTCCTATGAAGTTGTTGTGGTGAGCATCTATATAATCTATATAATTAATACTGAAGACCAATTTTGTGCTCCTCGCTAGGTCGCGTCACGTTTTTTTCTCGTACTGGTGACCTGACTGAAGAAACTTGTACCTGTGAGCGCTCGCACATAGCGGCAAATAGTCAACTTCAACTCTGAAGCAGAATAAAACTTTTCGTTTTACATTGTTTACATGGCTACGTTGTGACGTACCAGTGAGGGGCGGTATAAGGACGTCAATGACATCATCGGTCATTCGCTGACGTCATTACGTCTGTCGTCGACAGACCGCACCGCGTGAAGCGGTGTTGTATTCCACTCCTCAAAAAATAGCGTCCTGGGCAATTTAAACACCTCTTCTGCACATGCCCTGGACTACCTTCAGATATTTGAAATTGGACTAGAAAATAACGAAAAACATTTTATCTTTACTATGATTATAATACTGGAATAGACCAAATTTTGTTGCTCCTCCTAGCTGGTCGCGCACGTTCTGTTTCTCGTACTGTGATCCTGGACTGAAAGAAACTTCGTACCTGTAAGAGTGCAACGCAATAGTGGCGAAATAGTCACAACTTTCAACTCTTGAAGCAGAAATAAACCTTTTCGTTTTTCATTTGTTTACATGCGCGACGTGTTGACTCACCGCTGAGAGGCGTAAGCACGGGTCAATGCATTCATAACATTTCTTTCTCAACATCGTCAATTCATGCCAGGCGTTCATTAATGGCCGGTAAGTCAAAAGACGTCGGACACAGAAAGCAATTGTGAGAGCTGCAGCTGTAGACAGGGCCACAAACGTCCTCCAAAGTTCACGATTGGGGCTTATGCACCGAACTCTGTGAGTAACTGTGGGTGCCCTCGATTCAGAAGGGAGAACGTGCAACTGCCTGTCATAACGGGAGGTTACAGTTACCACCTTTACACATATCAGGAATGCATAATCTATATGTAGCGGTGATGAACATGTAAAAATCTCAGGACCATTACGGCAGTAAACAGTGCCTGTATTTTGCTTCATTTCGCGGGCACAGGTAAGTGTAATCCTCCAGGAAAAGGGCGTACACTTTTCTCTCGTTTGCATGCGGCAAATCTACACTGCACGGTTTCCTTGCATCCTGGTAAGAGGAAATCCTGATCATAAATCAGCTATACATAATCGAAGGTCATCAGGCAAGAACATCGACTGAGGTATCTGGAAAATTCACAAACTGCAGCGTGATACGATGATTTATTTGACTGATGTCATAAACAACGCAATAGCCCATTCGCCGGATGGCTACGAAATATGTTTGGAGTGGAAAGGCAGCGGAGCGGCGATCAGAACAATAGTGATCCTCCAAATATACATGAATTTAACAGGCGAGAGATCAGCGCCGGTTAATAATGCAACCGACCATGATGAATGGCAGCTGGTTTGTAAGGTGACGATGGTCTCCACTAGTCAATAGAGAAATCGTTGGTTCATCTCGAAATCACCACACCAGAAAAATTCCTACATCTCAGCAATTAGACCCATGGTCTATCCTGTCTTTTTCCCCTGGTTGATCTCGGCTGCAGCATATACTCGCCATACCACTCCACTCACTCCAAGGCGGAACCACAGCCCTCACACTCCTTATTTTACGCTCATGCCTCTAGCACCGCGGCTCAATTTCGACCCACTTTTTCTACGGCGGAAATTGTTCAACAGTATGTAGTGATGCTTACGTCCCGTAACCGAGGCTGCCCGCTTGGGACTTAGTGCGGAAGGAAATCAGAATAACTTCAAGAAGGTGGATTGTCAAGGATGATAGATCACTACAAACGCAGTCTGACCAACCATTCCACAAATCCTACATTCATCCCACCCCATTATAATCCCCATTTTTATTACATCATATTTCACCCCCCCATCCACATTTTGCCATTATCCCCATTCCAAAATTTTTATTACCCACCCCCCCATTTCATCATACCATTTTTTTCCCCATTTTTTTTCATACCCACCCCACCCCCCCCCATCCCCCCCCAATCCATTTATATTCCCCATTTTTTACACCCATTCCCCAGTCATCCCCCCCACCCCCCCCCCATTATCCCATTCATCCCCCCATTAACCCCCATCCCACCCAACCCCCATCCATCCCCATTTTTTTTTCCCCCACCATTTTTTTCCATCCATCCCCCATTCCCCATTTTTTCACCCATTTCCATTTTCCCCCCCCCACATTTCCCCCCATTTTTTTTCTTCCCATTTTTTTTTTCCCCCCCAACATTTTAACCATTCCCCCCCCCCATTTTATCTCATTTTTCATTCACCATCCCCACAAACAATTTTTCACCCCATATTCATTTTTTTTCCCATACCCAATATTATCCCCATCCCCCAACATTCTCACCATCTATTCACCCCAACCCCCATTTAACCACATACATATTAATACCCATCCCCCCCCCCATTTCCATTTTTTTCCCAATCATTTTTTATCCAACATTCCATTCCCCATTCCATTCCCCCCCATTTTTCCCCCCATATTTTTACACCATTTACCCCCCACACATACCACCCACCATCCCATTTTTTAATTGCATTCCCATTTTTTTCCCCACCCACATTTTCCCCCACCCATCCCCAACCCCCTTTATTTTTTTCATTTCATATATTCATTCCCCCATCCACAATCCCCACCACCACCATACCACCCCCCATGTATATATTTATTACCCCCCCAATTTTTGCCCCCCCCATTTACCCCCCCCCCCATTTCCGCAAAATGTCATTTGCCATCATCATTTCAAGCGTTCGCCACGTGCCTACAGCAGTACTTCCAGGACGCTAGGCCATAGCTGGCAAATTTGGATAAGCCAGATATTTCTTGACCTTCACATGCCAACCCGAAACAACCCGACATAGTGCGCCAACCTACCTGCAGGTCAGAAAAATCCACATAGACCAAGAGTTGTGGCAACATATTCAACAAAACACCCTCACTGAACTTCTGCATTGATATCACAGAAAGCCACGTGCTGGCGTGGTTGTTGCGTACGTGTATGTCATCGAATTCAGAAACGAGGGTTACCCCACTGCCATTTACTTTTAATTCTCTCACATGAATCCTAAATGAGTGGTACCGGCGAGATATTGATAAATAATTAATGCGAATCCCGAGTTGCTAACACCGAACCTCATTTGTACGAGGTCATAAGCATCTTGTATGGGTACATGGCCTTTGCGGAGGTCTGAGATCTGAATCTGTATGTATGCTCGGATGGCACTTGCAGTAAGAATTATCCGAAGACTTTCGGGCTGGAAACAAGCAGTGAGAATGGACGCATATCCTAATGACCGACGGCGCGATAATGAACCCACTATGAAGGTTGGACAATACGAAGTTGAAAACCGGGGATTGTTCCATACAGCCCGTATTTCAGCGAGAAGTTTCCGCGTCAATCAATGTGGAGGCGGTGCACAACCATCAACTGTAAAAATGGTTAACTAATATACAAAGTCATGATTGTTGCAAAACATAGAAAATTGAATGCAAACGCATCGACCAGTGATGAAGTCACAAACCACCTGGATGCGAGATACCTCAGTGCCCCAGAGGCTGCTGAGAGGTTATTTGAATACGAAACTGCATCGCCATTCGCACACTATCATACGTCTACCAGTTCATCTGCCAGAAGCAACATGGTGTATTTTTGTAGGCCAGGGAACAGAATGCGGTGCAAATGCTGCCACTAAAACACTATGTTGACGCATTTTTCAAAATTTAACAGCTGCACCAAACTGCCATACGTTACACTGACCCCAAAACACGTACGTTTGAGAGTGCATCAAAGTCACAATGGCACCGGAGGAAACGAGGCGGAGAAAAAGTCACGCTCGAATGTACCTTTGTCAACCCAACAAGAATGAGTTATATGTCTGCCGTCCGCCTCCTGCTTTCCATTCCCGGTGTCCCACAAAGTTACGAAGACCTGCCGAAACAGTACTGCGGCGTTGAGCCGACCTCAGAGATGCCTGCCCGATGCTTCATTTGCTTCGATGACGAGTCGCGAATGAACAAAAGGATTGAGGAGGCGAGTGTTTTTCAGATCCGAGGACAACTTCGAAGTCTGTTCGTTATCGATCTGCATACAATTACCCTCAGAACCTGCATTATATGTGGCAAAAGATGCAAGCAATGCTCGCCGAAAGATTTCGCACGCACTGTCGGCGAACAAAGAGGGGGAACAGTTTAGCCCTCCGAGAAATCTGTGAAAATTCTCACGTGGAACAACGTAAACTACGTCAGACTGCATCTACCAGTTGTGACATTGCATGGCAGTCCAGTATGATTCCCATACCAGATGCAAACCCCAATCAAGTTGCCAACGAGATGATTGATTCCTCTCAATGCAAGAGCAAAGAGAGTTTGATGATCGAGTCATACTTGATTTAGCAAGAAAATTCGCTGTCAACAAAATGTACAAAACCACGGTTGTATTTATTGAAGAACCCGGGAAGTGGAAAAAAACCTTCGTTATGACCAACACCTTCTTGCCTACTTCCACAGCAAGGCATGTTCGCACTGCCAGCATGTGCATGGACAGGGATTGCAGCCATCTTTCGAAGGGATGGACGTACTGCGCACAATCTTTCAAGTCCCAGTACCCATAATGAGCAACCTGTACATCAACGTTTCTCCACGGTCGAACACGCAGCAAAACTCTGCGACAGACAACCTTCGTAATTGATGAGGCCTCAATGGTGCCAAAGAGTGCATTGAATGCTGTAACATAATGTTGAGAGACATCTGTCAGAGTGAACCCCATCGCCTGGAAAGATCTTCATACTCGGTGGTGATTCAAGCAGTGTTTTGCCGTAATGCCAAAACATCCAGAGCAGGAATTGTTGAAAAACTGTGTGAATCTTCTCATCTGTGGCCCCTTTTCCATACGACAAGCTCACGACGAATATGCGCACTGTAAACGATGCACATTCAGTGAATGGCTTCCTACAACTAGGAAACGGGATTTAAAAAGCAGCGAACACCTACAGACGACATCATTGATATTTCTAAGAAATGCAACATCGTTCAAGACAACATAGTTGATGAAGTGTTTGGACGGCGCTTAATGCATCTGAAGACATGTTTGAAACCGCCAACCTCAGCCAACAAACGAAAGCTCCCTGCAGCTGAACCAAATGGTGTGAAAAAATTCAAGAGAAGAAAAACATACTCAGTGCAGATGAAGCTACAGTGAAGATCAACAAGCGGACAATTTCCAATCAAGTTTCTCAACAGTATAACTCCAGCTGGAATGCCACCACACAAACTTCACTGAAAGTAGGTTCAATCGTGATGCTCTCCGTAACTTCGACATTCGACGCGGACTGTGCAACGGCACTAGACTGTGCATTCGAAGACTAACAACCATGTGTTAGGGCCCTGTCCACTTGACGTTTAAGCCAGCAATGAACGTATAAAAATTAGATCTTTAAACGTTGACGTACGTGAGGATTTTGGATTGTTTTTTTTTGAGTTTTTGGTATTCAAAACGTTGTTGGTGTTGCATAACATATTTAGTAAACGGGCAAGAACGTTTGTTGTGTATACATAACTTTACCAACGAATGCCATTACTCTGTGAATCGGCGTTCAAAAACTAAGACAAGCGGATAGTTCACTACCCTTTGCCGCATACGATCGCGGCAACTCGTGGCGAGCCTGTTGAGAACTTGCCGGTACGCCGATTTGAATTCAAAACTGTCCGAGATTTTGAATTGTCTCACCATTGCAGTCAACCTTGACGATTTTGCAGCGTATTTGCCATCTATGAAAAATGGGTTTACAACGCTCGCACACGTCAAATACGCTATAGGAAAGTTGAGTATCGTTAAGATTTATGCTCGAAATCATTGAAGTACGCTGGGCATATTACCTAGTCCGTTTCGATACGTCGTGAAATTTCAAGCATGCGAAAATTTTAAGACGCTACTCGACGTAAGCTCAACGTTTCGCCATCCTGCGTTGGCATTCTGTTCTTGCTACGTTCCGCCGATCGTCTTAAACACGCGCGAACACGACCGTTACTTGTTAGGTTAGTCATAAGTCGAAAGCAAGGTCAAGTAATGGCAGACATACTTGAAAACCCAATTTTTATTAACCGTGAGTAACGTTGCTTTGAACAAATGAGTAACGTCAGCTTAGCCTTATGTTTAACGTGCTTGGAAAGTATGATACGTGCAATTGAAAACATGTATAATGGCCTTGTGACCAATGGCTACCGTGCTATGAACGTAAGAGTAACGGCGTTAACCATATGTGTAGCATGTTTTGAACTAAGTAAACGTGCATCTAAACCATTGAATACTATGCTATGAACCTATTTGTAACGTATTATATACGCACATTGTCGTATTAGCGAATTAAATTGACGTCTCCGGACAACCACAGAACTTACTGAAGTGTTCTAACTTTACATCTACGTGTACTGACGTATTGGGCAGCGTTTAGGGAATTGGTACAGTTAACAAATGGGCTTCACAAGAGGAAACCCATCATTGTCCAGACTCCATGTTGAGTAGAGATGTCAGAGCCAAGTAGTATCAGTAGTAGCAATACTATTTAGCAGTAGTTGGTGTGCGTGACAGTAGTAATAGTAGAGTGTTGTAGTAAGTTACATTGGTAGTAGTAGAATGTCTACATCAGTAGTAGTAGTTGGTTATGTCTATGTAGTAGTAGTAGTATGTCCTATCGTCGTATGTAGTAGTCTAGTAAGTGGGTAGTATGTCATGTTATAGTAGTGAGTTGTAGTAGTAGTATTGGTAGTGTAGTGGTCCATGTCAGTAGTAGTAGGGAGCAGCGTGATGGGGAGGGTGTGGGTGTGATGGAATCCTCTTATCTTGTCACGAATAGGAGACTACTTTGGCACCATTGTTCGCATGTTTTTTTCGCTATATTTTTTATTCCTCATTCCCACGATGAATTTTCTTTGTTTTACTTTTAAACGTATTAAAACGACTTTGACAAATGCATAATGTACTAGTATGAACACAGAACGCTTCGAGAACATACATATAGTTATACCAACGATTGTTTATCGTGTTTTAGTCGTCCACAACCTATGCCCAACGATAGTCTAGTATATGCATAGCGTAATAATTCCCAAGCACGTTATTCATAGGTTATAAATAAGTCACAGGTACCCTGAACATTACTTTGATGTGTTTCGACGTATGAGGAACTTTCAATAGCGTGTTGCGAAGTGTGAACAACGTTTGTGTAGCATGCTTACAAAACGTTACTCATAGGTTAGAAATAAGTTTCGGGTACACGAATGTTACCTCTACGGATTTCGACTTATGAGTAACATACAATTAACGTGTGTCAACGATCGCATAACGTGCCTAAACCTTATGCCGGCGTAGCGGGAACGTGTTGAGCCAAACGGCCGAGTACGTCGTAAAATTTTAAGCATTCGAAAAAGAGAGAACAAGCACAAAAGTCAACGATTAAAGCCAGCGTACAACGACTTATGGCAGTGTTTTTCAGGGTATTCAAACGTATACAAAACTTACAATAACGTATTCGACGTGTGCCAGCGTATTCGGCAAATTTGTAAAAAAACGGCATACGTTCGCTAAATCGTCAAGGTGTGACAGCGCCCCTTAAGATGGAGAAATCATTGGCGGAAACAAACACGGACAGCGAGTTCTGATTCCACGGCTGAAGCTGGCACCATCAGACGTAGCATTGCCCTTCACACTAAAGAGAACACAATTCCCCATCCGGCTTGCATACTGCATGACCATTAACAAGGCGCAAGGACAAACATTTCGTAGAGTGGGAATATACTTACCACTGCAGTTTTTTCGCGCGGACAACTGCACGTCGCTTTCTCCGAGAGCCAGAAGTTTTGACACGGTGTACGTCAAAGTAGAACACGTGCACAAATCAGGGACTTTTTCACAAGGAGTAGTGTACACCAAAAATGGCGTGTACAAAGGACGTTTTGTAGGCCTCATTAGGTAAGGCATGGAGTACAATCGACTGGGATCCGGCTCTTACAAGAGCCGCCACTGTTTGTCATATTGGGCTCATGAACGGAATCCGTCTGTGACGGGTTTCGGCTAGTGGTTTATATTATAGTGAGCAGAATGAAGGTCTGAGCGAAATGGCAGTTGAGAATGGGCGCGGAGTTTTTGAATGAAAAATGGCGCGCAAATGCAAATGCAAACGAGGCAGGTGCTCACGGTGCGCATGCTTGGTTACTATTGGTCTTTACTGATTTGTGTGCGTGCTTGCTTGCATGTTTCATGTGTGAGAAAGTGGTGCAGCAAAGAAGTGGAAGAACTGCAAGCCTTTAAGATTAAAGAGGTCTAACTGAAAGAGTCCTACGCAAAGCGGGGTGAAAGAATGCAAAGATTGAAGGTTAAAGAAATCTCACTAAAAGCGTCCCATGCAACACATCTTTCCCATTTACTCACTCGACATATGGAAAGGACTAACTAATACACATACTATTGAAACAATTGCCTTGGGATCGCTGTATGTTGTGTGCCATTGCCTTGGAGGCATGTGGTTTTTTAGAACTGCAACTATATATATATATATATATATATATATATATATATATATATATATATATATATATATATATATATATATATAATATTGTTGAGGCCACAGGTACCGAGACACCAGCTTGTCACTCAGGGGGATTAATCCCCGGTTGTCCTCGGTAGAGCCGGACCTGGGGCCACCGCTCACAATTAATGTTGTGGTGCGGTGGGTCGTTTTAGAACCACGAACGCCACCCAGTTAACCACGAGTTCCAGTGTCCACCTTCTAATTATGCCGTTTAACTAGAGGTCACGTGGTTACCTGAGCGGGGAGCGCGCCCTCGGCAAAGCACCAATGTTATCTCGATTAGATTTAAATTATGGCGGCCGAGCGTTTTAACCGCTGGTGCGTGCCGACTATTTTTGGTCAAATCTGTGGTAATTACCTCCCAGTCTATCTAGGTTCGGACAATGCTAGACCAATGGAAGGAAAGGACAAACTCGGACAGGTTGTAAGTCGACAAATGATTTATTAATAATAAAATAAATAAATAAAAAAAACTTTTTATTTTCTGAGGTAAATAAAGAATGAATT
>CM068956.1:153771766-153794496 GCA_035128595.1 Eptatretus atami | reverse complement strand
GGACCCAAGGATCCCAAGCCCGCCACCCTAACCATTTAAGCCAACACCAGGCATATGGACATGAGACCGGTGGAAATCTGTCCTTTGGTCTAATGAGTCCAAATTTGAGATTTTTGGTTCCAACTGCCGTGTCTTTGTGAGACACAGAGAAAGTGAATGGATAATCTCTGCATGTGTGGTTCCCACCGTGAAGCATGTAGGAGGAGGTGTGATGGTGTGGGGGTGCTTTGCTGGTGACACTGTCGGCGATTTATTTCGAATTTCAAGGCACCATTTTACCAGCATGGCTACCACAGCAATCTTGCACGATATGCCATTCCATCTTGTTTGCGCTTAGTTTGACCATCATTTGTTTTCAACAGGGACAATGACCCAAACACACCTCCAGGCTGTGTAAGGGCTATTTGACCAAGAAGGAGAGTGATGGAGTGCTGCATCAGATGACCTGGCCTCCACAATCACCCGACCTAAACCCAATTGAGATGGTTTGGATGAGTTGGACTGCAGAGTGAAGGAAAGGCAGCCAACAAGTGCTCAGCATATGTAGGAACTCCTTCAAGACTGTTGGAAAAGCCATTCCAGTGACTACCTCATGAAGCTGGTTGAGAGAATGCCAAGAGTGTGCAAAGCTGTCATCAAGGCAAAGCGTGGCTACTTTAAAGAATCGAAAATATATTTTGATTTGTTTAACACTTTTTTTTTGGTTACTACATAATCCCATCTGTGTTATTTCATCGTTTTGATGTCTTCACTATTTTTCTACAGTATAGAAAATAGTAAAAATAAAGAAAAACCCTTGAATGATTAGGTGTGTCCAAACTTTTGACTGGTACTGTACATCGGGTTATTTTTAATATTAAATAGGCAAAGCCTAGAAATGAACGAAACACGGTGGTTTGAGTGTTTCTTCTTCATGTTGTTTTTGGTATTGGCTCAAGCGTGTGTTAAAGCAAACTCATTTTTATCTCCGGTTTGTTATCCTCGTTGTCTTTATTGGTTTTCTAGTCTACAAAAGATATTAGTAAATGAAAATTGCTTTTCCTTTTATTTTGCCGAATAGACCCAAACATGGTGCGTTGGAAAGTTTCTTCTTCTTCGTCCTCTTCATTTTGGTGCCGATATCGGCTCGAGCATGCGTTAAACGCAAACACATTTTTATCTCCCGAACATTTATTGGGACCGGTTTGGGGGACATGTACTGCAAAGCAATTCTCGCTCTTGTTGATGTTTTTTTTGTACAGTTCCTATTTACATTTTCCTTTAAATGTGGCAGGTACCATTCTGACTTCATTTGAAAGCAAATGTCGTTGCAAACATTGAACTATATGGAACTTCTCCCTTTGTGCTGTGCAGAGGTGCGGGAATATGCTGTCGAGATTGGCATTGATCCAGATACTGAGCCTGAGCTCATGCACTTTGCACGCGAGGGAATCATGACACGTTTACCACCCGAGTGGAGGCCGTGGTGAGCTACAGCATCTTTTAACATTCTGGTTCTATCGACAAATAGAATCTTTCCAGTCTAAGCCTGAAATCCAGTCGTTACGCAATCCTTATTTAAAATAAATAATTTCACTTTTGATGACACACCTCCCAGAGCCAAGTGCTTCTCCCATAACCACGTGATCTGTTTAGACCCCCTGCGTTTATCGATCCAATTTCACCATTCACCTCACGATTTTTTCTACAACACTTCCATGACCTAATCTGATGAAAACTCTCTCAAACAATAATAATAATAATAATAATAATAATAATAAAAACAATCTCTTATAATGCTTCATCTTCCTCTTTCACACATGTGGTACTCCTTACTGTATCATAATGCACTACTCTTCTACTATTTAAACAGACTGCTCTCAATTTGACCTTTCCTTCATACCTTGCCTAAAAAATCCAACTGTTGTAGCGTTTCTTCTCTCCATTCTCTGAATTTGTCTTTATTGCATCCATCAATAAACGTGTTTAATCGCATTTCTAACCTAAAACTTTAAAAAACCCCAGTTTGCTATGAATGTTCGCTTTCCATTCAACCATTCTTTTTTTCCAATTTCAGTGCCAACTCACCCCTCTCACCCCTCACTCTCAAAGCAACCATCACACTCTTCTCCTCCAAGCCTCCCTCTCACCTCTCTCAAAAACTCCCCCTCACCTTTCTCCACCATTCACCCCCTCACTCATCCTTCTCAAAGTTGCCCCCCCTCTCATCCACAAAGCTGCCTCCTTCCACTGCCCTCTCACCTCCATCTCTTCACTCCACCTCCTCAAATCTTCAACTGCCTTCTTCCCCCTCTCTTGTCCCCTTCTCCCCCAGCACCACATAACCTTTTCTCCTCCTCATCCGGCCCCCTCCCCTAGCTATTCTGCAATCCCCCACACTCTTTCAACAACCCTCCTTACCTCCCCCCTCATCCCTTGTCCTACCCTCCCCCTCCCCTCCCACCCCCTGCACCCAAAGCCTCCTCCCCTCCCTCTTCATTAACAGTGTGGACCTCAAATATCCGGGGCCTTCGCTCAAACCTTTCAGATCTTTCCATACAGGTTGCCACTGACAAACCAGACTAATCTGCCTAACAGAAACTTTCCTCCCCCAAGACGTGTCTGACTCCCAAGTATCTCTCCCTGTTACTCCCTCCTCCGGTATGACAGACCTGAGCCTTGTCCTGGTGGAGGAGTTGCTCTCTTCATCAAAGACTCTATTTCTCACTCTCCATGCACTGCCCTCACTCCTCCACACCTTGGGAGAATACCTCTGGCTACGGCTTCCCTCCACTCCCACCTCATGTTCGTATGTGTACTGTACCGTCCACCTAACAGTGATGACTCAATGTACACCTCACTATCCGAAAAACATGGACCAACTTCTATGTTCTCATCCAAACTCTCTCTTCCTCATATGTGGTGACTTCAATTGTCATCATGCCAGTTGGCTAGGTGTGGGTACCTCTCTCACCTGTCATGGCACTTCACAAAAGCTTTCTGCGACTCATTGGGACTGACTCAATCGGTCAACTTCCCAACCCGGATCTCAACCAATGGTACTCCATCTCTTCTGGATCGGATTTTGACAAATTTCCCTGACAAAATATCTGCTGCTCTTCCTCCGCTCCAATCGGTTCTTCTGACATGTCCTTGTCAAAGTGGACATCTCTCTGGCGATTTTCAGAGAACCACCTCACCGCCGTCGAGTCTGGCATTTTACTCAAGCCGACTGGCAGGGTCTCCAAGCAGCCATCAAACTTATAGACTGGTCTCCTATCGCTACCTTCTCCAACATCAACTCATCCTGGGAATTCTTTAAAAGAAACTTGCTCTCCCTCATGCACAGATTTATCCCTCTCGTCTTCAGTTGTCCTACCCTTCCTCCCACCTTCGTTCACTGAAGCTTGTGGCGAGGCAGTTGTCCTGAAATGACTTGCCTTGTGCTCATGGAAAGCAAACCCAACTGAGGTAATCTCAGTTCCTTCCATAAAGCTCGGAACAAGTGTGTATCTACCCTCAGGAGAGCCAGAAAACAACATCTTTCTAAGCTCAAGTCTGAACTTTCAAACCTCTCTCCCTCCTCAAAATCCTGGTGGCATCTAATCAAATCTGTTTCTGGTGTATGTTCCCCCTCCATCCCTCCCTTACCTCAAATGGCCGCACTGCTGATGCCGCACGTGAAAAGGCTGAATGCCTAAACTCGGTGTTTGTAGCTAAATCTTGTGTCCAAAACCCATTGCTTTCTCTACCCACCTTACACAGTCGCACCCAACTCTCCCTGGACTCTGTGTCCTTTTCTCCTGACAAGGTGGAGAGCTTGTTGTCAAACCTCGACTCAGATTCTGCAACCGGTCCAGACGGCATCAGCCCACATGTCCTAAAAACCTGCTCTTCTGCTCGCTCACCCTCTCTCTGTTCTATTCACCCTCTCATTTGCTCAAGTCATCTGCCACTGCTTGGAAATCAGCAAACATTACTGCAACTGCATAGAAAGGTGCAAAAACAGATCCCTGCAACTACAGACCAATCAGCCTTCTCCCAATCATCAACAAGGTTACGGAATCCATCATCGCTTCAGACATTAAATCCTTCCTCTTCTCCAATGGCTTGATTTCCGATCATCAATTTGGTTTCAACCAGTCACTCTACCCTGGATATGTTGCTTCTGCTCTCCAACAATGGATGGAGGTCCTCATTGCCAGATAGGAAATCTGAGCCGTTCCCTGGACATATCATGTGCTTTTGACACGTTCTGGCACCCTGCCCTGCTCACCAAACTCTCTTCCGATGGTATCCAAGGCCATCTCCACTCATGGCTCGTAGACTTCCTCTCCTGTCGCAGTCAACGTGTGGCCCTAAATGAGTTCTTTCATCCCCTCTTCCTGTCCAGGCTGGAGTTCCTCAAGGTAGCGTTCTGGGCCCTGTTCTTTTTCGGTTTCATCAATGATCTCTCTGACTCTCTAGAAAATCCTCTATATCTCTTTGCTGATGACTCCACCCTCTGCCGTACCATCGGTCATCCCTCAGACCGGCAAGCAGCAGCTTCTTCGCTCACTGCAGATCTGGATAAAATCACAAACTGGTCCAACACGTGGAACATTGTTTAAGTCCGGACAAATCTCACACTCTCACTATGTCTCTCCGAAAGGACCGTTTAGAAAACCCCCCCATCCACTTTCTCAACAATCCTCTGGAAGAAGTCCTTTCTTTCAAGCTTCTGGGTCTCACTATCTGCCATGACCTTTCCTGGGAAAGCCACATTTCAAACCTGGCCTCCAAAGCCAGTCGCCGACTGGAATCCTCCGTCATGCAAAATCCTTCCTCGGCCCACCTGAGCTTCTGACCACTTACAAAGCTTTCGTCCGCAGTCTGATGGAGTACTGCTCTCCCCTCTGGGCTGGTGCTCCTGCCTCCCACCTTTCTCGGCTTCACGCTGTGGAAACCAAGGCATTTCGGATATTGGCATCTCCCGCAATGAGGCTGAGTCTTTGGGCCTCTCACTCTCTCACCGCAGGCTGGTCGGTGGTCTTTCTGTCTTCCACCGTCTCCTCTCCAGCCTCGCCCCCCCCCTGCTCTCTCTGCGATTTGTCCCCACCACATTTCTGCAGGGCACTCAATGTCTGCCAACATCCCCCTTCTGGTAAAACTACCGAAATCACGAATCACTGCTCACCTTCACTCTTTCATTCCTTTTTTCCGGCCTTTGGAATAAACTCCCTCACTCTATTCAATCCCATTCTTCCGCCAGGCCTTCAAAACAGCTGTTCACCACCACCTCTTATCATCCCCCATCCAAATCCTCGATCTTTCTACCCCGTTAATCCATGCCAAGCCCACCTCCTTCAAATTCCCTGCTTTCCTTCCTGAAAGTCCCTGTAATATCCATCTGTATTCCCATGTTCCCGCCCCATCCTTCTCCCTTCCACAGATTTCCTAATGTCTCTTTCCCTGCTGTTTGTCCTTCCCACTCCCACCCCTCTTGTCTCATGCCCCCCTTGCTGTGCGTTGTGTTGCTCTCACACGAGCCTCAACAAGGTATACAAAAAAAAAAAGCCTGATTTTAAACTTCTTATGCAGACTTTTTTTGTATACAAATCAAGGCTCGTGAAGAGCTACAACACTGAACTGATCAGGATGCAACAGACCAAAGGAATGGAAGAAAGCAGTAAAGGGGGGAGGTGGAGGCACCAACAACAACAGCGTTGAAGGACAAAAAGAGAGAGGGAATTTGACAAACAAGGGATGTGGAGGAAAGAGGTGTAGGAGAGGACGCATGGGGTGGACAATATCAATACAGAAGCAAACTCTTTGGAAGGAAAAACAGGAAAATTGGAAACAGGTGGGGGGTGGGCGGGGTGATTAGCGGGGGTAGAAAAGATCACGGTATTGGATAGGGATAATCTGAGATGGTGTTAATTGCTATTTTGAGGACTTGGGGGGGGGGGGGTAAAGAATGAGAATGAAGAGAATGTGGAAGTTGCTTCCACAGGCAGGAGAAAGAAAAACCAAATGAGTAGAGTTGAGTGGTTGTTCTGGTTTTTGGAGTTTCACCAGAAGGGGGTTGATGGTGGACCGTTGGTGCCCTGCAGAAACCTGGTGTGGGGATGGGGCAAATAACAGAATGAGCAGTAGTGGGGCAGATAACAGCAATTTTTGAGAGGGATCGTGCAAATGATGATACAACATCAAATTTGGCACGTTTGTTCTCCAGGGGATTCTAATCAAATCTGCCTGATTGGCCATTTGAAAATCAATTTCAAAAAATTGAAAAAAAAAAAAAACTTCAAAAAAGTCAAGATCACGAATCATATTGGATGCTGGCTGATATGGTGAAATGTTTCAAAACATCATCAAAGACGTTCCAAGTCTGCCATGCAGTTTTCTTCCTTTACCGTGGAAGACAGACACACGTCACATCCAGTGACGCATGGAAGTATGGGATCCCTCTAGCTTTCTCAGGCCCTATTGAGAAACTACCTATGGACTGGAATCCATCGTGCCTAGGCTCCTTGGCCAAAGCAATCCACATGTTCTCAAGACCTAGTTCCTGTAAGGATGCAGTACAGATATTGCTATGACTAGTACGTCCGTGTCATTAGCCTTAAAGTCCCCTGACATGCAAAACTTTCTGGTTATTTATATATTAACTTGACCTTCCTAGTGAAGAAATCACCCATGTTTTTTTTTTTAATAAAAAATGGGATAATTAGAGCAATATTTCGATCTATTCTGGTGCTTTTCACAACTTGCTATGCCCCCCCCTAAAAAAGTTGACCAGCGAATCGCAGCGTTGACGTCACATACAGAAACTCGCACAGAGTGGATTGACTCGAGATCTCTAGTCTAGACCAGTCTTCTCAACCTTTTTTCCTTGTTGAACCCTTGAAATAGTTTTCATGTCTCAGGGAACCCCTGCATAAAAATTATTATATACCATTATAATATCTAGCTCTTTTATATTTTTATCGTAGTTCACGTGGTAAATATAATATATTTTCTTATACTGGTTTAAGGAAAAATACCCCCTTTTTGTCAAATTTATTGGCAATAAAAAAAAAAAACATACTACTCGTTTATGAGACCTCACACCTATATTCTACAATTATTTTTTGTTTGTTTGAAAACATCATTTTTGAAAGTGTTTGTCAACCCCGAGTCTTTGACAATTAAAAAACACACCTCATGTAACTTGATCAACAAAACTTAAACAAATAAAGCTGAAGCAATAAAGGTAAACAGAAGAAGTAACCTTGCTAAGAGAGAGAGACTTCGCGCTAGGAACACAAAAATAATGGACACCGTGCATCGGCCCGTACTTGAGTCAGTCACTCAATGATACACGAATCCGCCGCGTACAGGTCTCACTAACCAGTGAGGGCGGTTTCACACTGGCCCATATAACATCGTTAAATACATTCCCTATGGTTGTTATAATTGTAATATTAATAAGAGTATGAGCTCTATTATAATAACCAAGGAGTTCAACAATATGCCGTACATGTATAGTAAATATCATATTATTAATCAAACAAAAACTACTCAAAAATACATTATATCTCTATATATCGTTTCTCGCGGAACCCTAGCGACTCTGTCTTGCAACCTAGGGTTCCGCGGGAACCCGGTTGAGAAAACACTGGTCGTAGACTTAGTCCGATAAATCCGTCGTCCGTCCGACTAGGCCGATAATATCTCGTCGTCCGTCCGACTAGGCTTGATAAATCCGTCGTCCGTCCGACTAGGCCGATAAATCTGACGTGCTGTAGCTCTTATTATCTCTTTTCTTCATTGTTTTCTATCTTTTTCTCTCTCTCTCTCTCTCTCTCTCTCTCTCTCTCTCTCTCTCTCTCTCTCTCTCTCTTAGTGCAGCCTGTGGCTGCTGGTTGCATTATTGGTTGGGACGCGGCATGCCGCTGATGCAGTGTCCCCCTTACCAGTACACTGGTGCTCATTTTGCGACCTTGGAAGGATGACGGCTGAGTCAACCTCCTGGTGTATTTTAATTCAGCGGCCAACGAGGCTTGAACTCAGGACCCTAGGTCCCAAGCCGCCACCCTCACCACTAAGCCAACACCAGGCTTATTGTTTTCTACTGGTGCTACATGACAACAGTAGAATAAAATAAATAAAAATGCAACAGAACTCAGATTTATCGGACTACTGAGACAATTGTGTCACAAGGTGTGTTCTGCACACAAGTTTTCATCTGTCCGAACAGCGAGATTGCTTCGTTTTATGCGCGGAGAGATATGCGATGACAGGGCTGGCCTTGTTTGTGATTAATTCGCCACGGAGCAACATGTCCGCTGCGCTGGCTGTCACGTCACCTCACTAAAATATTTCTGATATCGAGCAGTATGCAAGTCGAATTTACATTATTGAATTACGAATAGGATTTAGTCTAACCAGTTGTTATTGCCAAGTCTTCCTTCGATGTCCTCCCGATCATCATGAACTCCGGGAATTTCATCGCCAGTTTCCTCTGCTTGTCCTGCTTCGGGCTCGAACTGCTAAGGCCGTATTTCATTTCCAGCTGCCTGAACTTCACTCCCGCGACTACGTTATCCGACAATTCTCCATGTGATTCAGACCAAATCCTTCATTTCTCTCACACTCACTGTCGTTACCAGACAAATGAAAGCCCATGCCATCCATTATTCAAAACCAAATGTTCGATTTTTTTTAAAGCAGAAATGAACGAAGCGATTGAGTCGACCAATCAAATGTGGAAACACAGGAAGCCAATAGAATCACGTAGACCACCAACCCGAGTAATTTATTGCAGCCTTTGTAATCCTGTAGTTGACGTCATGTGGGTTACGCCCTTTCAGGAGAATTTTTAGAGGTGTTCCCGAAGAGGTTTGTTTTTTAATTTTACATTTTACAGAACGAGTATTGTGAAAAAACATTGTCAGATCTGAAATCACAATGAAAAACTCCTATAGGACATATATAAATGAAATTTCAGTACTTTGTGTGTCGGGACCTTTAATGATAATGGACTTGCTACCACCGTCGTTGCATCCCTGGCGTGACAAATATTGAGTGTCAGCTTCTTCATGACAACATGGAGACACAGCATCCAGTGACTTCCTTGTGTTGCTAATGGCATCTTCTCCTTTTGTGACAATGACTGTGCTTGTCGTCTGTGCTTCACACATCTTTTCCGCAAGGAAGTGAAACACTCAGTCTTGTTCCTGTCATCTCGAAGAAAGCTTCTCCAGTTACTTGGGTCTTACTGGTTCCTGTCACTCTTCTTCTGATTCCTTGCCCCCTTTTCGACCTTGCCTTGGACTTCAGACTTGACTTTTTGTACACATCAAACACTACGTCCACCCTTCGTACCTGGCACCATAGGATTCCACCTTTGGGATGATGTCTTCTTTAGCATAGTCATCAAATATTTTGAAGTGTGGAGGTAGGGCATTGATAAGTGCTGAGCCATCAATGATGACTGCATCTCCCCTTGGTTCTCTGTCTGGGATGTTCACTTGCGCTTCAAAAATTTCAGCCAGCTGTGACTTCAAATTTTTTTGAAGTTTTTTTTTTCATTTTTCAAAATTTGATTTTCAAATGGCCAATCGGGCAGATTTGATCAGAAAGCCTGCAAACAGAAATGCCAAATTTGATGCTTGTATCATAATTTGCACGATTTTTCTACTATCTACTACACTAAGAGGGTACAAGACCAGAAAGGAGATGGTAAAAGACAGAGACCACCGACCTGTCTGCAATGGGAATGTGATAGGTCCATCGACTCATTTCCATTGCAGGAAATGCCAATGATTTTAAGGCTTTGGTTTCTACAGTACAAAGCTGAGAAAGGTGTGAGGCAGGGGAGCCAGCCCAGAAGGGAGAGCAGTACTCCATCAAGCTGTGGATGAAGGCCTTGTTGGTGGATAGTTCAGTTGTGCCAAGTATGCCAAGTATCGTGCTTTGTATGAGGACTCGTTTTGGAAGCCAACTTAATAAACACCTATTTCATCAGTACTGACCTCTAAATTTTCATCAGTAAGCACCTATCAAGCTGACATTTCTCTATCTCTCTCATCCTCACCCTTGTGCCCACAGCAAAGACACCACTGGAGAGATTTACTATTTTAATTTCTCTACTGGGAAGTCCATTTGGGAGCATCCCTGTGATGAGCACTATCGAAAACTTGTTACTGCTGAGCGGGAATGCAATGCACTGCTTGCAGAGGGCAGGAAGAAAAAGAAAAAGAAGAAGAATAACCAAGGCGTGGACAACAAGAAAAAGAAGAAGAAAAAGAAAAGGGATGAGGAAACGAGAGGCATTGGTACCGGTGTAAGTTGTACTTCAATGTAATTAGTTGTCTGTGTCTATAAGCTAAAAACTCAATCTAACAGTCCCAACCATCCCTTCATTATTTTGGTTAAAAAATTGTTTTGCAGGATATTATTGCATTGGCAACGTTATTACAACGTCAAAGAAATAGCCAGATGTCGCCAACTTTGAACGGCCTACTCAACTGAGGCGTGTTTGCTTGCGTGTGTGATCAAGTGTGTGATCTCACAAGCTTCCTTACAACTTTCTCATTATTTTTTTTCCTTTTGCTCTGCTCGCTTGCTTACCTTTCCAATCTTGACTTTTGTTGGTTTTCGTACCAAAATTCATTGCTATCGACATGTGAACACCATCCGCCATCATGGTACACCACACGCAAGGCCTCACAGGAAGTTGATCATTTGTTCACTACATTTCCATGCATGTTGGTGTTGTAAAAGAAAACAATTCTGACTTGGTGTGCAAAAGTACCTGAAAATGTTTTTGTCATTTGTCAAATTTGTGTTTGCATGATGTTTTTTTTTTCGAAAACTACACTGGCAACCAATCGGATTACTTGGCAGATAGAGTTCAATCATTACTGAGATAGGCCTGGTGTTGGCTTAACGATTAAGGTGGCTGGCTTAAGATCTTAAGATCTTATTATGACAAGTGGCAATGTATTCTTTTTCAGCGGTAACTGAATGGCAGATGTAACGTTGCTCTGTTCATGTGGTGCTTTTTCATCATACACACGTGCACGCATTTTTCTGTTGAAATGTTTATACTTTATATACGTGCTGCTTCTGTTCCAAGATCTTAGGATCTTGAGTTCAAGCCCCAGTTGTGCTGTTGAATTAACACCAGGTATGGTTGACTCAGCCCATCATCCTTTTGAGGTCTGCAAAATGCGTACCAGCTTCCTGGTAACAGGGGCACTTCATCCATGGCACGGGCTGCACCCGCAGAAAATAATGCAGCCAAGCAGCCTCAGGCTACATACAAATAAATATTTAATTACTGAGATGCTGTACACATATCCTGGGAGTCGTGCTTTTTGGATAAGCGTGTTTTTATACCAGAGCTGACGATCCATACATTCACACTTCGGTTTGTTCCATACAAGTTCCATTCACTGACTGGGAGATGTTCCACACATCCTGTGAGTTTTAAAATCCAAACAATTTATTACAAGTGGCAATGTATTCTTTTTCAGCGGTAACTGCATGGCAGATGTAACGTTGCTCTGTTCATGTAGTGCTTTTTCATCATACACACGTGCACGCATTTTTCTGTTGAAATGTTTATACTGTATATACGTGCTGCTCCTGTTCCACAGTTTCCTGCTTGCTCTTCCTGTCTTCAATCCCTCATGTGTACACTCTGCACCTGTCACCGCGTGCTATAGCTATTTTATGTTTTCTGTATGTTCACCTTAAAAATTAATCACAAACACTTCTTTCCTTTTTTTTTAGGATAAGCAAGTGTTTAAGTCCATGGTTTACGACCAAACTAGTAAAGTTGACTTCATGCACATTTAAAGTTTGGCTTGTTCAATATCAGTTCCCCTTTCATTCATGAGTTCCAACTAGTTAAATACGATGTTTGAAAATTGCCAATTTTTTTGTCTTTATTCCCAAAATGGAGTGCATATCCTCCTTTGGTTGCCATTCTATCTACATTTGTCTTTTTTATATTCTTTATTTTCTCTAAAATCCAGGCTTGTGGATGAGTAAGGTGATGGATGATGGAATGGTTATGTTTTGACATTAGGGCGGTCGGGAAACAACCAGACACGTACAAGGAGAAAATGAACAAATGGGGATAGAGGGAGAGAGGCAGATACATGTATAATCGTAAAAGGGATTTGTTTGAGCAGGGTTAACAAAGGTAGAAAAGATCATGAGGTGGCAATGAGCTGCCTTCTTAAAGCCCTGAAGGGTATAGTGGGAATCCACTGAATCAGGAGGTTGTTTCCACAGGCAGGAGAAAAGAGGAACAAAAAAAGTGGAGATGAACAGTAACTCTGGAGATTTGGAATTTTTGGAAGTGTGCAACTTGGTGGGGCTATGGAGTGGCAGAGGGCTGAAGGTAGTGGGAGCAAGACCACAAGAGAGCTGGTTGAAAAAAGAGAGGCTGCCAACTTGAAACTGTGTTTCATTTCTGAATCCCGAGTTAGGAGACGCAAACACGTTTATCACAGCCAGGGTGAAGATGCAGGCTGTTGAAAGCGAAGATAATTATTTTTATTTTTTTCGAGTGCAAATCCTGCTGAGCTCTCAGGTTGGTGTACGGTGTTCACTTAAGGTGTATGCAGTGAGCAGTGTTGACAAGTCAAGGCACAGTGCATGCTTATGTCACACACAGTAAATGACACATCTGAGCATGACGTACACATCCGCAGGTGACAATTCATATCTCTCACCAGATCCTTGGCCCAATCCAGACTCCAATCCGTGGATTGGTACCCGTTCGGATGCCAGGAGGTGTTCATGCTGGCGATCCCCATCTGACCTCGTCTCTGCAAAGCACTCCACATGAACCAAATGGACTGCCCTCGAGAGGTTCACCAGACAGCATGGGCATGTGCAGGGACCCTCTGGTATCGTCCTTATTTCACCGAGTATGTAATGTATTGCAATGTGGAGCTGAATTATTGTTTTGGATTTACTTTACAACAGAAATGGTCCACAATTCAGTAAAGGTAAACAGGCTAGTAAAGTTATAATTTTCATACTCATAATCAGCATCATGCCTAATTACCTTCACCTTTCAAGTACTTACGAGCTCAAAAGTGTGATGTTAGTCTCTGGTTCAAATCTATCGATAGTTAACTCGTGACAAGATCTACAGTCGAGATTCTTAATCGGGGAATGCAGACTTTTTGGACTTTGGCATAAAGGCCATAACTTCAGTAGGACAGACTTCCCAATATGAATGTGGACATTAATTTGAGTAGATTTTGACAGAAGACTCAAAGAAACAAAATCTGGGTACTTTCTGTGGTTGGGTTCGCTCTGTTTATTACATCACATTTTCAATGAAATATATGTCTGGTTAAGAGTTCATTCAGGATATGATTAAGAGTTAATCAACAAAATGCTGATGAATGTCGGAATTGATGTTGGAATCACACCCTGACCTTTTACAAATGACCCCCACCTAGCTGCCTCAGCAAGTTTCAAAGGTTGTAATCTAGCCTCTATTAAAGATTGTACTGTACGATGATAAAACCTCCTCAACAATGTGATCAGCTGATAAAACGATACTCCTTCTCGTATGTTTACAGGCCCCAAATCAGGAGAGAGATTTGAGAGTAATGCATGGTGTTGTTGACTGGGATGAGAGCTACAGCCTGGTGTGTAGGCCTTGATATATTCTTTAGTTTGGTATATTCTCTGTTGAGGGTTAGGGTTAGTTATCTGCAAGTTCACTGACACATTCATTCTGTTAATAGGGGGTAAGGAAGTCAGAAAATAGACTGAAAGATCTTCACCTCGACTTCGGAATGCTGGGATCTGACTTCGAATATGAGGTGACACCCCCTATCACCCCACTTGTGTACATTTGTTCATGTTCCCCCCTATCTCCCCATTCATGTGTACATTTGTTCACGTTCCCCATATCACCCCATTCATGTGTACATTTGTTCATGTTCCCCCTATGACCTCATTCATATGTACATTTGTTCATATTACCCATATCACCCAATTTGTGTGTACATTTGTTCATGTTCCCCCGATCACCCCATTCATTCATTGTTTCCTTATTTATTCACTCACTTTCCCTCTTTGTGTGTGCACTTTTTAAATTGTAAAACATTTCGATATTTTTCTTTTCCTTTCCAAAGTCAGTGGTGAATTGCTAAAATCCAAATATTATGTGGGGTATTCAAAGAGTAGATGAACCACATGCAGTCGGCTCAGTCCTGCCAATGTTTTTTAAATTTTAAATCTACGGTTAAACATAACTAACTAATAAGAAAAAAAAATATTATTCGTAATCATGGAGTACACTAGTACTCCATATCAAGGGATGATATGGGAGAAAAATGGCTTCCCATTCAAATGTGTACACAATGATATATATGCTCATAAACTCCAAAAGAGTGAAGTCATGAGCATTTAAAAGCCATACCTTTTATTCTCGAGCGTTTGCTGAACTACCCTGACTTTAAAAGAAGCCAAAATACATCACTAAAGTACCACAATGAGAGATTGCTAAAACACCAATTTGTACTTCTTCTGCTTCTACCTCTCTCAAAACAATGTAAAACTGTAGCCCGACCTACCTCGATGACTGCTGAAGCCATGTTGGTGATTCTAAAGCGAGGAAGTTACTTTCTCTCTGGGCAAGTGCACGCAACTCAAAATTTAAAAATACATAAAACATTAATCGTTTTAATAGGAAAAGAAATCAAACGTATGTGGACTCAACCAAACCAGGCCAGGATCGTGAGAGGGGGGGAAATGGACAGTACCATTCCAAAAGCGATACATATCCAAACCATCCGACAAATCAAACTGAAACGAGTATTAAAACTAGAAGAGCACTCTGTAGAGCACATACCTCTGCCACGCAATGCCTGATCCACGAGAACATATCGGGCCTAATATATTTTTGAAATATCATGCTATATACCATTTTTGGCCCTATCTCTCAATGATGAAGAATCACTTTAGAAATTAAATAAATATCTTATCCAGATCTGGATTCGGATTTTCACCAAAATCAAATCATTTTTTCCTTGTCACAGACCCAATCTGTCCACCAAGTTTAATCCAAATCTGTCAACAACTTTTTGAGATATCCTGCTATATATTCGTTTAGCCCTATCTCTCAATGGTGAAGAATCACTAAAAATTATCGGATCCAGATTCGGATCGTCATCAAAATTGAATCAATTCTTCTTTGTCACACACCCAACCTGTCTACCAAATTTCATCTGGATCCGTCCACAGCTTTTTGAGATATCTTGCACACAAACAAACAGACAAACAAACAAACAGACAGACAGAGAGGGGTGAAAACAACCTCCTTCACCTTTGCGAGTGGAGGTAACAATTTAATAACATAGATGGATTTAATCCATACCAAAATAACAAAATATATAAAACATAAAGAATTTTATTACATAAAAAAAATTGCAGAAACAAGAACAAAAAACATTTAATAAAATGTAAAAACATAGATGGATGAAATCTCAAAAAAACAATCAAACAAGGTAGGACTGACACCACACTATGATGCTACAATACAACACCACAATCCTCTTCTGGTTTACCATCACGATATCTTTTGATGTCGTTCCATCACAATCTCACAACAAACGTAAATTGTCAAAAGATATCGTGATGGTAAACCAGAAGAGGATTGTGGTTTTGTATTGTGGCATCGTAATGTGGTATCATTCCTACCTTGTTTGGTTGTTTTTTTAGATTTCATCCCTCTATGTTTTTACATTAAAAAAAAAGTTTTTATTTTTCAGTACTTGTACATTTGGAAGGGGCTGGCAGGGTGGCCTACAGGTATGCACACTCGCCTCTAAGCTGTCTCACCTTGGTTTGAATCTCGACCTAGCTATAAACTGTCATCGCGGTGTTTCACAGACCGGGTGATTCAATAATGTGAGTGCCGTCCCTCGGATGGATGTTAAACTGGGCGTCCCATCCACTAGCATCCGTTGATGGATGTTAAAGATCCCATAGTGTCCTTGCAAATTGCAGAGTTATCTAATGTTGTTTTATGTCTGTGCTCTCAACAGGAGTCGCAATGCAGTGAAGATGCGGAAAATGTTCAACTATTTGACATATCAGACAAGGACAGCATTTCTTCTCGAGAGAAATTTTCAGTGGTATGATTTATTTTTCATAAAGATGTCCTGTCGGACCCCGCTATTCGTGGACTCCGTGTATTCGTGGTTTATAAAATGCGACCTGCCTCAACATTCGTGGCCCTGTGCTTCGCATATTCACCCCGGCACAAAAAACGCATCTGCCATGAGCCGTGCACATAAAACAGTTCTAAAACATATCTTCCACCAGCCACACTAAAAGCGAGCTGCACGGCATGTCCCACCATTCGTACTATAAAGTCGCTCCACCATATCTACCAGCTGCTGCGAAAAACGTCATCCCTCATGAGTCATACACTTAAGCTTCACCACAACTATTACCAGCTGCTGAAGATGTCACCCCCCTCGTGAGTTACACAATTGAAAAGCTTCACCACATCTACCACCGGTTGCTTAAAATGTTATCACCCACGAGTTACACAATTATATCTATTTACCAGCTGCTGAAGACGGCATCACCCACAAGTTACACAATTAAAAAGCTTCACCACATCTATTACTAGCTGCTGAAGATGTCACCCCCCCCCTCCATGAGTCACACAATGAAAAATGTTAGCACCCGCCAGCATCCCCCACAAACAATGGGAAGACTACTCACCCCTCCCGCAGCTACCCACAATTGCCACATGACTACTTGTATGCAGCGTGTCCTGGGTCTCAATCATTCTTCTCATCCCATTTCCTTGACCGGTATTTTGCCTCTCACTCTGCTCATTGATCAAACATGGCTCCCAAGCACAAGACCAGTGCCAGAGATGCGTCGACTGCCAAGAGGCAGAAGAAAGTGATGAGCCTGAGTGACAAAGTGGAGCTGCTGGACCAGCTGTCTCTTGACAGAGTGTGGTCTCTGTGGGCAGACTGCATGGAATGAACAAACCCACCGTTAGCTACATACGGAAGAACGAGAAGGCGATCCAAAAAAGTGTTCCGGCAAGCGCTGTACCGAGCACTAAAGTGGTCGCCCATGTCTTGGATGTCCACATAGAAAGGATGGAGAAGGCTCTCAGTGTACACATGGAGAGCAACACACAGAAGAACATGCTTTTAAGTAGACTTCTCATTCGTGCAAAGGCGATGCGTATCTACGTGCGTTTGGCTGGCGTGGGTGGTGCTAGCAAGATTGACGTGGGTCCAAGTGACTCCAGTCCATTCCAAGGGAGCAGGGAATGGTTTGACCGCTTCAAGAAGCTCTACGATCTCCGCAACGTCAAACTGTCAGGGGAGCGTGCCTCCGTGGACCACGAGGCAGCCAAAACATTCCCTGCTCGACTCACACAGCTCAACCAGGAGAAGGGATATCTGCCAGAGCAGGTGTTCAATGCTGACGAGACCTTCCTGTTTTGGAAAAAGATGCCAACGCGAACTTTTATGTCGAAGCACGAGGGGACAGCATCAGGAATCAAGGCAACAAAGGACCGAATATCTCTTTTCTCCTCTACGCAAATGCAAAAGGGGACTGGATGATGAAGCCCATGATGCTGTGCTGTTCCTTGAACCAGCGTACTCTCAAGGGTAAGAGCAAGCACATGCTGCCTGTGTTTTGAAGGGCCAAGGCGTGGATGCTGGAAGGCGTGGGTGATGGCAGCAATTTTCATGGACTGGTTTTATAACTGTTTCATCCCTCAGGTGGAGAGGTACCTGGCGGAACAGAACCTTGCGTTCAAGGTTCTCCTGCTCCTCAATAATGCTCCTGGCCACCCCGGTGACCCAAATGTCAAGGTGATCTTCCTGCTGCTCAACACCACCTCCCTGACCCAGCCGCTCGACCAAGGGGTAATCTCGACTTTCAAAACCTATTATAACCGCTGCACTTTTTGCCGCATTTTGGAATTGATGGACTCAGAGATCACCATCGGGCAGTGTTGGATGGAGTTCAACAGAGCCCACTGCATCGGCATAATCAGTCGCTGGCCGAGGTGAAAGCCTCCACCATCAACGGCTGCTGGCACAACCTGTGGCCACAGGCAGTGAGAAATTTTACAGACTTTCCAGACAACACGGAGAGGCATGAAACTGTTGGGTTTGCACGGCAGGTGGGAGGGGAAGGCTTTGACGACATGGAGCCTGAGGAGTTGGGTGATCTTATCACCTCGCATGCCGATGAGGAGTTGGATGCCATTACTAAGGTTTCCAAGGAGGAGGAGGAAGTGGGCAGTGATGAGGAAGAGGTGTCAAGTTCCTGGGTAAGATGCTACAGGACATGTGGTCAATGACCGAGAGGCTGCAAGATGCCAATCCGGTCATGGAGTGTTACCTCAAGTTCAAGAGGGGGTTGAATGACTTGATGCTCCCATATAAGGAGCTACATCGAAACCTGCGGCAATCTGCCAGTGAGCTCTCAATCACGGATTTTTTACATCCTGGTCCCTCCACCTCAGGAGCATCAGCACTTGCCTCTCCTTCCTCTCCTGCCTCTCCTGCCTCTCCAGCATCCCCTTCAGTGTGCGACTCATCAGGACCCTCGCCTGCTTCAGCGCCCTCACCTGCAACCCCTTCGGTGAACAACTCTTCAGCGCCCTCACCTGCATCATCTTAAGAGGACTGTACTGAGTTCACTGGATTTAAAATCGTCATCATCATCATTTGAAAAGTTGTGTGTGTTTATGCAAATCAAAATTTGAAATGGTACCTGCTGTTGTTGTTTGTTTTTACTTTTATGGTACGATTGGTTAAGCACTTTTAATAAACTGTAATCGCATTCCTTCAATAAACATTGGAAACGGTACCTGGTGGTGATTATTTATTTTTTATTCTATTTTATTTTTGTTTTGGAAAGCATTTTTTTATGCAAATGCAATCATGTGCATTCATGGTCAAAAGATTTTAAACTTTTAAAAGTTCCCCTATGAGTCAGGAACCGCCGGGAACCTATCCCCCTTTTACCATTGAAACAATGCGTGACATTTGCGATGTTGACATTCACAGATTCGACATTCGTGACATTTTCCAGGAACGTATTCCACACGAATATCGGGTTTCCAACAGCACTTGTAAAGAAGACATTTTGAATGTGTTTCCTTGCAACCCATTTTTGTCGCAATTGTATGTGTCTCTGTGCCTGTCTCTGTCTCTGTGTGGGTGTTTCGGTGTCTCTGTCAATCTGTAACAACGATGAACCAAAAGGATAGTTTAAAAGTAGGATGCCTGGCTTTAGGTTGTCTCGTCAGCATTTAATTTCTGACATAACAGAATCAAGCTAAAACGGCACTTGGTAAAGCACATACCTCTGCCAGGCTGAACATTTTATACTTTGTATCCCACTAATAGGTCGGATTTGCATCTGCACCTGAAACAAAATCTAATGTGATTGTTCTTGTCACCTACCCAACTCATCCAACAAGTTTTGTCATAATCCATCCACAACTTTTTGAGATATCGTGCTATATATAATTTTGGCCTTCATCTCTCAATGGTGAAGAATCACGTAAAAAAAAAATTCGTATCCAGATCCGGATCTTCACCAAATTCGAATCAATTCGTTCTTGTTACACACACGAACACGACCTGTCCAAGTTTTTGTCATAATCTGTCCACAACTTTTTGAGATACCTCACTACATATCATTTTTGGCTCTATCAATCAATGGTGATGAATCACTTCAAAATTCTCAGATCCGAAATAAGATCTTCACCAAAATCGCATCATTTCGACTTTGTCACACACCCAACCTGTCCACCACGTTTCATCCGAATCCGTCTAACTTTTTGAGATATCCTGCTCACAGACAAACAAACAGCCAGACAGGGGTAAATATAATCCCCGTCCACTTTCGGTGGCGGAGGTAACAAATTGTATTCGGGTTGCTTTAAAGGCACTACTGACTGAGTATGCAGTCTTTCTGGAAGGGGCATCAGGTTGAATGCCTTGTCTGCTAGCAATTGTTTGTGTACATTAAAGATCGCATGTGAGACTGCTCTAGTAACATGTTATTTATCAGGTGTATTTTGAATTGGAAAACCAAGTTAACTATCTTAAATTTGGTTTTACAACACCATTCCAACAACAAGAAATTTTGAACCATTGCTGTGATATTAAACTTTAAAACCATTTGTAAACTCCAAAATTCAATATAATGACACAAATTTGTTCTTGTACTTGTCTCGTGCTCATTGATGACTGTAAAAATACAACAAACAAGACATGTGAGAATGTATTTTTGCATGAAATACAAGGACATTAGATGATTATGGACAAGTTGACACCATGCTTGTGGCTTGAACCTCAAGTCTTAAGTTTAACCTCAAGTTTAACCCTGGTGTTGGCTTAGCAGTTAGGGTGGTGGCTTGGGATCCTAGGGTCCTGAGTTCAAGCCCCGGTGGCCGCTGATTTAACACCAGGGGGTTGACTCAGCCTGTCATCCTGAGGCTGGCGAAATGAGTACCAGTGTAGCAGCCAAAAGGCTGTACACGAAGGGAAGGGGTATTGACAGATATATTAAATCTGGTATTGCTGTGGCGCAGGCATGATGGGCCGAATGACCTCCTCCTTTGCATAATTTCCTTGTAATCCTTGTAAAAAGTCCCATAGCATCAACAGACGAGTGCTCACATGGCAATGCCATATAGGCCATTCTCACGATTTAAGAGTATGAGTTTTAAACACTATTTGGCAACTCCAAGTACAATCCATGGATTCATAACAAGTTGTTTGTGTTTCAGAATGAGGATAATCCTCTTTCTTTGAATTATTTTATGTGTGAAGTAGTCTTTCATTAACCTTTTTGACTTGAGACATGAAGTGGTAGAATGCTTGGATTTTGAATATTCTTATCACTTTCCACAAAATAAGCTACTTGACCAAATACAATCATCCATTGATTTATTTATCGTTGAATGATCCAATATTGTGTTTGTTTTGATGAAAATATTGACCTGAGTCTGGACTGTAAATATTTAACACCAGACAATATGCTCTATGTTTTGCTGATGTTCATCGGGGCTTCAAAATTAATTATCAGTATCAATTGTCTCTAATATTTACATAATTTGTTTTTTCAGGGTTCCCGATCTACAAAATGTAAAGAGAGAAGAAAAGAAAAGGAAGAAAAAGCAAAGATCACATTGAGTACGGAAATTAATGACTGTGAAGAAAGAAACGTTTTGTTTTTGAAAAATGACATTGCCTGGAGTCGTGAACTAACGGAGTTGTCAAATTTTCAAGGGAATCTAGTGTTAGGGGATATATCACCAATGAAACTCAGGTACCAAGAGTGTGAGCATGAAGAAATGGCACAAATTGAAAAAGAATGTGAGGAGATGGAGTTTGAAGAAAGGGAGTATGGAGAGAGGGAGCAAAAGGATAAGGAACATGTTGAGAGGGAGCAAAAAGAGACGGAGTGTGCAGAGAGAACATGTATGGAGATTGGGCACAAGGAGAGGGTGTGCACAGAGCAAGAGCACACAGTGAAGCTGCTTGCACAAAAAGAGTGCGAGGAGAGGGAGCATGGAGAAAGGAAGTGTGCTGAGAAGGACCGTGTGGAGAGGGAACAAAAAGAAAAGGAACGTGTTGAGAGGGAGGAAAAGGAATGCATGGAAAGGGAGCATGCAGAGAGGGAACAAAAGGAAAAGCAACGTGTGGAGAGGGAGCAAAAGGAAAAGGAATGCATGGAAAGGGAGCAAACGGAAAAGCAACGTGTGGAGAGGGAGCACGCAGAGAGGGAGCAAAAGGAAAAGGAACGCGTGGAGAGGGAGCACGCAGAGAGGGAGCAAAGGAAAAGGAACGCGTGGAGAGGGAGGAAAAGGAAACGGCGTGGAGAGGGAGCATGCAGAGAGGGAGCAGAAGGAAAAAGAATGTGTGGAGAGGGAGCAGAAGGAAAAGGAACGCGTGGAGAGGGAGCACGCAGAGAGGGAGCAAAAGGAAAAGGAACGCGTGGAGAGGGAGCAAAGGAAAAGGAACGCGTGGAGAGGAGCATCAGAGAGGGAGCAGAAGGAAAAAGAATGTGTGGAGAGGGAGCAGAAGGAAAAGGAACGTGTGGAGAGGGAGCATGCAGAGAGGGAGCAGAAGGAAAAGGAACGTGTGGAGAGGGAGCATGCAGAGAGGGAGCAAAAGGAACAGGAACGCGTGAAGAGGGAGCACGCAGAGAGGGAGCAAAAGGAAAAAGAATGCATGGAAAGGGATCACGCAGAATGGGAACAAAAGGAAAAGGAACGTGTGGAGAGGGAGCGAAGGGAAAGAGAGCACACAGAGAGGGAGAAAAAAGAAAGTGAGCATGCAGAAAGGGAGCAAAAGAAGAGAGGCCTTAAAGAGAGTGAGCAAAAGGGGGATGTGTACATGGAGAACAATGTGAAGAGGGAGCATGCAGAGCTGGAGCGAAAAAAGGGGGAAGAGAGAGAGAAGGAACATTCAGAGAAAGAGTGTAAAGATATGCTAGAAAAAGAGAGGCTGCATACAGAAATGGAGCAAAAGGAAAATCAACAAAATGAAAGTGAGCAAACGCTGAACAACGACCTGGAAACCTTTAGTATTGAACAGCTAAGCAAAAGAAAAACATGGCAAGAGGTTGCAGAAGTTTTTAAAGCTGGTCATGTGATAAAACAGCATGCGGTGAGTAGAATAACTTCTTTCCTACTCGTATACTGTGTCACGACTTTGTCATTGGTATTTTGTGGA
>CM068956.1:153747958-153758281 GCA_035128595.1 Eptatretus atami | reverse complement strand
ACCTCCTGCTTCAGATCATCCAGTGTAGCAGGGCGGTTGGTGTAGATAGAGCCCTTGGCAGCCCCCCAGAACCATTAGTTCAGAGGGTTCAAGTCTGGGCTATGGGGTGCCCAGTAATGAGCGGTACCCAGGGCAACGAGGCGGTTTCTGAAGAGTTGCTGCAGGAAACTGATAGTGTCACCAGCTGTATGCAGGAATACACCATCCTGCATAAACCAGGTCATGCTGAGCTGATTTAGGGAGACTTTTTGGGCTAGTTCATTCTGGAACTTCTGGAGCACAGCCCGGTAGCGCTCACCATTGATCGTCACCGTCCTGCTGTTGTAATTCTCAAACCAGTAAGGCCCTAGCATTCCCAATCTGGCATTGAAGGTGCAGAAGCATGTGACCTTAGGCCCTTTCAGGTACCTCTCAGTGATATCCTCAGGTGGTTCTGCCACCCAGAAAATCTTGTTGTAGTTGTCAATAGCACTGTTCAAGTGGAAATGGGCTTCATCACTGAACCAGATCAGGTTTATCCAGTTTGGGTACCACTCCATCCTATCACTGAGCCAATTGCACATATCAAGTCTCCTTCTCATGTCATTTTGACTCATTTTATGCCTAATAGAGATGATGCGTGGGAAAAGCTTCAGTTCCTTGGTGAGGATACGCCATACTGATGTTGGTTTGATGCCTAGCTCCCGGGAGCGCCGGTGGTGGGACTTATTGGGACTGTCCACTGCAGAATCCCGCATGGTGTCGATGTTGGCTTGGCTCTTGGTTGCTGATGCTGGCCTGCCACTGTTGCCCTTGCTCTGGTTGTGCACTGTACCCTTGTGCTCAAAATGTTTCACAATACATTGAATGGCACAATTCGTGGGTCCATCACGTGTTCTGAAGTCGTATTCCCGGCAGAACCTCCAGCGGGTGTCGGCATATAATTTAGTCTCATACCACAGAGCCACCACTTTTGTCTTCTGCTTCATTGTCAATGGCATAGTTGAGCTGCAGAGCTAGAAATCCCAGGGAACAAATACCATGATAACACCACCAAACCCTGAAAAATAAAATGGTATCGGTCAAAAAACAAAAATGTCAGGAAGTCAAAGTTGTATCAATCATTTTGAAACACCATATACAGTACATGAGATAGGGGCCGTCTCTGGTCATCTCAAGCTTTTGATGCAGTCTAGCATCCTGCCCTGTTCTCCAACCTGTCTGCCTATGGAATCCAAGGCCAACTCCACTTTTTCCTCCTCTCGTAGCCAACGTGTGGATCTCGATGGAACCCTTTCATCTCCTCTCCCTGTCAAGGCTGGAGTACCACAAGGCAGTGTTCTTGGCCCCATATTATTCCTAATCTTCATCAACGATCTCACCGACTCTGTAAAATCCTCTCAATCTCTTTGCTGATGATTCCACTCTCTGCCATGAGATCGCTCACCTTTCTGGCAGACAAGCAGCAGCCTCTTCCCTCTCCTCAGACCTTGACAAAATCACAAACTGGTCAAACATTTGGAACGTGGCCTTCAATTCTGAGAAATCTCTCTCTCTCTTCCTCTCTTCCTCTCTCCCTCTCTCCCTCTCTCCCTCTCTCCCTCTCTCCCTCTCTCCCTCTCTCCCTCTCTCCCTCTCTCCCTCTCTCCCTCTCTCCCTCTCTCCCTCTCTCCCTCTCCTCCCTCTCTCCCTCTCCCCTCCCTCTCTCTTTCTCCAAAATGTCCAGAAGTTTATAGCTGATGATGCACCGTCTTTTACATTACTTTATATAACACGTTAAATTAGCTCTTCATGCCTGTTAAACTAAAAATAATTACTTTACTCCTCTCTGCGCACGAGATTCCATATATTTTGCCAATTTCACAGCCAAAGTACCGCTAAAGTGCAGGTTCGTGTTCCGATTCATGTTCTACAGTGATCAAAATATAGAATTCAATTGGAATTAAGTAGTTCCTCGATCATTGACTGATGTCTGTAGACAGACAGACAGACAGACAGAGTGAACCAATTGCTTCACCCCGCTTTGCACGAAGCACGCAGGGTCAAAGTATGGTAAATTACGTGTACATGTATATCATTAAAAATTTGCACTTCTTCTTCTTGAAAATGGCAGCGATCATTTTGTTGGGGCACAACTATATCACTGATGCTGTACCCCTATACCAGTACACAGGTGCTCATTTTGCCAACCTCAGAAGGATGACAGGCTGAGTTAACTCCACCTGGTGCTAATTCAGTGGCCAACGGGGCTTGAACTCAGGACCCTAAGATCCAAAGCCAGCCATCCTAGCTAGCCACAGAGCCAACACCAGGCTCATTAGCACCACTGAAATCCAAAGACAAAAAGCAAAAAAAATTTATGACACCTTTCAAATTTTATTTCGATCTTTGTAACATAGAAGCTTGTTTGTGGGTGTTTTGTTTTAAAGATTCAAGAGCGAAAAGTTTCTCGTGTATTTATCGCATTAATAAGACCTTTTACTGATTTATTGGAACCTTTCATAGTACAATGTGCTTTGAGGAATCTCTCGATTATAATGGGTGTCATTAGTTATTTGCTTTCAGGATTTAAGACATGTTCTCATAAAGATATTTTCTCACCAGATTTTTTTTCTGCTTACCTTTCCAGCCCATTTCAATGAAGGATGAAATTCTAAGGATAGAGCAAGAGAAGGTAGAATGTTTGCTGCCTGAGCTCCGTGGCAGCGAGAGGTTATTAAAGGCACAGGTTTGGACCAATTCCTCCTTACTTACGAAAGAAAACTTTGTGTTTTAGCAAACATGCAGAATAATCTGCACACAAATAAATTCATGTAAAATGTAAACATCACCAGTATATTGCATGTGCATGTAAATGGCAACCCCCATTTGTTCTCCATTGAGGCCTACACTTGAATTCCACAAGTTTGATGCAAACATGAACTCAAAGCTAAAGTTTTCTTTGGGAGGGTCAGGATTGTATTTGTATTTTGCTCGAAGGAGGAATTGCTGCAAAGGAGGAAAGTGAAGCTGCTGGAGGAGCAGAAAATTTGTTGGAAGCAGTCGGAGGTAAGGGCAGCAGTTAAAAAAAAAATAAATCTAAATCCAGTAGCAAAGATGGGATTTTAGAAAAACGTGATGGTGTCCATGTGTGCGCACATTTTTTTGATTATGTTCATCTGGAAATGAATAGCTTCAATGTGTCCATTATGATATGCATCATCTGGAGGTTGGTTCTAGTGTTTGCTTTTACAACCATTAAAGTCATTGATAGCAGAATCTGCCAAGGGACCAGGAAGCTGTAATTTTGTGAGGCTACTGGCACACAATGGGCTGTTCTTTTCTAAGGATCCATGCAATCATATGCTCGCAGAATGACAACAAACTTATCTCCTCTGAAAGGACAGCTGGTTATTTGATGCAGCACCCATCCTGGGAAGCTCCAGCACAATAAGATGTAGTCTTATCTGATTCCAATGGCAATTTAACTGAGACAACTCAGAGATTATCATGCAACTCCTGAGAAGTTCTGCTATCCAGAGGGGAAGCACAGCTTGGAAAAGAAAATGTAGAGAATGACAAAAGTGATATAAAGATTACTAATGTGCATAAAAATGTCTCGACCTTAACATATCTTTTCTTAATCAAAAATGAAAGAGGCTTCAAATGCACAAAAACTTTTCTAATGATTTTGAGTACAGTATTGATGTGACCATCGGTTCACCAAAGTTAAAGTTCAAAAACGTTCATCATATATCTCCATTCCAGTTTTCTTTTTTTTACAGCATGTAAGGATGAATTACAAGGACATGAGTAGAACCTGGGTTCCGAGCATTGAGCCATCGATTCAAATGAGAACACTAACAGGTCAACTCGGACATTATTTGATGACATGATTGCTCTCGTAACTAGAACGGCTTTCCAGAGAGCGTGTAGTCTCACCTTACCCGCTCATTCTGAACAAAAATTCCATCATTAACTGAACACGCTACTATTATGTCACATATATTGCCATTATCCGTAGTTTTTGTGATTGATTATTAAGATATTTAACGACCTTTTTTGTGCACAAATGGGGGTTGCCATTAAGGCTAAATTGCATCAATGAAGGTGAATATGAAAACATTTTCAAACTATATTCCCATAACTAGTCGATCATATGTATGACGTTTCACATCGACCTGTTAAGCGGTTCTGGAGAAAAAGATTGTTTGTTTCTTGTTTTGTTTTTTTCTTCAATTCAACATGGCCACTAGACCACATGACTGATGATGTCATAAATTTCATTCTTCATTCCCATCAGATCATAAATCTGATCAATGAAGTTTCATATTTTTTGGATAAGGCTTTTGATTCAACCAATTATGGGTGACATACAACTTCAACGATGATGTAATCGTTATCACCCTATATACCCCTTTGGGAGTTGATGACATATGCCAAGATTCAACTTTTTTTGTTCAGCAGTTTCAGAGATGTCCAATTTTTTCCCTTTAATCCAATATGGCTGCCATACCATGTGACCTATGATGTCAGAGTTATTAATTAATTATGCTCCATGGGGAGTCCCTCCTATGTTGAAAGTTTTGCTTCCATCGGACAAGCGATTGGAGCAAAAAAATATGGACACACACACACACACACACACACACACACACACACACATTAAAGATCCTACAGTGGCAGCAAGGGCAGGGCGGCATGATTTGCCGCTTCCTCTCACCCGGGACATGAAGGACTGAGAGCCTCGCCGAATACATCACTTTTGAGGGCAGTGAGGACCAAGACGAGAATGGCAGCTTCAATGGAACGAGATGCGCTCAAGGTGCCCAGTGTCACGCCGATCGACATGCGTGTGCGGCACAGCCTCTGACCTGCAGCTTGGCAGGATTTGTTGACCCCGTGCTGTCGGGAGAGAGGACCCAAGCTTTGACAAACTCCCTCTTGCAAAGTTTCGCCGACATGGAACTGAGATCTGTGGGACCCAGGACCACGCTGACTACAATGACTTCGATGTGAGTGAGAACCATGCGTTTTCTCCATGCACTTAACAAGCGTTCTAATCCCTCATCACATGATCGTTATCTCCGTCTGTCAAAATTGGTAATATGGAATCAGGAAAAGTAACCACCCCCATCTCACCCTCTCAAAGCTTCATGTCCCCCCTTTCTGCCACACTCCTCACCCCGCTCTCTAAATGCTTCCCCCTCACCTCACCCTCTAAAATCTTCCCCCACACAGTCAAACTTTCACCTGCACCCCACATACACAAACCCTCACCCACATTCCTTGCACTCAAACTTTCTCCCGCACCCCTCACACTCAAACCTTTTCCCACATCCCACACTCACTCAGACCTTCCCCCACACCCCACACACTCAGATCTCCCCCGCACCCCACACACTCAGATCTTCCCCCTCACCCCACACACTCGACCTTCCCCTGCACCCCACACACTCAAACCTTTCCCCACATCGCACACACTCAAATCTTCTCCCGCACCCCACACACTCAAACCTTCCACCCCCCCCCACAAAGCTTCACTTTGCCTCCACAAAGCCTCACCCCCCATCCTGAACCATCTTAATGCCTCCTCCCTCCCACCCCCATCTCTAACTGTGTGGACCTCAAACATCTGACGTCTTCGCTCGAACCTGACAGATCTCTCAATCCAGGCCGATATCAATAAACCAGATATCAACTGTTTAACAGATTCCTTCCTCCTATAGGACATCCCCGACTCCTTAGTTTCTCTCACCGGTTACTGTTTCCTCCGATTTGATAGACCTGAACCATGCCCTGATGGTGGAGTTGCACTTTACACCAGTAACTCAATTTCTCATTGCCCCTGTACTGTCTTTACACCTCTCAACCTCTCGGAGTGCCTCTGGCTGTGACTTCCCCTCCATTCCCACTTCTTGTTCATCTGTGCGTTATACCATCCCCCTAACAGTGACGACTCCATCGACATCTCTCTCAGACAGCATGGGCAAACTTTTAACCACTCATCCCAACTCTCTCTTCCTCATGTGTGGCACTTTCAGTTGCCACCATGCAAATTGTCTGGGTGTTGGTACCTCTGTCACCAGCCATGGCACTTCAGCAAAGGACTTCTGTGACTCCATGAAACTGACTCAATCTGTGAACTTTGCAACCCAGATTTCTCTAAATGGAAAATCTTCCCTTCTGGACTTGGTGATGACTAACTTTCCCGCAAATGTCTCCTACTCTTAATCTGATCATATGTTTGTGAAAGCCAACGTCTCTCTGGCTATTCTCAGAGAACTGCCTCAATGTTGGTGAGTCTGGCATTTCACTCAAGCAGATTAGTAGAGACTGCAAGCAGCCCTTTCTCTACAGGACTGATCTCCAATATCCACTGTCCGTGATGTTAACTCAGCCCGAGAATTCTTCCACAGAATCCTGCTCTCTCATGCACAGATTCATCCCATCTCGTCTTCAATTATCCTACCCTTCTTCCCATACATGGTACACTGAATCCTGTGGTGAGGCAGTTGCTCTGAAGCAACTTGCCTCCTCTTCCTGGAAGGAAAATCTGACTAAAGGCAATCTCGGTGCTTTCCAAAAAGTCCACAACAAATGTGAGTCCACTCTCAGGAGAGCAAGAAAGTAACATCTGTCCAACCTCAAGAATGAACTTTCAAACTTCTCTCCATCCTCTAAAACCTGGTGATGCCTTGTTAAGTCTGTCTCTGGAGTATGCTCCCCCCACCCCCCACTCCATCCCTTCCCTCTCTTCAATTGGTACCACAGCTGACTCCACTCATGAGAAGGCTGAATGCCTCAATTCTATGTTTGCTTCCAAATCTTGTGTCCCCAACCTCTCACTCTCTGTACCCATCCTTTCCTGGTGTACCCAAATGCTCCTGGACTCTGTGTCTTTTGCACCTGATAAGGTAGAGAAGGTTCTTTCAACCTTCGACTGTGACTCCACTACTGAACCGGAGGGCATCAGCTCACGTGTCCGAAGAACCTGCTCTGCTGCTCTTGTACATCCTCTCTCTCTCTGCCCTTTTCACTCTATCATTTGTGCTAGGTCATCTTCCATTTGCTTGGAAATCCACCAACATCACTGCACTAGATAAGTATGGGACCGCCTGTCCTGAAGCTCACCTGGATCAGGAGCAACAATCACTTAAACTCCCATTAGACCCCCTTGCACCCTTAAGTTTTTCTTTAATGCCGTGAACAAACTTTGGTCCACCAAGGGTGATGAGGGTTGTGGTCAAGTTTCAATGAAATACTGCGTGTAGTTCTGAGGAAAGAGCAAATACCTATTTTGGGGTCAAAAACCACCCCTCCCCCCTCCCCGTAGACCCCCATAATGAGCGCAGATTTTGATGCGGTCAATAAACTTTATTACATCACAGGTGATGAAGGTTGTGGTCAAGTTTCATCAAAATCGTGTGTGTAGTTTCGGAGAAGAGAGCAAATACCTATTTTGGGGGTTAAACCCACTGCCCCCCACCCCCAGACCCCTTTATGAGTGCAGATTTTGATGCGGTTAATACACTTTGGTACATTACCGGTGATGAAGGTTGCGGTCAAATTTCATCTAAATCATGTGTGTAGTTTTGGAGAAGAGAGCAAATACCTGTTTTGGAGGTCAAAAACACCCCTGTAGACCCCTTAATGAGCGCAGATTTTGATGTGGTCAATGCACCTTCGTTAGGCATCAGATATGAAGCCTGTGGCCAAGTTTCATCAAAATAGTGTGTTTGGTACGAGCGATAATGACTGAAGTGTTTACGGACTCACTGACTGACTCACTGTGATTAACTCACCTACGGACACTGCTCAATCACATAATCTCAGTTGACCTCAGTCCAGGTGAGCTAAAAAAATGAGCAAAAACTGATCCCTTCACTGCAGACCTCGAAGCTTACTTCCAATCATCAGCAAGGCCATGGAATCCATCATCGCAATTGATATGAAATCCTTCCTTTTCTCCATCAACATCATCTCAGATTACCAATTTGGTTTCAGACCAAGTCACTCCACCTTGGACATGCTGCTTCGACTCACCTTACATTGGAAGGAGGCCCTCAATGTCAGATTTGAGTTTAGGGCCATCTCTCTGGACATATCTCATGCTTTTGATACAGTCTGGAATCCTGACTTGCTCTCCACATTGTCTGCCTATGGCATCCAAGGCCAACTCCACACATGGCTTTCTGTAGTCAATGTGTGGCACTCAACGTAATCCTTTCATCTCCTTTCCCTGTCTCGCTGGAGTTCCGTCAAGGCAGTGTTCTGGGCCCAGTCCTATTCCTGATCTTCATCAATGATGTCTCTGACTCTGGAAAATCCTCTTTATCTATTTGCTGATGACTCCAACCTCTGCCATGACATACCTCATCCTTCAGACAGGCAGGTTGCAGCTTCTTCCCTCCCTTCAGACATCGAAAAAAAATCACAAGCTGGTCAAACACTTGGAATATGTTTTTCAATCCTGACAAATCTCACACTCTCACTATCTCTCTCTGAAAGGACCAGATGTACCCCCCCCCCCACTGCCCTGCCATTTATTTTCTGAATAATACTCTTGAGGAGGTTGAATCATTCAACCTCCTGGGTCTCACTATCAGCCATGAGATTTTGTGGACAAACCACATTTCAACATTGGCTTCCAAAGCCAGTCGCCGACTGGGCATCCTCCATCATAAAGTCCTTCCTTGGCACACATGAATTCCTGTCTGCCTACAAGGCCTTCATCTGCAGCTTGATGGAGTAATGCTCTCCCCTCTGGGCTGGCTCCCCTGCCTCACACCTTGCTCAGCTTATCGATGTGGAAGCCAAGGCCTTCAAGATCATTGGAATCTCCCGTGCTGACATTGAGTCTCGGGCTTCTCATTTTGCCATCACAGACAGATCAGTGGTCTCTCTGTCTTCTACCGCCTCCTTTCTGGTCTTGCATCCTCTGTTCTTTCCGTGCTTTGTCCCCCCCAGGTTTCTGCAGGGCTCACATGGTCCACCCTCAACCCTCTTCTGGTAAAACGACCCAAATCCAGGATCACTGCTCCTCTCACTCATTTGTTCCTCTTTTCTCTGGCTTGTGCAATCAACTTCCAAATCCTCTTCAATCCCATTCGTCCCTCCAAGTCTTCAAGACAGCTGTTCATCCCCTTCTCCCATCGTCCCCAATACAAAACCATGATCTTTTCTACCCTCGTTAACCCCACCCAAATCAATCCCTCCTAATTTACGAGTTTTTCCTCCTTGGGGTTTATCTTCTCCATGCATGCATGTTTTGCATCCCGCTTTTGTCGATTACTCGCTGAATCCATTCAGTGTACTCGCTCTTCCACGAGCCCTGACTATGTATACAAAAAAAACTAGAGGGGGAGCACTCGGTAGAGTGCAAAACCTCCGCCACCAATACTGCTGGTCACTTAAGTGAACCTATATCCTATTCATTGTAGGTCAAAACGGATCAGACTCTACTGAACCACGATTGAATAAACTAAACGAGATAACGCGCATGTAGAAATGCCAAAAAAAAATCGAAATTTTTTTGAAAAAAAAGGTGCAAAATTTGTTTTTTTTTCTCTAACAAATTTTTTTTTGTTGGTTGGAAATCACTTAAAACATGTAGAAATGCAAAAACAAAAATTCAATATTTTTTCAAAATGGCCGCCATAGCGGCCATATTGGACTTTGGACCAAGTCCAACATCTAATGGCATGATCCTTGGACCATACCTAACCCCCCACCAAGTTTCGTCGAAATCCGTCCAGGAGTTTTTCCGTAATACTGTTCACAAAGAAACAAACAAACAAACAAACAGACAGGGGTGAAAACAGTAACCTCCGTCCATCTTCGATGGCGGAGGTTAAAAACTGAGCCGGGGCGGCAGTTTTGGTGTGGTTGAGTGCTGTGCGGGGGCCCAGAGTTGTGCTGATTGACATGTATTTGGGATGCGGCTTGGCGCCCTGGCCTTACCTTGTAGCTTGTTGGGTTTTTCCAACTCTATCCTGTCAGGGAAGGATGAGACCGAAACCAGAGACCACACGGGAAGTCGTGCGGATCTACATCGTCACCACTTCAGGGACGAATGGGGAAATGGAGCACTTATAAGGACTAAGGAGACGGTTTGGTCCATGAGTTTTGGTTCCTTGCTGGGGTGAAGATGGATGCTTCAGGACCAGGGAAGGCTCCGTTCTGTCTTAGAGACTCATGAGTGGAGATGACAACAGGTGTCGGCGGAGCGTACACATACACACCCACGCGTACATGAATTGTGATTTGTACATGTACGATTTATACACACATTATACATCTATCTATAATTCCAGCAATGTGTGTGTGTGTGTGTGTGTGTGTCTGTGACCGCTGTTTCTCGAC
>CM068956.1:153719717-153733643 GCA_035128595.1 Eptatretus atami | reverse complement strand
TCTCTAGGTATTTTGAAGATTGGCAAATAACCCTGTATCACGTGGTGGAATTATTGACGATTCACGGTCCTGGAAGGGACCCGTACCATCGGAGTTTTCCGAAAGGTACGATCTAAATTCCGGGTGTTCGGCAGAGTCGACCCTACCGCCCCATCTAGCCATCGAGCTCACAACCGATACCCGGTCCGCAACAACATAGCTTTCCCCAGACAGTTATTTCATTAGTGTCCATTTTAGATTACCCCTCCCTTATGTCTAGTGGGTTTATGGGATAAAATGTGTTGCGAGGGCTTTTCAGCAGGTCTTTATTCCCATTCTTTATTCTTTTATCTATTTTACTTTACTTCACACACATGACCTCTCCTTGACGCATGCCTGTACGCAAGCAGCTCATGAGCAAACACATGCCATTTCTCATTCAAACCTCGTGCCATTATCAAACAGCTGCTCTCCTCAGACCTTCTCCATACTCAAACCACAATGCTACAACATCTCTAAACCACCACAACGCCTTCCTAAAAATCCCCATGGCATCTGACCACAACCCAAGCTCGCCTCCATTCACCATTGACACCACAATCTTGACCAAAACCGCCTCCGTCACAAACTCGCTGCACCACTGCTCAACCACAGTTATCATTAACGACCACCACCACCTTTTGTGACCAGCGTGGACGAGGATGCGTGCTCATGGTCGGGGAGTACGATCAAGTACCTCGCCCCATGTTATTCTAGGAGCTCCGTTGCGTGATGGAGTTCAGAGCAAATGAGGCCATTTCCAGTGCAAAATCCTCGCCTGGGTGGAGATAACACTGGGCAATGGTCTGTACGCCAATGAGAACGTGAGGAAACACCCATTGCTCCGCCTGTTCTGCTCTCAAACACTGCCCCACCTGGGAATTATAAAAGAGAGCTTTGCTTTCTGGCCCATCCTCTTGCTCGCTCTTCTCTCGTCTGGCTGGAAGAAAGCCAGATACCAGACTGAGCGCCGCCTTAGCCCATTAGACTTTTCACAAACAGATTTCTTTACGCTCACGTTAAGTCTATTCCTCTCAAACGTTCTTTTCTTTGTTTCCAATCCCCCACCCCCGACCTACATCTTTACACCTTTCTCTTTCCACCTCATCTGCATTCACCACATACCTCATTTTGCACCTCCCTCTGACCACGCGGAGTAGACACCTTCGTTTTCCTCCCCCTCCTAAGCGACTGGGAAATGTGGGCCCGTCCACCGTGCCAAGCAGAAAAGAGGTCGCCAACACCTCAAACTTTTCCTTTGCTCTCTGATTTTCCTTGGGTATGATTCTGATGGTGCCTGTCTTAGGGTAAGTTAACATTGTAGAAGTTTAGTATCGGAATAGCACTGCCTTGTGCCTTTGTCTTGCCAATGCTTGCATTTCTTTTGCCACACCTCATCAATCCTTGCTTTCCGCTGCTGTATATATTGCTTTGTATTAAAATCTTTTATTGTTCCACATGCCTTTCCTTGCCCTCGCTTTATAAATAAATTGCTTGTATTATAAATGTAACCAGTTAATCATGTCTTTTACTCCAGTGGTCCATCGTAGTCCGCACGTAGTTAGCCGGTAAGTTTTACCCCACCGATTGGCTCTTGTTAGCCGGTGCGCCCTTGGCAGCTCCGCTCGGCTGCACCTGATACGGTAAGTTCCATGCAAGTATGCATCGAGGGCATGAGACTCCCCTTGGTGCGGCCGTCCGCAGGTAAGGTGCCACGCAAAGTTGTGAAACCCTGCCAGGATTGGCTTAACAACCTGCCGGAGCACAGTTATTTGTTTCTGGTGGCCTCAGGACCGGGTGTTCGGGAGGAACTTGAGCACTTCCCCTCATGGCGAAACTCAAACCTCAGATCATTAACAATATTACATACGCACATGTTGCTCTGTCATCATTCACATATTATAAATATTGTATACCCACGTATGCACGCACACACACAAATGGAGGTATTGTATTGGAGGAATGGAGGAAATGTATTCTCAACTTTGAGACCTGGTAGGTCTCCGTTCCATCTCCTGAAACCCACCCATATATAGCGATACAGCCAACAACAGCAGCTTGCACACATACAAACATATACACACGTATACGCGTGTGCATGCGCACACTTATACACGCACACAAAGGATACTTTGAGACCTAGGAGGTCTCTGTTCCACCTTCTGAAACCCACATGTGGAGTTTGCTCTACAACCAACGACACACACACACGCACTTTGGAATCGTCTCACAACCACTTCGGGGCGAGACCAATAATTTTCATGCCAAAATGATGAAGCGCAATACCTTATGGCATTTCGACCCACGATATATTTTTCTAATATCAGTGTGTGGTGACTGTAAGAGTCTAAAAATCTGAACAATGTTCTAAATCCTATTGGGGGTTGATTGTACAAGATGATCATCTCATTTTGTCACAATGACACACAGAATCCTCATGAACTGATTCACTGCGGCTTGGTGAAGGGAAATATATTCTCAAGCGAATTTGTGTTAAACTGCTGCTTTAGTTACAATGTCACCCTATTGACCTGAAATTATGGGTACAGTGGTGGCCTATGAATTAGGCCACTGGACTGGGATTCTCTAGGTTGTGGGTTCAAATGCATCTGCAGCCAGCAGTATTAAGGATTTGGATTCTATTCTTCAGGAGGTCCAGCTAGCCTCAAAAACATGGCATGTCAATTTAACCCAGCTGGCTCTTTAACAACCTTTCGGGTGGAATAATTAATCTGCCTGCCACACCTTGTATGGAGTACTACATGTGATGCGAGTCCACTTATTATTGTTGACTATTATTCCCTTTACTTGTTACTTTACTTGTTCTGAATGACTATGGGTGCTCCCCTTTCTCCTCTAACTTCCAATTAAAAATACCCTCCCCCATCCCTTAACTCCCTTCTCATAAATCTGCATATCTTTTTAACTTGTTCCTTCGTCTTTTGTTTATTTGTTTTTCTTCTTCTTTCCAGACTTTGGAATCAGAAGTTGCTTATACTCAAGGAATCGAAAGACAAGAGTCAGAAACAGAAAATGACTTCAGAAGAGAGGAGTTGATGGAGAGAGCACTTGAAGTAGAGAGGCAGAAGCAGGTGGGAGAAAGTGAGAAGCTCAAGGAGGCAAATGAAGAGAGAGAGCTGGGAGAAGAGTGGAGGATGGGAAAGAGGAAGGAATTGAATGCTAAAGGTAATGTAAAGGCTCTGAGAAATGACTTTGGAACAATGAGGAAGACGGTGAGGATTAGGGACTTTGAGGATGAAGGTTTTGAGATGTTGAGTGTTGAGAGTGAGGTGGATGAGGCAGAGATAATCACAAACAAGTACATAAAGGGAGGAGACAATAGTGAGATTCCGAAAGATGATGCAATGATGGGCCAACGAGAAATGGCGACGATCAATCAACCTCTTCGAACAGAGGATCTCAGGTCTTCAATCAAAAAGGTAATTTTAAACATATGACCAAAGCATCTTTTTTCCCCTTCAATTTGTGTGCACCTTTTTGTGTTTTCTATTGCATGTGCCTCAAAAAAAAAATTCTTTCTTTCAGAAAGAGAATGCTGAAGTATGGCATGTATAACTCCTTCTCTGCCACAGGTCCCTCATCATTCGACATGGACTCACATCCATAAACCAGACGTCCCTTCAGTCAGTGCCAGGTTTGTAGCATAGTACTTGCTTTTGTTGGTTCCTCCCTCTTTTACATCCATTTTGCTTTATTCTTGCCATTTCACGTATTTCTGTGACTTCATTCTAAAATCCCGTATCATCCTCCATTTAAAAAGTGGGAGTGGCTGCCATTTACAAATCGCTTTTATTTGTATCCATGATTGAGGCTTGTGGGAGAGCTAGAGCAGAATGGAAGGAAAAACGTTAATAAAATGGGAAGAGGAAACACCAACAGCAGAGTAGAAGTGAAAGTGAGGTGGGTGTGGGGGGGGGGGCGTGGGGTAGAAGGACACATGGGGGTGAGCAAGCTGCCCACAAGCTGAATGAAACAGCAAGAAGAGGTGAGGAACTAATCCAAGAGTTCTTATCACAAGGAACACAGAGCACTTTGATACAGGAGGAGACCATTTCATCCATCATTCCTGTGCCTTATCAACATCACATTAATTCAGTCTCTCAGTTTATCTGAATTTCACTTGGTGGAGCGGGGTGGGGGGAAGGGAGTGGGATATGGGACAGAGAACGGTTACTTGTGCAGATATTAAAAAATGGTCTCCCAGAACATTGTGTATTTTTTGCACTGTACCATCGGCTTCAAATTCATAACGGGTTCTCAAAATGGTTACTCGGCTCGGTAGGGAGATTTCAAATTCTTGCCTCAACCTTCTTTGCACCTCATACGTGTTCTTGGATTTCCAATACCAATTCAAAATCAGGTTATGTTGCTCTAAGGACAAGGGAACTGACCTCCATCTTGTCGGTCTGCACTGCCTCCTGCGTAACAGCTGACTGATGATGTGAAATCATTCCATCACACACGAATACCAACCTGTTTGGTATTAGTACCACTCAACATTGCCCCTCTCTCGACTATTTATTTAATTTTTCTGAAATATTAAAATTTGGTGTGTGTGTGTGTGTGTGTGTGTGTGTGTGTGTGTGTGTGTGTGTGGTGTGTGTATGTCCATCCTACTTCAGTGTCAAGCACCTGTTCTTTCTTCATCTCTGCCTTACCCTGCTTTGTCTTTACCAATTCTAATACCTGTTGGTTCACGAAAAAAATAAGTGACCACTATATTCTTATTGTTGGTGTGTCTGTCTGTCTGTCTGTCTGTCTGTCGCCGAGCATAACTCCGTGGGTTTTGATCCGATCCTGACAAAATTTTGGTGGGAGGTTTATATCATGATCTAGTTGTGTTTTCCTGAAAATGGGCGTGGTGCGCCCATTATGGGCGGAGCCACGCCCAAAAAACATGTGTTTTTAGGGGTAGCCGATTTCAATTTGCATCTTCTCCTAGGGGGTTTGTCGAATCTGACAGGGGTTTCGGTATTTGGTTAGCCCAATGGCACCTGCATAGCCACAGAGCTCGATTTTTCATTTTCGTCCCAAGGTCAAGGCCACAAGGTCACGAACTTAGAAAATTGCGAATTGTGTTTTAGGGTAGCCAATTCAAATTGCATTCTCTCCTAGGGGTTTGTCGAATCTGACAGGGGTTTCGGTATTTGGTTAGCCCAATGGCACCTGCATAGCCCCACGGAGCTGATTTTTCATTTTCGTCCCAAGGTCAAGGTCCACAAGGTCACGAACTTAGAAAATTGCGAATTGTGTTTTTAGGGGTAGCCAATTTCAATTTGCATCTTCTCCTAGGGGGTTTGTCGAATCTGACAGGGTTTCGGTATTCGTTAGCCCAATGGTACCTGCATAGCCACGGAGCTTGTTTTTCATTTTCGTCCCAAGGTCAAGGTCCACAGGTCACGAACTTAGAAAATTGCGAATTTTGACGTAAAAAAATTTCTTCTCCGAGGAGGTTGTCGAATCTGGCAGGGTTTCGGTATTTGGTTAGCCCAATGGCACCTGCATAGCCCCACAGAGCTCGATTTTTCATTTTCGTTCCCAAGGTCAAGGCACAAGGTCACGAACTTAGAAAATTGCGAATTGTGTTTTTAGGGGTAGCCAATTTCAATTTGCATCTTCTCCTAGGGGGTTTGTCGAATCTGACAGGGGTTTCGGTATTTGGTTAGCCAATGGCACCTGCATAGCCCCACGGAGCTTGATTTTTCATTTTCGTCCCAAGGTCAAGGCCACAAGGTCACGAACTTAGAAAATTGCGAATTGTGTTTTTAGGGGTAGCCAATTTCAATTTGCATCTTCTCCTAGGGGGTTTGTCGAACTGACAGGGGTTTCGGTATTTGGTTAGCCCAATGGCACCTGCATAGCCCCACGGAGCTTGATTTTTCATTTTCGTCCCAAGGTCAAGGTCACAAGGTCACGAACATAGAAAAATTGCGAATTTTGACGTAAAAAAATTCTTCTTCGAGGAGTTTGTCGAATCTGGCAGGGGTTTCGGTATTTGGTTAGCCCAATGGCACCTGCATAGCCCCACAGAGCTCGATTTTTCATTTTCGTCCCAAGGTCAAGGCCACCAGGTCACGAACTTAGAAAATTGCGAATTGTGTTTTTAGGGGGTAGCAATTTCAATTTGCATCTTCTCCTAGGGGGTTTGTCGAATCTGGCAGGGGGTTCGGTATTTGGTTAGCCCAATGGCACCTGCATAGCCCCATGGAGCTCGAATTTTCATTTTCGTCCCAAGGTCAAGGTCACAAGGTCACGACTTAGAAAATTGCGATTTTGACATAAAAATCCATCTTCTCCGAGGGGTTTGTCGAATCTGGCAGTGGTTTCGGTATTTGGTTTGCCCAATGGCACCTGCATAGCCCCACGGAGCTTGATTTTTCATTTTTTCCCAAGGTCAAGGTCATAAGGTCAAGGTCACAAGGTCACAAACTTAGAAAATTCGAATTTTGACATAAAAATCATACGACCGCTCCAACTTTGAGAGCTAGGATGACAATTTTTTATGCATAATCTTGAGGTCATTCCCTACCTAAAGTCTTGAAACCATTTTGCTCCATCTCGAACACCTTGCCCGTGGCGCCCCTTCAAGTGTGTTTTTACGCTGATTTCATCAAAGTATGGATAATCCAATGAGTGCGAAATGCCATATAGCCTATATGACGTTATATTGTTCCTGGAATGTTCCAGAGGAAGTTTTGCACCAAAGGTCATAATCCTTGACCGGTCACAAAGGTCAAAATTTTCAAAGTTGTGGGAATTGAACGGGTTTTCGACCTTCTTCGACGAACTAACTCCAATAAGCTATAGCACGTATCCTGTTTCCTTATTTTAATGTCCACCACATTGTTTTGTGACCTTAAAGGTTATTGCAAAGGTCAATTTTGAGAAGTTGTTGAACGAAACCGGGTTTTCGACATTTGCAGCTAATAACCTGTCACTCGTACCACATCATTGTGATCATTTTTATAACTTGGTCAAACATTATCACATTGTCTCATCCTTGACTTCTGAAACAATCTACTCGTCAACATACTGCTCGTAACCCATCGTCGTCTTCAGAGTTGTTATAGTTTTACGTCTTTTCCTCCTACCTGTCCTCTGTTTCCTTTACCCTTCTCCACTTGAACTATTTTTTAGCACTCTGACCCTGTTCTCCATTTCCCCACTCACCATAATCTCCCTCAGCCTATGCCAGTATCCAGTTCACGAAGACCCCAGCCTGCAAGGGGCACGAGAATTCCTCGCTGCACGTGCCAGGATGCAGAAGAAGGAAAAAATGGGCAGGAGGCACAAAAGTGATGAGAATTTGAGGAAGTGCGAGGTAGGAAGGGCCGGATATTTTGATGATGACGAGGATATCCGGTACTTGACACGGAGTAGAGATTTTCGGCGGACAGGAAGTGATCAAGGTGTACTGCAAGACCAGGTGATGGAGAAAGTGCAGAGAGGTGCAGAGCAGGTCAGTGGCATGGTCTCTTCATGTTGTGGTTTGTTGTCATGTGTGACGTGGTATGGGAGTGTAAAACCCGCACTATGCAGTCGCTGTTTATCTGTCCAACTTTGCTTAACATGAGGGCGAGTGAGTGAGTGGCATGTCATGAAATAATTCCTGTAGGCTATTTATGATGTTACATTGCCTTTTGGCATGATGTTATGTCATGGTACATTCAGTCATGGTCAGGGTGCTCTTGTCTTGGTGTCTGTCAGCATCGTGTCTTTGTGCTGATGTTGACTTTATGTGCTCAGCCCCTATGATCTCAGTATAGCGAGCTGTTCATGGGCAGCAGCATCTGTTGAAAGATATGAGGAAAGCCTAGTGGGCATGAAGCAATCACATTAAATGCATTAATGCAAAATGTAATTATATATATATATGAAAGCAAATTTGTACACAAGCCCTTTCTCTCTCGGTTATCTACAGTCTGGTATATTTTGCCCTGTACAAGACTTTAATTGTTATTAACATCCACAGTGCAGAATCTGTGGGCTGTATGACCTCTTGCAAACCAGCACAGCATTGCCTCCAAGGTGCAACCCGGTGCTTGTGTCATACACAATTCCTGATGAGGTTTAGTTTGCGGCTAAAATGTTACACTTCAACTTTTGTCTTCGGTAAAGCTCCTGTCGGCTGTGCCTGTGCGATTGTTTTAATTGTGATTTTTGTGTTTGAATATGATGGGTTTGGACAACTCTTTATTTCTTCCCCTCTTTCCCCTTCCCATAATAATAATTACAATGAATAATTATTATGTCTTACAAAACACTCAAATGTCCAAACACCACAAGGCGTTAGTTAGTTAGTTCACATTTCACTCACCTTTACCGGAGAGCGATTGATGAGTCATTGTGATTCCACTTCAGAGACTACAACTGCTGATGGAGTCACAGCAGGAACGCTAAATATTAAATTATTGGCTTGTTGCTTCGTTTATTAGCTCCATTGAAAAACAATGATGAGCTAATTATTTATCATGATTGTCTGACAGATGTTCTTTGAACATACCTCAAACCCCGCTCCCATTTTCTTGGCAGCCACCCAACGAGGAACAGTTCATGAAGAATGTCACTTTTGATGATTCCACTGATGAAGGAAGTGAATATGACTCTGAGAGTGAATATGACTTCATCTCTGGTTTGCATTCTTTCCTGTTTTGTTTCTCACCCATCCTCTTCCCTTATACTCATCTTCCTTTGCTTGGGGGAAAGCAGGTTTGGGGGTAGGTGAGTCTTATTGAGAGAAGTATAATAACTCTCTAGATTACTTTGAGACAAAGGAGAATATTTTAAAAACCTGATTTGTCCTCTCTGTGGTTCCTGTTGCTTTGACCCACAGGCGTTTGACTCTTTCGTGAGCTATTCGTATAGAAAATAGTTATTTATTTCATAGTACGATCAGGCGCTTCAGGTGGGAGTACCCTTCTCGGCCCACCTCGGGTGGGCAATGTGCTGTGGAACATTCTTGGAAATGCACTTTGTAATTTTTGAAAGAAATTTTATTTCTCACAACATACTGTATCAAACTCCATATCACAAGGTAAAGGAAGATTATTTGGTATCACCAATGGTGGTGCTATTTCAGTCATATCTCAATTTTTGAGTTTCGGTGACATCCGCATTTGCACCATAATTACTTCCACCACAGAATGTGTTCAGGGTGTGAAAACATAACCTCTGTCTGTCTGTCTGTTTGTCTGTCAGTGAGCATGAAATCTCAACAAGTTATGTACGGATTCGGACAAAACTTGGTGGACAGATTGAGTGTGTGACAAGGATGCATTTATTCGATTTTGGTGAAGATCCGGATCCAGATCCGAGTATTTTAAAGTGATTCTTCACCATTGAGAGATAAAGCCAAAAACGATAAAGAGCATGATATTTCAAAAAGTTATGGACAGATTTTGACAAAACTCGGTGGATGAATTGGGTAGGTGACAAGAACAAGCTGATTAAAGTTTGGTTCAGGTCTGGGTGCAGATTCATCCTATCAGTGGGATACAAAACGTAAACTGTTCAGCCTGGCGCAGGTTTGCGCTCCACCGAGTGCCGTTCTAGTCACAAGATTGTGATACTCTTTGGCCATAGCATGACATGGTTGTTGCTTTTGTGATCAGTGTGATTGAGATAGATGTACTATTGTTTTTATATTATGGTGAACCCCACTTATCCCTCAGCTCTCCTTGTTTCCAGCAGCACCATCTCGACTACCGTCATTGCTGCAGCAGCTGAGTGTGGAGCTGCGTGCGGTGTTGGCAGCATTACCAACCTTGTCTACTTTACCCGGCTATATTTACCAGCCAAGTGGTGTGAACCCAGCAAATGTACCCATGCGGGTTCGCCAGAATCCTCTTCTCACTGAACCAGGTGTTCCTATCTCTACCTTCGTATCCAAGTGAGTATAAAGGATTGTGGTTTAACTTTGTTGTACACCGCTCTTTCCCAATTCCATATCCAGGCGATGCATGACATCATCGCCAGACACCAAGGAAGGGAGTACTCAGTTTTTACTCGGTTTGTTTTCTTGCTTTCTTGTTTTCTTTCTTGTTTGTCCAGCCGATATCTCAGCCATACTTTGAGTTAGGAAGCTTCTTCTTCTTCTTCTCCTTCTTGCGTATGGCAGCTTGGCTGCTGGGTAGATATCATTTTGTTGGGGCACAGCTGTGCCGCTAATGCTGTGCTCCTATACCAGTAGAATGGTGCTCATTTCGCCGACTTCGGAAGGATAACAGGCTGAGTCAACCCCACCTGGTGTTACTTCAGTGGCCGACAGGGCTCAAACTCAGGACCCTAAGATCCCAAGCCAGCTGCCCTAACCGCTAAGCCAACACCAGGCTTTTAGCTCGGAAGCTGAAATTTGGACAAAAGTGAAGCTGTGCTTTGGCAAAAACATTTTTGTTTATTTTTTGATTAATCAATTAATTGATAATTCCTTAATTATTATCGATTTATTAATTCCTTATTTATTTTATTTCTTATCTGGGCAATATATCAGGCATCTTTTGAGCTAGGAAGCTGATATTTGGAAATGACAGTGACCAAGTGATTTGGCCATAAAGGGTATTTTGGATTTATTAATTAATCAATTAATTATTCATTTTTCGATGAATTACTTAATTTTCAAAAAGTTACAGATTCGGATGAAATAGTGGTGGTTTATGTATGCTTTTAGCCAATTGATCAATAAATTTATTATTTTACGATTATTATTTATTTATTTTAATGACTGAATTAATAAATTAATCAATCAATTATTGTACACCGCTTCCTCACAATTTTGTCTCCATGTGCTGCACGGCGGCATTGCCAGGCGCCAGAGGCGCCCTGGCGATGTCGCACACCAGAGGGTTTGTTTGTTATTTATTTATTTAGTTGGCATGGGGGGTGGTGTACTTTGAATGTACTGCTTGCTATTGTTTTGTTTTTGTTTGTTCTTGATTTTTATCTGGCCATGTGCTTTTGCTGCTGTGACTGTGCTCTGGTGTTTTCGCTCACACATGAAGAATGTCTCTTGCAGTTTGTCAAAGTGATTTGATTCGTCCTGCTGTCCTATTTCACCCACTTCCACATTTTATGTTCACGTGAACCATTACCTTCATGCTCTCCAGCCCCAACCTCAGCACTACTTCGCAGTCCTTGACAAACCTCCTGGGTGGACGCTGGAGCCACTATTTTCCAGGTATCTGCACGAAATGGCACAGATATGGCATTCAGGAAATAGAAGTGGATAAAAACATAGCATGATTGATAATGTAAGATAAAATAGCAAGGATACTTCTCCTGCTACTACTACTTCCTTCACGGTCCCAATTATTCCCATGTTGTGGAGGTCAGCCAGGGAAGGTTTCTTGCCCAAATCTGTCTTGAGTACGCCAGCCAAAGCTGACGTTCGACTGAAGGTGGCAGGCATTTGTAATTTTTTCAGCCGGGTGCCATTGATAACTCACCTACCCTTCACAAATGACACCATGAGATCTGGATCGTCTACCAACCAATATGAGCAGATGGGACATCCGGATAAACATCTTCCGAGGGACATTGCACTTTGTGATGCTTTGTGAAATACCCTGCTTTGTGAAACGCCAATCCGACAGTTTATAGTTTGTCTGAGAATCAAATCCAGACTAGAGAACTCAAAGGTGAGTGTGCTCGCTACCAGTGCACCATCCTGTCACATAGAAAGGACAAAAGATGGTGAATACAATATGATCTTCTTGTCGATTTGTCTTAATCTCGGATGCGTCCGCTGAGTAGTAGTAGTACAACATGATGGGATTATAGAAAATGTTGCATTTTAAGAGAACTGTGAGGGGGGTGGGGGGGGGAGTAAAGGAAGTGAAAAGAAAAAGATGTGGAAGAGTAGGTTGATAAATAAAATAAATGGAAGAAGGAATGCATCCAAAGTTAAAACCTTAAGTGAACAGAAGGATATTGTTGAGGAACAGTGTATGAGCAAATGGAAGAGAAAGCGAGTGTGACAAGGTAAGGGGGGGGGGGAGTTACATACTCACAACATCCTCAGTTTGTATACAAGTTGTATGTACTTACATAAAGTTAGGCTGATGGAGTTTGATTTAAATTGTATATTGACTGGATAAGGGTTAGGGAGGAGTTTTTTTCAAGTTGAAAGTACAGGAGAAACACAAAGACCTATGATGGTTATTCATCATTTCACTTTTTTTCCTGACATGCAGCTGGCCTTCCTCCAATTGCTTCAGGTGACGTAGGAGGACTTGCTAGCTCCCTTGGGTTCATCCCAGCCAGGTAACCTTAACCCAATTTTTTTTTTAATAACCATCCCCCAATTTCACTGAAATGTACTATTGCCACAAGTATTCTTACATTAAAAAACAAGAATAACAAGTCCTGTCGAGGACACAGCCCCCAACCATACCTTAAAAATGGGACGTGCATAGTTTGCATTTTAATAACTAAAATAAATAAATCCAGGTGGTGTATGTTTGTCATGTAGATAAATAAATATAAAATTAAAAGTTGTGTCTTTGTCATGGAGATGGTAAAGTGTCTATAAATAAACAAGTATTTCATAAGTTTATGTTCGTAGTGGAGATGGTAGTGTATATAAATACCAGACTCGGTGGGGTAATGGTCGGAGCATCCGCTTCGAGTCTGGGAAGTCGTGGTTAAAACCCCAGCCAAGTCATACCAAAGACTTTAAAAATGGTACGTGCTGCTTCCTTGATTGGTGTTCAGCATTTAAGAGGTTAAGAGCACGGACAATCCTCATAGGATGGCATCCATGGGGAGGAGGAAATTCCATAGGAAATTCCCCGCTGTGTGCGATGACAAAAGTGGCGCCATTGTTGTGACGTCACTGGTACCCAGAGTACCCCGGGAAGTGACGGCACTTCTCCCAAGCTCAGTGGCTATTTGTCTCATCCAACAGTCCTGTGTTGTGTCACGTATGTTCATCTGTATGTCCGTGTGTGTGTGTGGCATCTCCACTATGAGCCTTGGATCATGTAAACAATAATAATAATTAATTAAGTCTTTCTGAAAGCATATACAATCCTGTACTATTCTCTCATGTAAATGTCTTTTTTTAATTGCCAAAATTCAGAAATACAATCATGTGTCCCATGACCTTTGCCGCTGATTCCAAAATAATTTGACTTGCCTCATGCGCAGATAATATCGCATACATATGCCGAATATGAAAGAAATGCGTCCAGCCATTTTCAAGTAGAGGCTCCAGAAGGACAGACGTTTGGCTGTGCGTCTGACTCAGACAGACAGACCGACAGACTGACATTACCCAATATCTAAGCCCCCAGACGGGCTGACACCCTGTTGAGGATGAAAAAAAAAAAGAACATTACCACTTATGCCTGGTGTTGGCTTAATGGTTTGGGTGGTGGGCTTGGGATCCTAAAATCCTGAGTTCAAATCCCACTCTGCTGATGAATTAATACCAGGTGGGGCTGACTCTACCTGTCATCCTTCTGAGGTCGGCAAAATGAGTGCCAGCTTGCTGGTATCCTGTGTCAGAGTGGCGACCCGTCCAGGATTGTGCCCAATAGCCAAGGAGACTGTTTCGGCATCACCAACACTCTGCACAGAGTATGGTCCCGATAGATGGATGGATGGATTACCACTTTGAGATTTGGTTCACTATGATGGGGCCTACTTGAGCAGAGCAGAGATTAACATGATTCAGCAATAAGATTGCATGGTTCTCAGTGTCTCTGATATCACAAGTTAAACATGTGTATCGTCATCACCTAGTGTATCTCACATAGCATTCACCCATTTTAGACTGTGAGGTCAAAAGTCACAATCCGTTGTGCTATTTTGTCAAAAAGCTTATGCTATTTTGTGAGTTTTCGTCGACCTTGTCTTACCGGGTTCCAACCTTCCCCTCTAGGTGTACAA
>CM068956.1:153704593-153716157 GCA_035128595.1 Eptatretus atami | reverse complement strand
CAAAAAAATAAATAATATAATATAATAAATTAAAAACGATCTCTCGATAATTATAATGCTTCTCTCCTCTTTCCACTGTGTGGTACTCATACTTCCTGTATTCAACACATGCACCGCACTCTTTTACTATTTCAACAGATGCTCTTAACTCGATCCTTTCATTCATACCTTGCTCGGAAAAAAAACTCCAACTGTACAGCGTTTCTTTCCTCCATTCTCTAATTCACCTTTATTGCCATTCCATTCAAGAATTGTCTCTAATCCACACCACTCGACTAAAAAAAATACAATACCCCTAGCTGGAATGTTCGCTTTCCTATCCCTCATCTTTTTTTTCCAACTTCAGCTTGCCAACGCACCCCTCTCACTCCTCCCTCTCAAAAGCAACCAACCACCACGCTTCTCCACAGGCTCCCCCTCACCTTTCTCCCTCAACTCTCCCCACTCACCCTTCTCCCACCACTTCACCCCCTCAACTCACCCTTCTCAAAGTTGCCAACCCCCCCTCACATCCACAAAGCGCCTCCCCATCCTTCCCCTACCTCCTTTCACCTCAATCTCATCACTCCACCTCCTCAGATCCTCAAATGATTCTGCCCCCTCTCTTGACCCCCCTCCTCCCCAGCACCACAGAGCCTTTTCTCCTCCTCATACTGGCCCCTCACCCTAGCTATTCTGCAATCCCCCACACTTTCTTTCAATAACTCTCCTAACTTCCCCCCTCCTCCCCTTTCCTAACCCCCCCTCCTCTCCCCCTGCACCCAAGCCTCCTCCCCTCCCTCTTCTATTAACAGGTCGACCTCAAATATCCAGGGCTTCGCTCAAACCTTACAGATCTTCCATACAGGTTGCCACTGACAAACCAGACATTAATCTTTCCGAACAGAAACTTTTCCTTCCTCAAGACATCTCTGACCCCATGTATCTCTCCCTGGGGCTACTCCCTCCTCCCGGCTATGACAAACCTAAGCCTCACCCGAGTGGAGTGAGTTCGCTTTCTTCATCAAAGACCTCTATCCTCACTCTTCATTGCACTGCTGTCCACTCCCCCACACCCCCTCGGCGATACCTCTGGCTACAGCTTCCCTCCACTCCCACCTTCATGTTATATGTGTACTGCACCGTCCACCAACAGTTATAGCACTCATTTACACATCATTATCTGAAACATGGACCGAACTTCTATCTTCTCATCCAAACTCTCTCTTCCTCATATGTAGTGACTTCAATTGTCATCATGCCAGTTGGCTAGGCTGCTGACGGTACCTTCTCCTACACCTGTCCAATGGCAACTTGCAGCAAAGCTTTCTGCCGAGCGACTCATGGCACTGTCTCAATCGCGGTCAATTCCACCCGGAATCTCAGACCCATGGTACTCTATCTCTTCTGGATCTGATTTTGACAAATTTCCCTGAAAAGTATAATGCCTTTCTTCCTCTGCTCCCCAATCGGTTTCTTCTGACCACGCTGCCTTGTCAAAGTTGACCATTACTCTCTGGCTGTTATCAGAAGAACCACCTCAGGAGAGCAACAGAAACACTGAAGCTTTGTTGGTGAGGCAGTTGTTCCTGAAAACAACTTGCCTTTGCCTCATTGCGAAAGCACAAACCCAACTAAGGGTAATCTCAGTACCTTTCATAAAGCTCAGGACAAGTGTGATACTACCCTCAGAGAGAGCCAGAAAACAACCATCTTTCTCAGCCTCAAGTCTGAACTCTCAAAACCTCTCTCCCTTCCTCAAATCCTGGTGTTGCCTCTAATCACAATCCTGTTTCTGGTGTATGTTCCCCCTCCATCCCCTCCCTTACCTCAAATGGCCGCACTGCTGATACCCACCGTAAAAAGGGCTGAACTGATCTTAAACTCGGTGATTTAGCATCGAAACCTGTGTGTCAAAACCAATCGCTTTCTGTACCCACCCTTACCCGTCGCCACCCAACTGTCCCTGGACTCTAGTCCTTTTCTTCTGACAAAGTTGGAGAGCTTCTGTCAAACCTCGACTCAGATCAGCAACCGGCCTAGACGGCATCAGCCCCACGTGTTCCTAAAAACCTGACCTCCTCTGCTCGTGTGCTCACCCTCTCTCTGTTCTATTCGCCCTCTCATTTGCTCAAGGTCATCTGCCATCTGCCTTGAAAATCAAAAAACATTACTGCCCTGCATAAAAAGGTGAAAAAACAGATCCCTGCAACGACAGACCAATTCAGCCTTCTCCCAAACATCAGCAAGGTTATGGAATCCATCATCGCTTCAAGACATTATATCTTTCCTCTTCTCCAATGGCTATTTCGATCATCAATTGGTTGCAGACCAGGTCAACTCTACCCTGGATATGCCTGCTTCTGCTCTCCCAACAATGGATGGAAGTTCTTAATCGCCGAACATGAAATCAGAGCCATATCCTAGACATATTGGGCTTTTGACACGGTCTGGCACCCTGCCCTGCTCCACGCAAACTCTCTTCGTATGGTATCCAAGGCCATCTCCACTTCATGGCTCACAGACTTCCTCTCCTGTCGCAGTCAACATGTGGCCGAAATGGAGTTTCTTTCATTCCCCTCTTCCTGTCCAGGCTGGATTCCTCAAGGCAGCGTTCTGGGCCCTGTTCTTTTTCTGGTTTCATCAGTGATACTCTCAGACTCTCTGGAAAATCCTCTTTATCTCTTTGCTGATGACTCCACCCTCTGTCGTACCATCTCTTCATCCCTCAGACTGGCAAGCAGCAACTTCTTCGCTCACTGCAGATCTGGGTAAATTCACAAAACTGCGTCCAACACCTGGAACATGTCTTTCAATCCAGACAATCTCACACTCTCACTATAATCTCTCCCGAAAGGACCATTTGGAACCCCCCCCTCCCCCCCGCATCCACTTTCTCAACAATCCTCTGGAAGAAGTCCTTTCTTTCAAGCTTCTGGGTCTCACTGTCTGCCATGATCTTTCCTGGGAAAGCTACATTTCCAAACTGGCCTCCAAAGCCAATCGCTGACTGGGAATCCTCTGTCGTGCAAAGTCCTTCCTCGGCCCACCTGAGCTCTGACCACATACAAAGCTTTCGTCTGCAGCCTGATGGAGTATTGCTCTCCCCTCTGGGCTGGTGCTCCTGCCTCCCACCTTTCTCGGCTTCACACTGTGGAAGCCAAAGCATTTCGGATCATTGGCATATTCCCGCATGAGGCTGAGTCTTTGGGCTCTCACTCTCTCTCCGGTCTCGCCCCCCCCCCCCCCCCGCTCTGCCTAAGAGTTGTCCCCACCACATTTCCGTAGGCGCTCAAGGTCTGCCAGCAACCCCTTTCTGGTAAAACTACCAAAATCACGAACACTGCTTACCTTCACTCTTCATTCCTCTTTTTTCCCGCCTTTGGAATAAACTCCCTCACTCTGTTCAATCCCATTCTTCCTTCCAGGACTTCAAAACAGCTGTTCACCACCACCTCTTATCATCCCCCATCAAAATCCTCGATCTTTTCGATCCCCGTTAATCCACCCCAAACCCACCTCCTTCAAATTCCCTGCTTTCCTTCCTGAAAGTCTCTGTAATGTCCATCTTGTTTACCATGTTCCCCACCCCATGCCTCTCCCTTCCACTGATCTCCTAATGTCTCTGTTCCGCAGTTTTGTCCTTCCCACTCCTGCCCCTTTTGTCTCATGCCCCCCTTGCTGTACGCTGTGTGTTAGCTCTCATACGAGCCTCGACAAGGTATACCAAAGAAAAATAAAATCCCCCTCCCCCCACCCCCTCCCCCCAACGCAGTTGCAATTTTAACAAATCTATCTTCTTCTCCACAAATAAATAGTTCCACAGTTATCCAAGATTATTCCGACACCCTTTGAACGATAAACGACATTCTTAAGATTGTGTTCATGAATGACTGCATCATCGGTGGCGAAAATTGCGAATCGAATTAAACATCGAGTTTGGGCCCATTCCGCTGTTTTACTTGATTAACAGAGATCTGCACAACCATCTTCTGAGAATGTGTTTTCAGAATAAAATGCACTTTCGTTTCTCTCCTCCTTATGATAGAGGTACCAGTGAAGTCACCGATGGACATATATAATGCAGCACTGCATTTTATTTTTTACACTTTTTCAGTGCAGGGCTGTTACGGGCTTCGGACAGCATGGATCTCCATCTGGTGGTTTTAATTGGAACCGAGCGAGGCAATCATCAATAATGAAAGGTTTTCGGTTTGTGTGCAGTGAGCGTGTGTCGATGCTCCATCGGCAAACGAGCAGTTCATCTCCTCAAATGGGAATGGTCGCAGAGAACCACCGGCAGTGGCTCCACGACTTTTGCAAGCGGCCCTCACTGTATCCTCAACCAATGGATAGCTAATAATACCAGTTCCTTACAAGGAACTTCAATGCAGGAGGATGCCCTTTGATGTATCAAGCTAACGCAATGCTTGCCAACCTATGGTTGTTTGTCATGCTCTCTCGTTTTCAAATAGAAGGAAGCAGCACGTATCATTTTAAAGTATTTGGTATGACTTGACCAGGGTTTTAAGCACCGACCTCCTCGACTCTGAACGGACTCTAACCATTTTACCTCCGAGTCTGGTAACCACAGCTGTTGTTGGCAGTTATGCTGAAGAATTGTGCTACCATGTTTTTGGCTTGTTATCGTAATCATTATCACTGTTCCATAATTTCAAAGTTGCATCTCCTTGATTCCCAATTTTGTGGCAGCCCTTCCACAACTCAACCAACACGGAGTCCTCATGGTTACATGGAGTTACGACTGGATGAATCGAACCAAATCCGTGTTTATCATCACTGATGTCCTCACATTGCCATGGTTACATGGTACATATATGAGGGGCGTGCATATCGGTAAAATGAACATTGTAAAAGACTCACTACATGCATTGCACGATGTTATGCAAGCAACCTTTAATGTTACATGCCATGACAAAATGTCATGATTGGCTGTTTCACAATATCCCACTCTTTTTGCAACGATGTCGACAATGTCACCCAAACGCAGTGTCATTTCAGCAGTGATGTCATGCAGGTTCCTGACACATCAGGCCCAAAATTCACCTTCGTGGCTTCATTCTTTTTCTGCACAAGATCGAGTGATGTAATCCACACACGCTTCTTGTTTTGGACTGTGCATATTGTATTTTCTTTTTTTTGCACTGTATTTATGTGAGAATACACAGAATATTGTTTTCTAACAAAACTCCTGTTTGTGATGTTTAAAGGGGGGAGGGGAGGTTGGGCAGGGAGGGTAGATTGGGGTCTTTCCTTGTGGATGAGATGGCACCCATTGTGTTATTTGGATGAGTCTGTGACCTAGAGGTAAACTTGGAAAACATGTTTCAAGGGGTCACGTGATACCATTGCATCAGCAGACATTGTTGATGCTCAGCTGGTGATATTTCTGAGATTTCAAATAACAAAACTCCACCTCGTGTAGCCGGCTTGAACAATGTTAGGTTTGAGCCATCTTCCTGAAGATTCCAGGTTTAAATTCACCTGTTTAATTTAATTATTTTTTAACCTCAACTATTGTTGTTGGTGTGATGCTTAAAGGGTTTACCTTGCAGAACATTCTGTTTTTCTCTTTGAATATGAATTCTGATTCCATTTAATGGTTTTATATAAAAATGTAATTGGAATTCAAGAACCACCAGCATAGAACGTTGTTTCTATGGCGTCTGTTCCTCTCTCATGCCACAGCTCCCGTCAACTCTCTCATGCCATAGCCCCCCATCCATGTCTAATGCCATAGCTCCCGTCCATCTCTAATGCCATAGCTCCCATCCCTCTATCAGTATCATGCCATAGCTCCCATCCTTCTGTCATGCCATAGCTCCCATCCTTCTGTCATGCCATAGCTTTCGTCCCTCTCTCATGCCATATCTCCCATCCCTCTCTCATGCCATAGCTCCCGTACATTTCTAATGCTAAAGCCCTCATCCATGTCTAATGCAATAGCTCCCGTACGTTTCTTATGCAAAAGCCCCCATCCCTTTGCCATGCTGTAGCTCCTGTCCCTCTCTCATGCTATAGCTCCCATCCCCCTGTCATGCCATAGCTCCTGTCCCTCTGCCATGCCATAGCTACCGTCCCCTATTTCATGCCATAGCTCCCGTCTGTCTCTTCATGCCATATCTCCCGTCCCTCTCTAATGCCATAGCCCCCGTACCTTTCTAATGCTAAAGCCCCCCATCCATGTCTCCTGCCATAGCCCCCATCCCTCACTCATGCCATAGCCCCCATCCCTCTCTCATGCCACACCTCCCGTCCCTCTATCATGCCATAGCTCCCGTCCCTTCTCTCCATGCCATAGCTCCCGTCCCTCTCTCATTCCATAGCTCCCGTCCCTCTCTCATGCCATTGCTCCCGACCTTTCTAATGCCAAAGCCCCCATCCCTCTGCCATGCACAAGCTCCCATCCTGCTCTCATGCCATAGCTCCACCCCTCTCTCATGCCACAGCTCCCGTCCCTCTCTCATGCCATTGCTCCCATCCTGCTCTCATGCCATAGCTCCCGTCCCTTTCTAATGCCACAGCTCTCGTCCCTCTCTCATGCCATAGCCCCCCATCCATGTCTCATGCCATAGCTCCCGTCCCTCCATCATGCCATAGCGCCCCATCCATGTCTCATGCCATAGCTCCCATCCCTCTCTCATTCCATAGCTCTCGTACCTTTCCAATGCAAAAGCCCCCATCCCTCTGCCATGCATAGCTCGGTCTCATCTCAGCCATAGCTCCCGTGCCTCTCTAATGCCATAGCTCTCATCCTGCTCTCATGTCATAGCTCCCGTCCCTCTGTCATGCCATCGCTCCTGTCCCTCTCTCATGCCATAGCCTTCTCTAATGGCAAGAGTCAAATTAAACAATAAAATAATGCTTCTTTCGTTCATTTCTCCTTTTCACAATTCCCTTCATTCACCTATCAGTTCCCTTTTCTTGTTACCTCCGTCACCGAAGGCGGATGGAGGATATGTTTTTCTCCAGTCTGTCTGTTTCGCAGCAAGATGTCTGAAAAAGTTATGGACAGATTCAGACGAAATTTGATGGACAGGTTGGGTGTGCGTCAAGGATGAATTGATTTGATTTTGGTGAAGATCTGAATACGGATCCTGATACGAGAATTTTTAAGTGATTCTTTACCATTGACAGATGAGGTGTGTACTCTGCCGAGTGCCGTTCAAGTTGCATTTCCAAATATCGGGTGTGTTGGGTAAGTTGACTGAATATCTAATCAACAAACGTGTGTACATTGATAATTATTATAGAACCGATTGCTTTTATAGGTTCTCAAGGAAGATGTTCTCATATGCAGAGCACGGTCATGAGAAAGCCACAATCAGCTTGATTATCAGCTTTGAATTGATGATAAATCTCATGAGCCATTGTTTGTGGGCTGATGTCCAATCCAACCATTTTAGTTGAACCATCAGTTGCTGCCTTGTTTGCCCCTTAAATATATTACATTATTAAGTAAAATTGCTTTAAAGTTTAATCTCAATATGATTCTTTCTCAGCCACTGTTACAAGGTATTATTTCATAGAGCCAACTAAATAATATCATGAATCAGGGGGAAGGGTCAAGTCCAAAACCAAAAAGGGCCCCCCCTGGGTGAAAATGCAAGGAGAGAACATGTGAAAATGTAATAATTAAGTGTCCTATAGATGATTGATTGATGACTTGAATTGTTGCAAGTTGATAAATGTCGGGAACAGTGCTGGAGGCATTGCGGAAGAATAAGGAGGAGGCATGGTGATTGTTTCGGGGAGAAGGGTAATGCAGAGTGGGTGGCAAGTAGAAGCTACAGATAGTGGACAAAAAATGGAAACACCAATGTAAAGTTATAAATATGGCTTTGGGCCACCATGTGCGGCCAGTACGGCTTGTATGTGCCGTGGCATAGAGTCCACCAGCGTCTGAAATTCTGCAGGAGGGATGCGGCACCATTCTTCCACGAGAAAGTCAATCAACTCACATCTGCTTGATGGAGGTGGAAAACTCTGTCTCAGGTGTCATTCCAGAATGTCCCATAAATGCTCAATTGGGTTCAGATCTGGTGACTGAGAAGGCTCATCAGTGTCCATTGGGCGATGTGGATAACATGTGGATAACATCAGTGTCATGCTCATCAAACCATTGGGCGACTACACGTGCTCTGTGGATCGGGGCATTGGGGGGTCTCTTCTTGTAGCCATGCTAGCCATAATTATAGGCAACTAGGCCTGTGCAGAATTTTTTATCCATGACCCTGAGCATGCTGGGATGTTATTTGCTTAATTAACACATGGGCCACACACACCACACCTGTGTGTAAGTCGTTGCTTGGTGTCCTTCATTTACCCAAGTGTTTCTATTTTTTGTCTGCTACCTGTGGACAGGTGTTATGAACAGATGGAAGAGGAGGAGGAACAGAAATGGAGAGTTCAACAGAGCACTCTCACTATGGTAGTCGAGGTAGAAGAGACACATGGAAGAGATTGTTTGATGGTGGACCAAATGTTGGAGATAGCTAGACAAAGTAGGATCGTTAATCAGTCAGACAGCCTTGGCTTGGATGCGATCCAGAATATTGACGAAGGAGCACCACCCCAGACATGACTGCAGTATTCCATCACTGGTCTGACTTGGGATTTGTGGAGGGTGAGAAGATGATGGGAGCTGAAGTAATTGCAAGCTTTGAAGAGAAAACCAAGTTTCTTGGAGGCATATTTGGCGATATTGAGGATGTGAAGCTACCAGGAGAGATTGCTGGAGATGGTGACACCGAGCATATTGATAGAGCTGGATAGGAGAAGAGGAGGGATGGCTGTTTTGATCTTGCTGGATATAAGGATGGTTGGAGTCTTGGACTGAATGAAGGAGACAAGGTTGTTGGATCCCCATTTTAGGATGAGATTGAGATCACAATTAATTAGTGATGTTGAAATATAAAGGACGCATTTGCAAAGTGGCTCAGTATTTCTCCAATCTAGTAATCTACACTCCCGAGTAAGTTACGCAAAGGCAACCTTGATCACTCACCTTCTTGGTTTGATGTCTCCTCTCGAGCAGCAAAACCTCTCCATCAGAAATCTGTCTGAATATTCACAGTTCAGATCACAGCCTTGTTGAAGAAAATCACGATACATTCATTACCAAGCTTATAGGAAGTTTTTACTGTATATGCTCAATGGCACATCATATATAAAGATAGTTTTATTGATTGCTATTGTTCATGGTGAGAGACATAATGATCCAGAGATGTGTGAGCATACTTCTTGTCCCTACCGATGCTGTGAGAAGCTTTCCTCCACACCTTGATTTCCTTCTGGGTATGATAACAACTATTGCTACGACTGGAAACGTCACCATGTGTTTAAAGGGGTCATCTATTCATTATGCATGCAAATATGGCAGGACTTTTGACCCCCTTTCCTCCTCCCAAGCACGATATGTGCACCTGGCAGAACCTCTTCATCCCTAGCCCCACCAACCCACGGAGCATACCGAATCAATATTAACCAACCAACCAACATCCCTAGCCCCACCAACCCACGCATACCTTTAAGTGTACATGCTCTTCAGTTCAATTTTAAACAACTTTCATTGCTTTTAAAAAGATCAAATTGTGTCAGTTGTTTGGTTGATGTTGATTCAACCTAGCCTGCTATTATTATACCAAATGCTCTTGATACACCAACCATGTGACACACAAATTCCCATTCCATTCGAAATGTAGCTTCACATGGGGGGAAATGGCCAGACCGGTGGGTGCTAAAAAAAATACAAACTCTTGGGACTTGCAGGGCAATCATTGGATTGGAAAATGGCCTGAGCAAACATCGTTTGGAATGTAAATGCAATTTAAAAAACTCTGACTATGACAAATGTCCGGATGTCCAATGAAAGCATAAAATGGGAAAGAGAATTTTTTTTTTTTAATGAAGCCATGAACTATGTAGTACTTATTTAACAGCTCCAATTATTCCCAGCTTTGTGTGGGGTTGGTTGGGAATAGTTTCTCACCCAAGTCTTTCACGAACGCCTGTCCACGCCTGATGCTCAACTGAAGGTGGTAGGAATTTGTAATTTGGTTAGGGAACTGGCATTTGTTTAGGCCGTCCGGGAACTTTTTGCAGACCCTGGGCCATTGTCCCCGGGAGGGGATCTTGGCTGTCTGTCTTCCAGTGGGCTTTTTTTGCGTTGCCTGCACCCCACGGATATGTTACACGAGTGGTCTGTTTTGCCCCCCCGGGGAATGGGGTATCAGAACGGCGGACCTGGGACCTTCTCAGGGACCTGGGTCCGATCTAACAGCCACTCTTTATGAATGACACCATAGGAACTTTAATGTCCACCGAGCTGGCATATGGGACACCCAGCTTAACGTCCATCCAGGGGACACTGTACTTTGTGATGCAACGCCCTGCTCATGAATCACCAATGTGACAACGAGCTAAGAATCAAACCATTGCACCCAGATGATATACTTCAAATAAGTGCGCTACTTCTGCACCATTCCTTCATATTTCTTTCTATATGAGGTTTATCTCGAATACACGATACACACACACACACTACCACACACACAAACACACACACACACACGCCACACACACACACACACACGCACGACACGCACACACACACACTCACACATAAGATGTCGGTCCTTATAAAGCTTGCAGTGTTCAGTGAGAAATTTCTGGAGATATCCTGAAGACTCAATAGCTCAGTGGGCTGTCACCTTTTAGTGATGAAATCCTTGGATTGAGTCCTGGTTGTCAGAATTTTTTCACACCAGCCCCAACACAGGAATTTATTCCTGTTTTATATATAAGATACATATATATTGTTTACGGTTGTGAAATCTACAGAGCACCATATAGGTTTAGTGTTTTCCCAAACTATGGGTCGCGACCCAAACGTGGGTCGCGAAGGGTCCAAAATGGGTCGCAAGGACCCGGCATATCTTTATTATTATTTTTTAAATCAAGCGGGTAAAAGGCAATCGCGCAAAACCACATCGTAGGACAGTGCCGTTTGTATCGTTCCACTGATAAATTCAGCCGAGGTGCAGCGACACTTCCGTTTCTACTATCTTGCCGTTCAGTATCTTTGTACCCGCCCCAAAACGGTAACTGCAGGCCAATCATTTCGCCAGCTCGCCTTTCCAATTACCCGCTCTCTCTGCAACCGAAGTAATTTCGTGAGGTGCCGAACTCCAGTCCGGTCACTCACATTGGCCTGACCGACAAGTCGGGACGCTGTTTTGTGTGATCTGCCTTGCTGTGATGGACTGCCGTCCAGCGCAGTCTTTCTGTCCACATTGCGTTGCGTGGTTTTGTGTCAGTTAGCCTTGACCACTGACTCCACTGACTGATCTAGTCGCCTATTTCGTTTTGCAGGATGGCAAAGCGTTCCTACAAGCAAGCATTTTTGCATGTGGGCTTCACTTCTATCAGTGATCGTGGTTCTGTGAAGCCACAATGTGTGTTGTGCTTCAAAGTGCTATCCAACGAATCGCTTAAGGAAAACAAACTGAAGAGGCATCTGGCGACGAAGCACGCGGAGCACGTCAACAAGGATCGTGAGTTTT
>CM068956.1:153692046-153704335 GCA_035128595.1 Eptatretus atami | reverse complement strand
GCGAGGATTTCCTCGAGCCGGTATAGTCCCGGTCTGAGTGCCGATGAAAATCTCCGCCACGTACGTGGCCCAAACGCAGAAAGGTATAGGTCATCGGTGTATTTTGAATGAGTGAAAGGAATTTCGTCGTCGTAGGTAAAACGAAACTCCGCAGCGCACACATGTACCTATTCCCTTATCACCACAGGTAAGGGGGCCCTAACTAAACACAAACTTACCCGAGCAAAATAACTTCTATGGGACCTGATGAGTGCTCATGGGCTCCCAGATCTAACAATATATTGTTTACGATCTGGAAACCGCATGCGCACTAAATTCATATCCCAAATTATATATGCCAATTAGTACGGTGTATGTAGGTCAGGACCCCGTCTCCTTTTGTTTAGCGGGACGGAAGGATTAAAGTGTGCGTTTCTGTGACCCGTCTTTGGTTAGGATTTACATTCCACGAGCCATACCCCAAACCCTCTCCCATCACGGCATCCATCAACACCCGCGGCCTGCTCGTACCTTGACTTACTGCGAAAGTGAGGGGGGGGATTGGGAGGGGCCTCGCGGCTAGGAGTCCTCCGTCGCCCACAAACACCCGAAAGTTTTTGTGCGGTGGGCCTTTTCAGTGCAGCCCTCTGGCTCTGCGCGAGAGGAGAGAGAACAGGCCACGTCGCCACAGTGGGGATAGTGCGGGTCTACCGAACAAGAGGCCACGGCTCCGCCCTCAAGTAGGGTGCACAGTCCGCATAGGCCCATGAGGGTCGGAGAACAGCGAATGATGATTCTCCCCAGGTCCCCTCCCCCCGTGATGGGAGAGAGTCATATGTCCGCCGAGCAGACTCGGTATGTCGTGTCGTTGGTGTTGGCACTGGAGATCGTGTAAGTTACTCTTGAGTGGTACAAGTTGTTGACTGTTTTGCGGACGGAGGCGGTGAGTTAACCAGCCTGTTTGTGGCCTTGGTTGGGTCGCCCGCTCCAAGGTGACCCTGATCTTGCCCCGAGCTCCGATTGCATCCATGCGGGGCTGCCGTCTGAGCCCACGAGTCCCCACGCTGTGGCTGGACCTTTGACGACCCCACAGGCGGCCCTCACCCCAACTCTGACACCCCCAGCTCGGTCTCCTCTTCAGCGTCATTGGAACGTATCTCGATAAAACCTCGCGGGTGTTCTTTTCCTTTTTTGTGTGTGGACTGGTTGGGCCCGATCTATAATTTGTTTAGTAATAGGTAAGTATGTTTTTTGAATCATTTGTAAATTCCTAGGCCTCTGTGCATATTCGCCTTTCAGTCGTTGCCTTACCTTGTCTCGTTTATTGAGTAAAATAATTATTAGAAATTTTCCCACTCGGTTTCCGTCTATTTCTTTATTGGTCTCAAGCATGGCCGGGGTCTGAGTTCCAGACGGGCGGTTTCATCCTCCCGATATTTAATCCGGCAATCACCAGCCGGCACAAGCTTTGCCCAGAGTTTTCCACTCCGGCCCTCCTGCAACCGAATCCCCGGGCAGGTATAGGTCTAGCGGTAGGTCAGTCTGGGACCTCCTACTTGCCATCAGTTAGAGGTGACCCGGAGTTCGAGGGAGAACAAGCGGCAGGTGACTTGCCGTGCACCATCACCCGACGTGGTAGCCAAGATCTGCACCTGTTATTGTATATTGTGGAACTAGACCCAAATACACGTTATTGCCCACCCTGCGGTCCTAAACCTATTATGTCGGGCGAGATTCTCCGCAGCCACGGTCCCGATTAAATCGCCCGCCGGGCTCCGCGACGTTTCGGAGCGACGACCCTATTATTCCGGTGAGACCGTAGGAGATGCGGTACCTCTTCCCCACCGATGCGTCGTTTCGCCACACCGCCCGGGCCCACAACCAAATAATGTGGTTTACAGTTTTGTATGCATAATATATCCTATATAATATATATCTATCTATATAATATGGTGATGTTATATATTTATATATAATATGGTGTGTATATATATTATATATACTATATACCTACATATTCTACATTAATATGCCATGTATTTTCATTAAAGATTGGAAGCTAGTTATTTATGGAGTCTTCATTTCTCTACTCATATGTCCTGATGGATTCTGGGGGTCTTCCCCTTTTAATGCCAACAATTCCCATAATCTTTACTCCTTTCTCTTTATTATATATGCATTATATATATCTTATATATATGACTGACTTAGGTATTTCGCCCAAAACAAAAATAACAAACTTTTCTTTCAATGCTTCGTCGTAATCTCTAAAAAAAGGCAGAATTTAGTCCACTAATGCCTCATGTGTTGAAGACCAACTGACGTTATTTTAATACAACAAGGTCAGCCCAGAAAAATTGCCAAGAACTGACACGTACAAACAACGCCTAACCTCGGAAAATTAGTGTTAACTTTGCACAACGACAAGTCGTAGCAGGGTGTATTGCTTGGTTGCCTAGCAACGTCTTTACTCGTGTCATTCTTATATCCACTGCGCCAGCACCAAACTTTCGGCATAAGTTGTGCACCATCGCAAAGTTTACCAATGGAACCAGTCTGTAACCGGGTTCTATTCCTTCAACAGCACAGTCAGAAAAGAGCGGGTCCGTAGTGAAAAATGTGGAGGAATGGTTCTGAGCAGTCGTCGTCAGGTTCGCACAAAAAAAATCGATCGAAATTCTTTCGCAAAAACAGTTCATAAGAAGCACCGTTCAGAACCTTCACCCACATTCATTCCTTCCATACAAAATTCACGGGGAAACGGTATGGTTGCCTCGTCCTGAATTCAACAGAACGCAAAGACTTAGACCTTTTGCAATTGATGTTTTCTCAGAAAGTGAGGAAATGATATTCCTCAAAAACTCACAGACTGGAACGAAATTGCACCATGCCACTGTCCGGGGGACGGTAACAAGCACTTTCGGTTGGGAACTGGAAAATCCTGCTAATGATCAACTAAACTGTGCCTTGATGTATCAAATCACCATGTGACAATCCGGTCTAGCAGGCCGGCTGACCAACGGTGTTCAGGTAGAATAATTGTCCAATTACTTCCTTTGGAAACCAGCGGCCACTCTTGCATCTTAGCCGTTAACCAGACACGCAACTACTCCGAAATGTATCATGGGAATTCTATCTGCCTGAGCACTACTGCCGCCGTGGAGAAAACAACCTACCAGATGGAACCCAAGGTGGTTGCAGCACAGCACTCCGGGAATAGGCACCGCGCCGCACCACATACAGCCGGAAACAAGCGTTTTCTCAATCTACAACATTCCGAATAGGGCCGCCTTTATCGTCCTCTACAAAAGCGATACTTGATGCCAATACACGTATTTCCCCTGACCTTCTCCGCCAGACTTTCTCCTCTGTGGGGTATTCAAGACGATCTTGCACAACACTAGCCCTCATGACTCCTGATCCGACCCACTGAAAGAAAAAACTCCACCGAGTAAATCCAGAACATTCCTCCGAACCGTCTCCCCAAATAGTTGAAATGGAGAGACATTACTTGGGACTGAATGGAACACTCTTCGCTAGAGCTTGCACAATCAGCCTACACCAACCCCAAAAACCCGTTTAAACCTAAGCAGCAAAAACCCACCACTTCGCCGCAGACACCGGTCCAACCGCACAAAAGTGCACTCGCGCTATGAAGCGCACTTGGGTAACAATGACATCCAACCACTCTGTAGAAGCCCTCTTCGCGAGTTCGTGCGTTTGTTTGCACAAGGATATAACTGCACTAATCGTATGAAGGTATAATGTCCCCCAGCAGCTTGCGGCACTCATTCTTTTATGAGGAGATGACATTTTATAGTATGTCCAATAATTCAGGTGTCGAAGAATGATTCGACGCTTCGGCTAGTATTTCCTAAGAGTAAGAACACACGGCGCTTTGTGAATGATCTGAGATGTGCCTCTTCTGCACTTCGTTCCTGGTCCTTAGACTCATCCTCTCCAATCTCAATTTTAACCCACTTTAGCCTGCGCGAGCCCTCGATCGAGCAACAACATAGTTGTCTGTCAAGATTTCCGACATGCCAACCTTGACGAAAGCCGAGCGCCCGCGGCGTCCGCAACGACGCGTCTACAATAAACAGCGGTCGCTTCGCACCGAAGCAATCCAGTCCGGCTTTACCGGCGATCCACGCCGGAACAGCACGGGTGGTTGTTACTTAAGCACACCACAACCTTGTCGCACTCTCCCGCGTCGGGTCAAGGTCCTTCCGCCAAACTCGAAATTACCAATTTAATTCCGGCGCGGTTAGCGTGCAGAGCTCAGCCCGCCGAAGTTCGACCACCCCGATGTTGCGTAACCCTACAGAGGACCCTAAAACAATTAGATCCCCCGCTGGGATCCAAACGAGGGCTTGAAAGACTACCAGTCCGACTTCGAAAGCCCAGCTCCCGTAGCCTACGGCGGGATAAAACGCACGCGGCGGACGACTCTTCCCGAGTTGAGATTCAGCCCCCTGCACACTACTGGAGCACATCTAAGACCCCAATGCATACTCAAAATCTGCTTTGAGCACCAGCCGTCAGAGCACTCGGCTTCTACACCAGATGCGAGGTCAAACGATTTGACACGCTATTCCATGCTCTTCGAGGTCTTCAGCAAATGCAGATATAGTTATCAAGCAGGGGCTGCACAGGCTGCTGCAGCCTAATGTCAATCTCTGCAAGCGTTGGATTCAAGAATCTGGGATGCCCCTTGGAGCGATTCTTGGGTCTTCATGGCAGACAGTGACCACCAAAACTGATCAATCTAACTGGTCGACTGTACTCTGGATAACTGGGAGGTATGCTTGCACGTGCGTGTCGGGTGTCCATCTCCCAATCTTATTTCAAGCTTAGCTTACTGAGAGTCGTCAAGGTGTGTGGCTGCCCCCCACACTTTTTGCATCGCCTTCGTTTCGGACCTGGATTTAAAATCTGGGTGGATGGATATCGGAGCGAGAATCAAGTTGCGGTGCGGCTGGCATCATATTCAGGGAAACGCTTAAGATTGCTCCTGACCTTGACTTTTCGGCATTATGATAGCATCATCTTATGCGCTGCGGAGCGACTCGATATCCTCTTTTGAGGCGGCCCTTGAGTGTCTCGCAATGAGGGAAGCGCTAGTTAGTGTGCGAGTTACTGGTTCCTGGGTCAAAAACTATAGATGCCAGGCTTTCTCCAATGGCCCATATCATGGAAGACTTTAACTATGTCGTTCTGTTTCCTGCTTTAGTGTTGAAGGAATTGTGAGGTCAACCGCGAGAGATCCACTGACCCTGGCATTTGATATTCATGTCCTGCTGGCTTCGTGTGTACGAGGTCAAATAGACGTCGCGGGATCGGCCGGGGAGTCATGGATTCACTTGGATCCTGGACGGTGTAGGAGGCTGCGGTGCCTGTTCAAAGACGCCAAAGTGCGAGTCTTCAGGTCCTGGTGCTTCAAGTCTTCCTTTTCGGATTAGCGACTCGTGAGTGGACTCTGACCAGGGATGTGTGACACCTGGAGACCTTAATTACCTTTTCCTCTTGAGGTACCAGGCTTCTCTAGGGGAGGAATCCTTGCACTATTAGTCTTTGGAAACTTATGACTGATCCAACCGAGCTCTTTGATTCTGAGTAAGAGATAAATAAGATTTGTTACCTGAATAGTGCTGTAGTAGACTCACCTGCGGCTGTGAAGGTGGACGGAGTTGCTCCAACTTGTTTCTGACGCCTGATCCTGCTCGACCAGGATTCTGATACAGCGAGGAGCGTCTCTTGAGTGAGGAGGCCATTAAATGGGCGGAATAAGCCAACAAATTGTGCACTTTTGGCGTTTATAACGTGTCGCTGAAACGATAGGTACATACTTTAAGTAGTGCCTCCACTGCATCTATTTTTAGGATGTGGATCCAGGTCAAAGCAGTCCCCCTGGTGCTTGTTGTTGAAGGTTTTCAAAAATACGGGGCCACCCATTTGCCATATTGGCAGGCAGTTTCCAATTTTAGAGACGGCAGTTCACTACATGCAATGGAATCAATCATTACTATTGGGTTCTCTTAAACTAATATAGTATTTGAGAGGTCAGTAACAAGTCAATCTCTCACACAAATAAAAAAAAACCTACAATCTATGCATTGCAATCCTCGTACATAACACACTGTTTTGGTTTTGCGACTTTGTTTTAACTAATTGTATTTATTTTCCTATCAGGTAATGGAGAGTAAAGATCAAGCGAAGAGTAAGATGCAGAAAACAAGATTGTAGATTATTTGACAAGTGTTGCCAACCCCAGCTCCCTCCAAGGGAGAGACCAACAATCAACGAACTGACTGACAAATTTGTCCTTGTCGTTATCCTTAGCCAGCAAACATTCAGAGCCATACGCCAGCGGTGTCGTCAAAATGCTACAAGTAAAAGGCAAATGCTTCTCATCAGGCAGGATCAATGATGCCTAGCTGGAGAGATATTCTCATCTGAAATCTTAACGGAACTTCCGCGAATGCTACTATCCCACTGAGAATGGTATCTCAGTACGATAAACACACTTAACGTCATCATAGTCAACCAACCGTTGAGAGAACCTATATAGCGAAAAATAGTGCTGGCATGGCATAAAGTTGGCAGAAACTAAAGTTAGTAATCAAAACTTCGAGAGCACACCAGAGAAAAACTGGGAAAATCACACAGAGCCAGAGCTCCTGTGAACAACGCAAGCACCCTATCCCTATCAGCAATCCATCATAGTGAATCTTCGAATACAACACTCCTGACTGTGACGCTGGGCATATTCTTCTCATTCACCTTCTATGAAGGAGAGCTACGGTCTAACTCCCTTCTCGATGACATAGTACCTCTAGTGAGCCAAAGATATGGTGCTGGAAGTATTGTGGACCATTGAAGACGTCGCTGCGCGAGCGAGAGATACACCACCCTTTAAGCATTTAATCCATCCAATTCGTTCGATACTCACAATTGTGCTTGGCACAAACTCCTACAACGGGGGCAGAACGCTTGCAAGGGATAAGAATTTACGGAAAAGTCTGCCAGACCAGCTTGTTACGTGCTATTTCCCTCTTTATGGCGGAACCTTGTTAGGTTTCATGAAACAGATCTGCGAAGGCGGACACAGTAGAATTAACTGGAGTCCAGCCAGCGTAGGACCAATCGCAGCGCCTGAATCTAGAACTAACCAGAAGCTTGGATACGAGCACCATGGAGTGCATGTACACACGTACACACAGACTACAAAGCACGTGGATACATTGGCTACCCTCATATCAGACTATCTAGCGATCTCCATCAACAAGACGCAGAGGAGTCAATCTCCTCTCATAAATTGACCGAAACTTTGGCCCCAGCAGATCGTTAATATTAAGCATGCAAATGATGAGTGTTTGAGTTGCTGAGGCACGTTCACTCCTAGCTCAGATGGGCTCTAATTCCATCTCGACCGTCAGACAATTCTTTAAACTGAAAGCAGAACGCACATATATTCCGACTGACCGACGTGTTCTTCCTAGAAATACTTGGCCGGGGGGAATATAATCCAGTTCATGACCTCTCCCCACTCTGGAGAACAGATTAAGTGTGAGAAGAGGCCCCATGATACTCTGAGCTCCCAAGTATATCAGAAGTAATTTAAAACTCGCTCCCGACACAACACCCTAGCTCGCGCACTGACACCCAGAAACCATCTCCACTCCTCCATTGCCTCTGCAACAGAATGTCGAGATACTAGCTCCACGTAACACCTCCGTGGCACTCCGGACCTAAACACAACTAGTTTCTAATATATCTCGACTACCGACACAACTCGCGATGTAGAGAAAGCCATCCTCTTACCCAATTTATCTAGCACTAATATCCAATTGCGAGCAGAAAAACGAGAAAGAAAGGGTCTGGCTTGAGTACTCTCTCGCACTTGGGAGGATTATGGCTGTACTCCTCAGTTCTCGTCGTTCGAGTAGGACATTTCTACAGATGATAAGCTAACAAAAGTCTCTGTTCAATGTATGAATAATGAAGTTTGATTGTGTCTCCCCCTAAACTCTGAAAGGAACATCTTTACTGTATGGCAACCAGCAGACAGTCCCTTGATTCGCTAACTCTCTACATCGACTGCCCAAGCATTCCTGGTGTCATGCGGGTCGGTAAATATTCGCCATAGCCACATCCGTCTCGAATACTTAATCTCCTAGGAAAACACGTGGCTTTAATCCCACGCGGGGATAAGTGGCTCAACTAGAACGAGAGCAAAAAGATCCAAGCACTTCCTGCATCATTACATTAAATGTGCCTCCAGACCAGTCCGGGACCTAGACCTGATCCCTATGTTCCTCAATGTAAAACGGACCGGTTACGTTAAATCATATTAGAGAACTCCTGAAGCAACCCGAGTCTGACCATAAAAACATACTTCGTCGTTCAATATACACGCCACTTCCCATACTTTCAGTACTGCAGCAAGATTTTAGTATCATCCCGACAACAATAGTGGCCCTCACTGCCTTTTTTACCATTGAATGTTGCAACATTCCGAGTCACCCATTACACCATTGGCATATGATCGGTTGCCTTAAGACGCGTGCAACTGTAATACCTCAATCCAAGCCAGGTCCGTTCTTCGGCATGGACCAGTACCACTATTCGCCGCTATAGCCTAGCACTATACAGCTGGAACTTCTCTACGCTACAATTGCAGAAGATATAATCATAATTTAATCGTTGGTGGTACACATTTGAAATTGCAGCTCTTCCACGGATGCTAGGTATTGGATGTGACCGCTACGTGGCTCTGACAACTGCTTAACTCCAGTGCTTGCGCTATTCGCTTAACAGGTGATGCGAGATGATATGCCCGATTTCTACTCGTTAGAAAAGGTCACCGACATGATCGAGCCCATGAACCAGACAAATGAACCGAAGGGTCGGCAGGTATGGGCGCACCCAAACGACACCACCCAAGTGATAGCTGCTGCTCGCTCATCTTTGATACACTCCAGCACTAATGCAAATCATACCTAGAACAAACCACCTGTCTCAAGGGCGTGAGTGCATGACACAACAACATAGTCGATATTGCAGAACTCGGTGCGTTATGGCAGACAACATCCTCCGATAACCTGCAACTAGAACACGTAAGTTACCAATATAAAGCTGACCAAAGTAGCATATCTTGTATATCATTCAGACTGGAGGCCCAGTTGCCCATTCGTCAGATATATTCAGTAAGCAATCAGTTACGAGCGAAGCATTTCTTCCTCTAACTAGGCGCAATCACTTTTTTTGTCTGCACTTCCGATGGGATATTCAACTTGTACTTTCTCAATCTATGACGGCGGCTCTCTGGGTTCACATTCCGATAGTTACGTCATTTTGTCACTTAGCTCGCAAATCCCTCGCGAGTTTTACGCCAAATTCGTTTCAGGCGGCGCAGGTTTGATTGCATACAAACTAACATGACGCTTCTCCCGCAATGGCCTGATCAAGCACGATGATAAGCATGGTACAAATGCCCTTGTGACAGCAGTTGAAGGTGGGGCGTGTTGGCCTGACAGATAATCCAAGTGCCCACGCTTTGGAATGTAGCTAGTCAGAAATAAGCTCATAGGCAATCCAACCCATGAGTAGCAGTGCCTCATTATAAATGACCAATAAAGCCCTATAATGATCGTCCGCACAAAAAACATCATGAGCCAAACCATGAGCAATAGACAACACCCTCTAAACTTGCCCGGAAGCGCTCGTCGGATCGGGCGCGAGAATATATCTCCGAAACGCAGACTCAAACCCATTCCCGCGAACGACCGATGAGGATTCATCGTGTAACAGTGGATACTCAGAATCATAATGATCTCCATATCACACAGGACTCAGAGGTTCTCCCTAGAAAACTGTATTCAAACAGCACGGAAAACAGCATGTATCATGATAGCCAATCTTTGTCACACCACGAGACATTTGTTGACAGACCAAATGCCAATACACACTCACCCCCGAAAGACACAAATCACAAGTTGTGTTCACAACGCGGACAAAACAACGTCTCTCAGAATACAAGAAGTCTGTATTGGGACAATCTAGCGTAGTCCGCAACCTATATTAGCTAGAAACTGGCAGCATTCCTTTCCCTGAAATAATCTACTATATGCAGGCCCAAACCAGGACTGGTAAATCTCGGAGATATGCTGTCTGTCTCTCACGCCATGCAACGAACCAGCCCAGAGCCCCCGGCAATCCTACTGTACACAATTACTTGAAATCATCTAGCATAGTGCCTTCTCCACACGAGTGTACCCGCGAGCTCGGTCCAAGAAGGTATCTCCGGAGACCCCGCCGAAAAAATATATTTTATTAACAATTAAGTCCAGCGCCATGTGCCTCTCAAAACGGTCGGAATCGCGCAAGCGCAAGTCGCTAGGACGTGCCAATGGTACCTTCCACTCGATATTCAGCCGAGGTGAGCGCACATTCAACGTTTATATATACCTACTCTTGCCTCTAGTCGGTTGCTCCTTTCCACATTGTTAACCGCCTCCAGCACATAACGGTTACTGCAGGCCACATCATTTCGCCAGCTCGCTCTTTCACATACTCGCTCTCTCTGCAACCGATAAGTAAATTCGTGGAGGTGACGACTCAGTCGGGTCACTTCACATTGGCTGACGACAAGATCGAGACGCGTTTTTAGGTATGTTGATCTGCCTTGCTGGCTGGACTGCGCACGCGGCAGTTTTCTGCTCCACATGCTTGCGTGTTTTGTGTCGGTTAGCCTTGACACTTGTTCCTCCACTGATGATTTAGTCGACCTTAATTTCGTTTTCGATGGCATAAAGCAGTTCCTACAAGCATCGAGACTTTGTTGTAGTCAGGGCTTTCCTATCTACCAGTGATCGTAGGCTCTGCTTGAAGCCTGCAGCAATGTGTGTTGTGTTCGAAGTGCTGTCCACGAATCGCTAGGCGAAAACACTGAGAGAGCACCTCTGGGCGACGAGCCACGCGAGACACGGTCAACAAGGATCATAATTTATGTCTCAGCTTACTGTTACTCGAACTCCCTCAGCGCCGAGAGCCCTCTGAAGCGGAGCCGCGTTTGAGCCTGCGACGAATCCCCCAGGACAACTTCTTGGCCGCCAAGCAACGACGCTGTCATCGCCAATCTAACCTCAATCGGACCGCAAAGAGCGCATTCGCAAGGAAGATGCTCAGCCGCTATCTCCTTTCTCCCCGCCTTATCGATCGCCCCCCCAGCTCGTCAAGCCCCAGCCGCTATGGACATCGGCGAGACTCGCTCGGCGTTGCGACGACCCGTCCCGGCCAGAAATGCAGGGAGTCACTCTTTCCTATCCGACAACACGATCGCAGCCCATCGTCGACCCTTTCGCTAGATTAAAGGACCAGGTGGTGGCCCGCATGAAGAATTGCGCCGTTGCGGAAATGGAGGGCGGCTCACCAGACCCATTGCAGTCCCTCATACCGGATGTACGGAAACGACGCGCCAGCTCATGATTTTCGGAGGTACAGAGGGTGAGACGGGAAGTTCTGTGTTGACGCGAGGAGATCAAGAATTTTCAGGGTATTCTGCACGCATGAAAAACGACGACAAATGGCGACGGAGATCTATCAACGTCGTTGGACACTGACCGAACAAACGAAGAAGCCTGAGCAGTGGGAAACTGTAACTGTGTCAGCCTGTGCACCGACGGCGCTCCCGCGATGCTTGGTGTTCGACAGGGATTCACTGCGCGAGATCAAGCAAGTCAATCCGAACGTCGGAATTATCCACTGCCTTTTGCATCGCGAGAACCTTGCTGCGCAACATCTGTCGCCGGATCTTTAGGCAGTGATGCAGGAGGTTGTCGCCGTTGTCAACTTCGTCAAAGCCAGCGCCGTGAACTCTCGCGTGTGTTGACTTGGGTCGAATTCCAACATCTCCTCTTCTACTCCAGTGTGAGATGGCTCTCCGCGGCAAGTTGCGGTACACGTGTAGTGGAGCTATGAACAGAGCTGCCGATATCCTCAACGAGAGAACCATCGCTCATGCCATCGGTTCCACGAGAGCCTGGATGCTCAAGTCTGCTACCTCAACGTCTTCGCCAGTGAGAACTGAACACATCATGACAAGCAGGGTCAAGAACATGCCCACGTCCTTCCAGAGAAACTGTCGGCCTTCAAGGAAAAGCTGCTGCTCTGGAAGGGGAAACTGGAGCGCGGAAGAACAGCGGCATTTCCGTCGTTGAACGAGCACTTGGAGGAGTGGGAGGACGACGAGATTGGAGCGCTCGATGCGATCAAGCCCATCCTGCTGAACCATTTGGAGAACCTGATC
>CM068956.1:153663620-153673620 GCA_035128595.1 Eptatretus atami | reverse complement strand
TCACAGTCTCTCTCTCTCTCTCTCTCTCTCTCTCTCTCTCTCTTCTCTCTCTCTCTCTCTTTCCTCTCTCTCTTCTCTCTCTCTCTCTCTCTCTCTCTCTCTCTTCCTCTCTCTCTCTCTCTCTCTCTCTCTCTCAAAACTCTATCATGGTGATTGGGAAGAAGTTAAATATGATGTGGAAATTCTGCAATTTCCTCATCTCCCTGAGGAAACAGTTGGCAGGAAACCAGCATTCCAAACGATTTGATGGCAGGCTACAGTTGTACAACCATCACAGTGTGGCAATTTGTTGATGATCATCCGTGTGCTTGGTTCGTCTACATAAATTAAAAGTCTTCAAGTAAATTATCTGATCAAAAAGACTGAGTATTTATAAGCAAAATGAAAGTTTGAATAACGTTTCTTGCAAAATCAGCACCAACAACTCCAGATCCTGTACATTCAGGAAGGATACATAATGGTACTGTTTGTATTGTACCAGGGATAATGTCAAAGGGGAATAATGGGTTTGGCAGGGATGTAGAAAGTACTGATGGCTTTTGTTTTCTCACACGCTTGCTGGACAATTGCCCAGACAAGCATCGTCCAGCATGTCATGACAGAGATACATATAAAACCGTTGCCACTCGCGGTTTGGCCGAAAATATAGCAGAGAAAGAGATGCTCGAGAGAAAAACAGAGTAAGGGGAGTTTGGTTTGGCTAATATGGCACTCAATGAACAGCTGGAACCACAGAGCAGCACCATATGGACTATAGAGCAAGCCTTTGTTTGTCCAGCAAAGAGAAAATAGGAAGAGAAGAAGAGGGATCAAATAAGTGAGAGTGAAAGGAAGACAAAGATAAAGGCAAGGATAAAGAAAATATCACAACAAAAACCTATGGTTTTGATTAATATAATAGTCATAATTATAGTTATTATTTATATTATTAGAGGAATAAAAAATTAGTTTAGGATAAACTATTTTCAGAACCGGGAAAAACATTCCAATCTTTCTGATTAAAGTAGTACGATGACTATTACTGTGGAATCTGTTGGTTTTGCTAAAAATGATGACTTGGGTTGCACCATGAAACAACTCAAATTGAGCTTTTCATCATCACCTCAAACAATGTCACACACAGAATTCCATTCAAAACCTCATATTTTCGTCATTAGTTGATTTTTTAAAAAACTTTTACTTTTGTAGAAAGAAAAGAGGAAGAGAAAGGGGAAAATAAAAAAGGGCAGAAAAGTTATGAGAGTGAATATGAGAATGAGAGAAAGAATGAGAACAAGACAGAGAGAATATGATAATAAGGGAGAGAATATGATAATGAGAGAGAGAATATGATAATAAGAGAGAGAATATGATAATAAGAGAGAGAATTTGATAATGAGAGAGAGAATATGATAATAAGAGAGAGAATATGATAATGAGAGAGAGAATATGATAATGAGAGAGAGAATATGATAATGAGAGAGAGAATATGATAATGAGGGAGAGAATATGATAATGAGAGAGAATATGATAATAAGAGAGAGAATATGATAATGAGAGAGAGAATATGATAATAAGAGAGAGAATATGATGATGAGAGAGAGAATGTGATAATGAGAGAGAGAATATGATAATAAGAGAGAGAATACGATGATGAGAGAGAGAATGTGATAATGAGAGAGAGAATGTGATAATGAGAGAGAGAACATGATAATGAAAGAGAGAATATGATAATAAGAGAGAGAATATGATAATAAGAGAGAGAATATGATAATGAGAGAATAATATGATGATGAGAGAGAGAATATGATAATATGAGAGAGAATATGATAATGAGAGAATAATATGATAATAAGAGAGAGAATATGATAATATGAGAGAGAATATGATAATGAGAGAATAATATGATAATAAGAGAGAATAAGATAATATGAGAGAGAGAAAGAGAATGAGAGAGAATGAATGAATATTTTCCGATGGAGTTTCTTGCAGATCGCGGAGAAACCGACGGTACTTTGCAATCAATAATTTCCATTTTGTGCTTCAAAAGCAAATCCCAAACTAGTTATTGTTCTGAGTGTCCTTTGTTCCTTATTTCTACCCCAATAATGTAGTATATTTGTCCTTTGAGCTATTTTAGGTCCTATCATGCTATAAACTGCCGTCCTGATGTACAGAAGGATGTTTTTTTTCATTATTGAGTGTGACGTATAGTCGTATATGAGCGAGAATTATAATTCACTGCATGTTAAGGGATAAATAAGTAACAGACATTGCTCAATATGGAACTCTTATCACGTAGTATTGCATGACTACATGTGCCTTCCCATGCATGAAAATCGGCCTGAAATTCTGAACAAATCCATCGCACTTGATGACAATTTCATTGTTTTTGCAAAATGTAACATCCAGTCATTTGCTGGAGTCCTCAGTGAAGGAAGGTTTTAGAATGAACTGATGAGGGTTGTACATCCATTTATTTGTTGGGATGTTCATATATTGTCACATCAGACAGTTTCCGTTAACACGGGCCATCTGTGCCGGGATCTTTCGTCCCCAAATGGCCAAATGGTTTTTTGTTATTACTCCATTCACTTTAATTTACAACTTTACCGATCCCCAAGGTCTCCCAAATGAGCCGAAATTGATGGCATTACACGCAGGAGGCAGATGGATCGAACACATTTCTTACCCTTTTAAAGGTTTATTAGTCACCGACTGGTTTTACCAGAGTGGATGAAAGGTTTGCTCTCCATCCGTTCATCCGTCCATCCGTCCCACCTGAGGTTTTTCAGACTTTTCCCCACACCTTTTAATATATTCAACTGAAATTTGGTGCCTGGCTTTATCACAAGAACTTACAAAATAAGTTCGAGTTTCAGAGTGTATTGTCAATTTTTCACAAAGTTATACCCTTTTTAGACTTAGAAAACATCACATCAGTAGGGGGACATGTATAGCAAGTCTCACTCTTGTTTATTGATACTAATAAATGTCAGTGTGTGTGTGTGTGTGTGTGTGTGTGTGTTATTCTTTATCTCCATATGCGGGTTTCAGAAGGTGGAACGGAGTCCTCCCAAGTCTCTAAGTATCCACCTCTGTTTTGGTAAGGGCGGTCACGAATCGTGGACCAAGGTGTGAAGTTTTGTTCTCAAATTTTGTTCCGAGGGCTCTTTTGAGGATCATTACTGAGCCCGGACAGCTTCCAACTGCAGATCAGGTCAGGTCAGATCAGGTATGGGAGCATGCACCGGAGCAGTACATTGCTGTGTCCACTTTCCGCTGTGTCCACTTCATCGTCGCTGTGTCTACTCCAGGGGCCTCCATCTTGCCAACCCCCAGGGAGATGCCTGGCAAATCTCCATCTCCTTGAGAGGCTGATCAATCTCCTGCAACCATGAGGCACGTGGTCGGCCCGTTGGCCTCCTTCACTCACGAGGCTCCCTCGCTGAGAGAATCTGCTGAATAGGACCAGCATCAGGAAAACGAGCCACATGTCCATTCAGCCACAGCTGACGCTCAAAGACTATGCAGGGAACAAATCTTATTTGAGTCTCTCTCAGCAACCGCTCGTTGGACACAAAGTCCGACCAGCGATAGCCAGGATTCTCCGAAGAGACCTGGTACCAAAGGAATTAAGTCTCCGTCTCAGATCCTTGGTCAGAGTCCAAGTGTCATCAGTAGTGTAAGACTGGAAGCACCAAGGACCTGAAGACTTGGACTTTTGTCCTGCACAGGTACCGGCAACGCCACACCCCATGATCCAGTGTATCTATGACTCCCCAGGCCCGACACAGACGTCTGTTGATCTCTGGCTCACAGCCAGCAGAGACATGAATATCACTGCCAAGGTAAGTGAATCTCTCCACGACTTCAACATCCTCACCACAAACAGATACAGACAGGAAGCAGCATCCAAGATGTCATTGAAAGCCTGGATCTTAGTTTTGACCCAGGAAACCCGTAATCCCAGCGGCTCAGACTCCTCATTCAGCACCTTGAGGGCCCCCAAAAGGATATACAGAGCCTCCGCAAAGATGACTGCATCATTTACAAAATCAAAGTCACAGATCTTGACATTCGCAAACGATGCACCGCAGCTTCATCTGTCTGACATCCTCCCCAGAATCCATTCCATTCAAGTTCTGAAAACTGTGGGGGCCAGTACACACCCCTGATGAACTCCAGTAACAACCATAAATATGTCAGAGGTGGTATCACCACATCTCACAGCACTCTCAGTACCAGAGAATTGTTCAGACATCACATTGATCAGGTTTGGTGGCACCCCACGAAGACCAAGAAGCCTCCAGAGGGCATCCCGATTCACTGATTCAAATGCTTTACAGAGATCAATATAGGCTGCAAGCAGCCCCTGCCGAAACTCTCATCTGTGTTCAGTGAGGACTCGAAGAGCAATGATACCAGCAATCGTTGACCTCTTTGGTGTAAAGCCTGACTGCTCTGGGCGCTGGTGCTCAAGAAGATGGTGGCAAACCCGATCAAGAATTATACGAGCAAAGACCTTGCCCGGCACTGAGAGCGGCGTCACCACTCGGTAGTTGCTGCAGTCCTGGTGATCACCCTTCCCTTTCCAGAAAGGGACAACAAGGCCACACTTCAAGTCAGTTGGGATGATGCCTGTGTTCCAGGCAGAGCACAGAACTGCATGCAACGACACGAGTATAGCATTTCCACCAGCCCTGAGAAGTTCAGCATGGATGCCACAGATCCCACGAGCTTTACTCCATTTCAACCCGTTCACCGCAGCCTGTGTTTCCACAAATGAAGGTGGATCACAGTTGATTAGAGCGTCGGTAATTGGGATAGTAACACCCCTGACATCCAACTCAACAGCTGGTGGGTCAGCCTGGTACAGCTTCTCAAAGTAACTGGCCCAATGGGCCTTAACTTCGGGCTCCTCTGTCAAAAGCCCACCACCCTCCACTCTAACTGCAGTAAACCGAGGGTCGGGCATGGAGGAATGCAATGCCCGAATTCCCCTGTCAGCAGGATGAGAATCACTTAACCACAGGTGATGCTCTCCCCTCTCATAGATTCCTCGCACACAGGCCTCCTTTTCCACCCTCACTGCACGTACAGTTTTATGGTACTCTGGTCAGTGGTATTCAGTGTCCCTTGAGAGACAAAATTCTTCTTCGTCCAATGGTGAGCTCCAAGTCAACCACCGGCAACACCAAGGATTGTGGTCTTAAAAGCACTCCACAACTCTTCAGGATTTCCCAAAGCACCCAGACCCCCCAAATCCCCATTCAGCCTGTTCGCAAGCTCCTCAGCTACCCTCCATCCTTGAGCTTGCCCACATCCAGCCTAGGTTGGGATGGTATCATTCTTCTGGATTTAAGCTGCAATTTCAGAGTTGCTACAACAAGCTTGTGATCAGTATTGAGGAACTGAGCACTCCAGTGGACCCTGCAGTTCTCGATCATTCTCCAGCAACCATCAACGAGCACATGGTCAATCTCCTTTGCCACACCACCAGCATTCGAACACCAAGTCCAGCGATGAGCTTGTGGGTGCTGAAACTATGAACCAGCCACGCTCAGTCCATGACTTCTCGCAAAGTCAAGGAACTTTGTGCTATTCTGGTCCACAGCTCCAGACCCATAGGAAGCATCCCTATCATTGCCAATTGATGCATTGAAATCCCCCAAGACTTGAAGAGTATCTCGCCGGAGCACTGACCAACAACAGACTCCAGCACGGCATAGAATGCATCCTTCACGGTGAGATCACTTGCCTCAGTCGGAGTGTATACAGAGACCAGGGAAGAGACAACGAAGGAGTGACGAATCCTTCGTCTCATAATAAGCTCGTTGACCGGTGTTACCTCAATTATCATTGGAGTCAGCTTATTGGACACAGCTACAGCAACTCCTTGGGCATGGTAACCATCAGAGCAACTAGACCAATACTAGGTGTAACAATCTGCCATGATCTTGCCACTATTCGGTCTCCGAACTTCAGAGAGCACTGCAATACCGATGTTCAAACGCTTGAACTCAGATGATAACAGAGACAGGTGATCATCCTCTCTTAGAGATAGAATATTCCAGGCACCCACCTGAAGGGACCGCCTTCGATTAATCCAAGGAACCGCCGTCTGGTGGACGACATCTCAGCACCACTCTGCCACACACCACCACAATCCGACCCAGAAAGTTTACCCCATGCTTTTCCTCCTATCATCAAGGAATGGGGGTCCCAAAGGCTTTGCCCCCATTCCATCATCTGGTGTGCTGCCCTGTGAAGGGCAGCAGCACAGGAGGTACTCCCACGGAGTGGGTTTTCAGTTTTATAGGTTAGGATTGCTTAGATTCCTGTAAAACTCACTTCCTAAAACTACTATCTTCTAATAATAACAGAATACCCAACAATCCAATCGATCCTATTTTTGAGGTCAACTCCAACATGACTGCTGGCATATTTTCATCAGCAGAACTTGACAAGGCAATGAAACAAAGCTGGAAACTTGGAAAAGCCTCCGGTCTCGATGGTATTCAAATCGAAGTCTGGTGATTTCCGAAGTTAAGAAAAATCTTCTCAAAATTCTGCAACGAAACATACCTCGGAAAGCGCCCTCCAGCTTGTGTGAAGCAGGTCTTGTACCAATACCCAAGAAAGGAAATTTAACGCTTCCTGAAAATTACTGTTCAATAAGCTGAACTAAAACAGCAGCAAAAATCTACAATCACCTCCTTCTTAACACAATTTGCCCTGAATCGGAAAATATCTTATGCACAAATCAAAATGGTTTTAGGCCCCTTCAATCTATATCTTCTCAGATCCTTGCTTTCAGGTGTATCGTGAAGTACATAACCACCAAAACGAAGCTGCTATCATCGTTATAGACTTCAGGGAAGCTTTCAACTCCATTGACAAGAACTAGAAGGGCACTTGGTAGAGCGCATACCTCCGCCATGTAATGCCTGATTCACGAGAACATATCGGGCCCAATACATTTTTGAGATATCATGCTATACCGTAGTACATCGTTTTTGGCCCGATCTCTCAATGGTGAGGATCACATTAAAAATTATAGTCGTCGGATCCGGATCTAGATTCGGATCTTCACCAAAATTGAATCGATTCTTCCTTGTCACACGTCCAACATGTCCAAGTTTTATCCGAATCCGTTTGCAAGAGGACCTGGGTTCGATTTCCGGTCTGGGCCCGTAAGTTTTCCACATATATTTATGAATGTTCTATCCTGTTCATTTCTCATTATCTTACTATACTCCTATGGTTGGCAGCGAGTGCCCTGAAAGCAGTGGGGGGAAGAGAGTGGCACTTGTGTTTGTGGAAGAATTGCATTACTCAGTTAGTATGTCACCCAGATAGCTCAGATGGCAGCACACTAGTATGGTTTACCAGAGGACCTATGTTTGATTCCTGGTCTGGGCATGTAATTTTTTCCCATATTTTATTTTATTTATTTATTTATGTATGTGTGTATGAATGAATGAGAAGTCATAAGTTGTGTCCTGGAGGATTTTAAGTTTATTTTATTATTATTATTTTTTTTACAAATCTTCCAATAATCGTGCTCCCTGGAGTCGAGAACAAATGTTAATACGACAGACGAAGCTGTCTCTCACATTCTGGAGGAGTTGTGGTTTGATCACTGCACATTGTGTACGTACATTGTGTTTGAGCTCTTACAAAGTTTTCAGGCGTCCTTACACGCACGCCTTTAAATAGCCCCACAAAAGTTCCACTTTTTCCAACGGTTTATACTCCATGGGGTCAGCCATCTCTACTAGTTTTCTGAAATATAAACACAACATAAACAACAGATAAAAAATTCCCATTGCATATGACTTACCACTCACCCTATATATACTGAAACGCAAAAGAAACTACACCTTTTAAACCTTCAAATATCAACAATAACACTGCGTGTAGTAAATGTGTGAACTTATTTGTGGACAATAGTGTCCTCACTGTCAGACAAAAAGGGCACGGATGGTCACTTGAACCTTCAATGGTCACTTCATAGCACAGCTGTTGAACAGCCGTTTTGACTGCAGTGATTAGCCAAGGGTAGGGATGATTTTAATGAGCTGCACGTGATGTCTTGATATTGGCTTTAAAAGGCCAGTGCAAAATAGGCATTTCAATCAACATGCCACGATTGTCAAGGATCAACGGCAGTGTGCCTTGGGCATACTGTCAAGGCGGATTGAGCTACCGTGAGGTGGCACGTCGCCTTGGCTGTTCACCACAGACGATATCGGCCCTGGTGGACAGAGACACCCTCCACAACTCTGCAGATGACAGACCTCGATCAGGGAGGCCAAGAGTCACCACTGCAAGGCAGGACAGGCAGATGGTCCTAAGTCAGATGGCTTCAGACATTGAGGACTGAGTGGGACAGAATCCAGCAGCAATCCATCCAAAGGCTGGTAGCAGTATCACGATGCACTGCCTGTATCCAAAACAATGGTGGCCACACACGCTATTGAAAGGGACTGACATTGCACCCTGTGCTGTTCTGTACTGTAGAACAAACTTATGAGATGGTGTGTCTTGGTCAAAAACTTGACATGTCATCAATAAAATGCCAATGTTTCAATTAGCAATTTGTTGGTTTATTTGAACTTTACAATTTTATTACATTTCAAACATGGTAAGTTTCTTTTTGCGTTTCAGTATATATATATATATATATAATATATATATATATATATATATATATATATTTTTTTTATGTAATGTACATATTTTATGTACATATATTATATATATATATTTATGTACATGTACATATTTTATGTACATATATATATATATATATATTTAGTACATGTACATATTTTATGTACATATATATATGTATATATATATATATATATTATGTATATGTACGTATTTTATGTACATATATATATTATATATATATAATATATATATATATATACATATATACACGTGTGTGTATATGAGTATATATGTGTGACGAAAACTTCAAAATTGATCACTTGGTGTTTTATATCACAAAAACTCTTCAGTAAGGCAAAATATGGTTACAGTATGTCCCAAAAATAATTTTCAGGCATATACAGTACAGTGTGTCCCAGAAAACATAACTTTGTGGTGGTCTATTTTTGTTGCATTTTATACAAAAACATTACCGATGCGTCCGGAAGGCCAAATATGGTTACAGTATGGCCCACTTTTTTTTTTTCAAGAATACAGTGTGTTCCAGAAGAAAGTTTCACTTTGTGGAAATATGACCACGTTAATTGCTCACCGAAGGTAAAGCGATGCTGTTGTAATTACCTGTATTCTGAATTGCTATTAACTATTTTATTTTAATAAAAAAAAACAAACTCTTTCTCCCTCTCCCATGCATTGCATGTCATATTTCATGTTAGATTCCATTTTCCAAGTCTGTCCACATGAATATAAAACATGATATCCATTAGCATGTCCTTGTATGAATGCTTTTCATTTTTATTGCTTACCCTGACATTGCTAATAATATGAAATTGGATAAAAACATCATGTGTACACGATAAATTTCATCAGCATTTCTCTTCATCTTCCTTGCACTATTTTCTTCTCTCAGGGTAGCAGAGCTGCCCATCTGGCCTCGTATCCAACTTGGCTCGCGGACCTGCATTCCTACCCTGCCACTCACATGGCTGTTATTCTTTTTCTCTCTCCCTTTAATTATTTCATTCTTTATTTCTCTCTCTCTTTCTCTCTCTTTCTCTCTGCTTATATATGTTTATATCCCTACCTGATTGTATGATCTACAGACACAACTGAGATTGTGGACCCACCATTCAGAAAAGTTCTGGGATTAAAGGCTTGAAACCCACATGATGGATACTGCCCAGCTAATGATCACAGTGATAGTCATTGAATCAGGTCGATCACCTTCATCTCCTTCTTTACTTCTACCTTGCTTGGATATACTTTCTACATATTGTATGCTTGCTGCCCTTTTATGTCAGCCTGCTTGTGCTGTACAAGCCCCCTTCCTCCTCCCCCC
>CM068956.1:153631598-153659232 GCA_035128595.1 Eptatretus atami | reverse complement strand
AACACAATACCACCTGGCTTATTTGGAATCCGTGTCGTTAGCTATCACCTTTTGCTTCCGGTTGTTTGTTACGCTGTGCGGTGTATAAACACGATTGGGTTTTATTTCTATCTTGTGAATATTACTTAAACGCGTGCACATGAGAGAATAGGAAACAACAAAAAAGCAACTACAATACCTGCCATTGTGAATCCGTGTGGTTGGCTATGACCCTTTTGCTTTCAGTTTTTGTTTTGTTTTCTGGTTTTTTTTTTGTTTCCCGGATTTTTGTCATGGGGAATGTATGGGCATGCCGGGAGATAAAGGCATCGTCGGAGACATGAAATACCCAAATATAAAAATATCAGACATGGTGTAATATTTCCTCCACTGATTTTAATAATATATCTCCCGCATCATCAAAAAATAATTTTTAATCGTGATTTAGCATTATTTGATCGCTGATTATCCGAATCCAGGCCGAAGTAACCGGAAATTGCGTATACAGTTGTGACGTTGTAGGTAAAAGTCCGAAAGCGAAATGTAAGAAGAAACTACGTTCGCTTTCCTAGTATTAATTTTTTTAAGATGAGATCCTGTTCCTAGGCGGTGTAGTTGTTGTTGTGAAGGTAATGTTGAGGAATTTCTTTTTTTTTCAGATGAAGATCCTGTTCTAGGCGGTGTAGTTTGTCGTTGTGAAGGTAATGTTGAGGTAATATTTATTTTTGCAGATGAGATCGCTCGTCTATGCGGTGTAGTTGTCGTTGTGAGGTAATTTGAGAATTTTTTTTTTCAGATTGAGATCCTGTTTTCTAGGCGGGTGTAGTTTGTTGTTGTGAAGGTAATGTGAGGTAAAATTTATTTTGTTCCATGAGCAAAAAGACTTTATTGATATATTTAAGAAGCGAATGTAAGAAGAAATTCTACGTTGCTTCTAGGCTTGCTCTCCATATTAATGACTCTCTGCCATCCATATTTGGTTCCATCTCTTTATCCATCATCTTCATCTCATATTCTTTCCCATTTCCCTTTCCCTTTCCCGCTTTCCCTTTCCTTTCCCTTTCCCTTCCCTTTCCTCTTTCCCTTTTCCCGTTTCCCTTTCCTTCTCTTTTCTCTTTATCTCCCTCCTCCAGCCCCTGCTGGCCGTTGGTTCGTTGTGTGTACTGTCCATGGCGGCCTGCTTGCTTTGTGTCGTGAGTACCGTGTCCTCCGCTGTGCTTTTTTTTGTTTCCACACTCCCCATTCATTCCTCTGTGTTCGTGTTATGTTTGTGGGTTGTTCCGCAGTGTTTCCCCACTGTGTAGAGGAGAGAGAGAGTCGTCGAGGCGCTTTAGTCAGGGTTCGGTCGTTTTCGGGAGGTGCCCTGTTAGTCCGTTACTCAAATCTAGAAAAACTTTTTCGCTTTAAACTTTATTTGCTTTTTATTTCGGTTATCTTCCTTATTTTGTTTCAGTTAGCGCTCTCTTTCCCAAGGTTCGGAAAAGTTTGAGTGTTTTTGCAACTTCCCCTTCCTCGGTAGGAAGACGTGGAAGCGTCCGTGTGTGTAAACATGGCAGGCCGCTCGTTTCGCAGCGTGATGAAGCTTCCGGCGCCAGGTGTAACCTGGTGCTTCCGGACCGTGGAGACGTATACGGGATTGAAGGTTTCCCTTCAAGGTTAGAATCGACGATCGCGATTACCAAATGTTTGCTTCAATCGGCGACTTAACGTGTTTTCATTGTGGGGAAATTTGGGCATTTAAAGAGATTTTTGTCCCAAAGCTATTGTGCAAGATGTGGAGAATCGGGACATGTTGATGTCGATTGTAAAACCGGTAATGAACCGCCAACCTCGTGGGACAGAAGAGGTAATCCTCTGGGTTGGGGAAGAGGTGATACTGTGAGGAGGTGACAGAGTGATACCTCGTGGGAACAAGAGAAGGTAATCCTCTGGTGGGGAAGAAGGTGATTCTCGTGAGGAGGTGACGAGAGGTGATACTCGTGAGGAGGTGACGGCCAGTATCTCCAATGTTTCGTGATACCGTTTCCTTGCATGGGAGGATGAAAAAGATGTTTTGTAACCGTGAAAAAAGTACGTAAAGCATCTACTTCGCGTGAATCCACTAGTTTCGCTTCCAAGGTAGTCGTACTGGATACGAAGTAAATGTAACTGAGGAACGCTCAAGACGAGAGTATAATCCAAAAATGCAATGTAGGCAATGTTCCTTCAACGGTGGTGAACTGAGTTGGTTATTGGTGGTGAAACCTCTGCAGAACGTACCGATGAATCATCACCAAACAACAGCTTCCAGAGCCTGAACTGAAATAGTGTTTGATCTCATTATCACACAAAGTAATTCAGAATACAGTCCTCTGTGAGTCGGTAGAGGTTACCGTGAAGAGGTATGCAGAGAGGAACGCTTTTAGCAGTTTGTATCTCAGTCGAGGAGAGTTGCAAATCAGTGTTCGCGAATGAGGTTACTCCACATCTCCTGGTAGAGTCCTTAGATGCGCTCCTGAATTTGAGGTGATAAAAGATCAGAGTGAATTTTTGAACCTGAAAGGGTTTCTTATCTGGATTGTCTTGATTCAAGAGGAGGGCATAGAGGTGGCGGATCTGTCCCACTCGTGCATCTGATCAACTCTGAAGTATCGAACCCCCAGCGCATTGTGACTTTCTAATGAGACGTTTAGGCAAGCGGAAAGTGCAACATCAGAAACATTTTTCCTGACTTGATGCCTTCCTGCAAATGGCAAGAATTTATAATTAAAAATCGAAGATTTTTTGGAATGCAAACCTTCAAAACTCATAGGCTAAGGATAAGCTTTATTACCAAAGTGAGAACGGAATGTTCACAAACAAGCAGCCAGCAATTTTCCTCGATAATAGGAATGAAAAGAAAAGAAGTGTTGGTGTGGCACCGCTTAAAACATCCAATGAAGGGTGGTGCCAACGCATCTAACGTAGGGTCCAAGTTAAGAACTTAGGTGTTTCAGAAACGTATTGAATATCTGCTTATTGCAGAAACACATATAACAGAGACTGCAAACAGTCTGAATTGGCTTCGTCTTAATAAAGGACAGTGTTTTTCTTTAGCATCTGTCCTCTGTTTCTTGCGGGGAGTGGCGTTTTTGTTGCTTCGTCTAGGGTTTTGTTCCGCGGACCTCTTTTACTTTCCATGAAATAGTTAAAGGGACTTTGGCATCCTTGGAGTTGGTTTATCGAGGGTTTCACCTGCACCTTACTCAATGTAATATGCCCTAGTAGCAGTTTGTAGCTCGTAAAAGATTTTTTCACACATTTGGCTAATTATCTCACGGATACCCCTTGATCATTGTGTTTTGTATTGGAGGAGATTTTAACTGTACGTTTGAACCAAATCTAGATGAGAAACACATGTACGAGAACCACATCTCCGAAAGCGGCATTAAAGATTCTCTCGGTTGTTTTACAATCAACTTGAATCTGCTTGAACGCATGGCGCATACAGCACATCGACAGTCTCTCAATACACGTGGTGCCGTGTGCTAACTGGGTTGATCACGCTCGCTAAGAACTTGAATCGATGGGTATATAAATTCTATGTATAGAAATGTACTGGTATCTTGTGAACATTCCCCTTCTGGTTTCTCTGATCACCACCTGGTAGTGCTGTGGCCCTATCTTCTTTCGTCGTTGGTTCATAAAAGTGCATATTGGACTTTCAATCCAGCCTATTAGAAGATTGCTTCTTTTACTGAAGCATTTCGTTGTTTTGGAAAACCACTTGTTCATGAAATCTTTTCTAACTCTTCTGTTTAGTTATGGGTGGGACAATGCTAAACACCAAATCCGTGTTTTTTTGCCAATGGTTTTAAGGTCGTTCTCCAGCAGTTGAAATAAAATTCAGGTCTCACTTTTAGAAGCTGAAATTTTGTTGCATTTAGAGAGTGAATTAGCCGAATTCTCAAAAGCGGTAGAAAATCAGTTATTACTGGAAAAAGCATATCTTAAGAGAACTGAATACAAGAGAGAGTACTGGGGATGTCAGTCAGACTTAGAATTCAAAAATATGAAGTTTTCTGACACTCGCAACAAAAAGTTTTTTTTCGGATTGGAAGGTTTTTAAGAAGTCCGCAAGGCGGATTGTTTTCCCTGATAGATACGCACAGGAACATTACACAAAATGAAGGTGATGTAAGATGCTAGTAAAAGGTTTCTTTTCTGATTATTGCGGATAAATCTGTGAACAAAGATATTGATGTGAAATATGACATCATGTACCTGTTTTTGAGTTGTGACGAAGCGTCAACAGTCCTTGAAGTGCCGCCCAGCCTGGAGGAACTCAGTACATCTCTGAGTATGCCTTGAACATTGGAAAAACTCTTGGGATTGATGGCCCTTCCAGTTGATTTTTTTTTTAACAGTGTTTTGGGAACATTTTAGGTCCAGAAGTTTACTGCTGGTCTCTGCAAGAAAGCGTACGATCTGGCATATTGCCTCTCAGCTGTAGAAGAGCGGTGTTTCCCTCCTCACTAAAAAGGCGAGATCTCCGGCGGGTTCGAGAACTGGCGTCCCATTTCATTGCTGTGCTCGGAATATAAATTTTGTCCAAACTTCTTGCCAATTTCGGCTGAAGAGTGTAATCGGAATGTTGTTCATGGCTGAACTAGAAGTTACTGGGTATTCCAGGAAGATCAATCTCTGACAACATCTTCTTAATAGGATTTGAATTGATTGTGGCTTTTAAAAGGAAGATGGGATTGGACTACTTTTTTTTAGACATTGAAAAGGCGCTTTGACAGTGTGATCACACCTACAATGTTCATGTTTTGCAAAATTTGGTTTTTGGTGGAAAAGTTTATAATGTTTGTTAAATTATTATACGACAACAATATATCAAACTTATGCAAAAGTAAACAATTTTCTCTGGTCCTCCTTTTCCAGGTTCAGAGGGGGTTCGGCAAGGGCTGTCCGTTTTGTCATGGGTTTAACTGTTTTTAGCCTTTTACTCGAGCGCACTTCTCATTAATCTTAGACTCTCACTCCTCGTGCTTGTAACGCTTCCCCAGAGGAGCAACCTATCATAGTAATCTGCATACGCTGATGATATATGCGTAAAATTGGAACGATCAAGACCTAACCACTCTCCTCGAATCACTACGTATGTTTCATCGGCCTTCACTTGAAGTCAATCTGGCAAAAGAGCAAAGGCCTTTGTGGGTGTCTTCCTGTCACTCGTACATCCGGTAGGCCTCCTTTGGCACCACCTCACTCACTTCCAAAGGTCTAAGTTTTGGGAAAGAGAAGGGGTCAAAGTAAATCTTGGGTTTACTTGGTCTTAACCGCAGTATTCTCTCATGAATTGGAAGGGAATGGTAGATGACGTGACCAAACATTCAAAAATGGAAACGTTTCCTTCCACAAATGTCCTTCAGAGGTCGTATACTGATTGTTAACACCTCAGTTCCTCTGTCTTGTGGCATAGATTCATCTGCCTACATAGCCACCGGAACAGTTACTGAAGGATATTCAGGCAAGATACTGGTAATTTTCTTTTGGGGAGGTCATCACTGGTTGAGGTGGGGATGTCTTTGTCGACCCCGTGTCCGAGGTGGCCAAGGGCTCATTGACGTAAATGTCCGACTGATTGGCCTTTCGGCCTGAAATCAATCCAGCGACTGCTCAATGGAAAAAACTGCCGATGGCGCCTCAAGCAGCAACAAATCTGAGACAGGCTGGAATGCTCCGTTACGGCCTTGAGACTGTTTTGAATGGAACCTCAAAAGTTGAATGTCTCACACCTCCCTCTGTTTTATCAAAGTCTACTAAATGCTGGCAGCCTAGTGGTGACCCGCAAAGGAGTCATATGAAATGTTCAAATGTTTGCGGGAGAACCTTGTTTTCTGATCCACTTTTGTCCGAATGTTCGCCAATCGTTTTTTTCCCAAAAACTTTATTACAAAGTGGTATCAAAATGTTTGGCATCTTTCGTGACACTTCCAATCATGCCTGGAAATCCGCGCAAGGAAATCGCTGAGATTACCGGTAACCAAGGTCAATAGAAAGTTTGTCAGCCAAGTACTTGTTGAGTTATACGCAGCATCCTTTAGACCTTGGTTTGAAGTGGAAGTACTGATGTTGAAATGGGTATCAACATAATCCTTCAATTCCTAATTTACTGGTTAGGTTTCACCAGTTCTGCTCTGTCTCAAGCCGGGGTGTCGTTTCTTTTCAACTTTGGAACCTCGAGAGCAATTTTTATCTATCAGTCTTGGCCTTTCGTTATCAATGTATAACACTCGCGACAGTGGGAGTAAAGGAGATGGAAAGCCTTGTTTACCGATATCGCCCCCACTGAACTGAAGGAAATCAATGTTATTACACACCGACAACAAAAAGGTCAAGGTGATCTACAATGGAGACTTGCTCATGAAGGCAATTACGAAAAACCTTTTGTAAACCGTGGGTAGATGTTACTGTGGTCGGTTCTCTGTCCCTTTCTGTAACACCACTGAGATGTGTTTCATGGGTTATGTTGATTGCATACGATTGTGTGCTCTTTTTCAGCGCGCTGCCGCTGTATACAATTGCACCGAGTTATGAAATGTCCCCGGCGTCGTCCTACCACGTCTTGGTGGGTCGGTGTCCCCCCCCCCTCCCCCACGTGCCTCAAGGCAGCCAATGAACGGCCGTTCGTAGATCAGTGGCGTAACCTCGACGATATGGCGGCCAATTGAGGAAAATACCCGATATTTCAATGGATTTTGTGAAACTAATGTGTTATAATATGTGAAACATTAAATTTATTGCTTGACGGAAAAAAGAACGAAGAAACGCTCCCCTCAATGTACGATCGAACGAACCGAAAGACGTCATTTCCGTCACGCATGGGCCATTTCCGCGCCGAACCAGCATGAAAAGCTAAGTTCTTCTTATGCCATCATCTCTTTAAAATTTGCCAGTAAACAAGTGGTTTGCGTCATGCATTTAGTAGTTGAAATTTCTTACAACAAGACGAAAAATAATCTCCTCAGATTTCAAAAGACGAAAAAAACCCGAAAACATCACGTGCAGGACAAGACCAATCGGGCTGAAGGAAAGATACTGTAACTGCACTGCTCCTGATTGGTCAAAGGACACACTGTGTGTTGTGTGGGCGGTGTTATGCACGAGGATTCCAGGCTAAGTTCTTCTTATGCGCATCATTCTCTTTTAATATTAGCCATAAACAAGTGTTTCGTCATGCATTAGTAGTTGTCAATTTACTTAACAATCAATTCTTTTGGGCGGCCTCCTGGCCACGCTGTATCGAACGATTATTCATTCCTTCTGTTATATATAAAGGTGCCTTATCACAATAATAACAAGATTTTTAGATTTCAAATATTAAGTACAGCTTTTTAATTGTTTTTCAAACTGAAAAAGCCATAAAATTGATATTTTAACATTAGTGTAACTCATTTGATCACTCACACGCACTGTAATTGAAGGATTTCACTTGTTCTTCTACTGAAGAACATATTTGGATCGAGTAAATGTGCGGTTTTCCCCGGCCGGGTTTTTATTTTTGGGCTTAGAGTCGCTTCGGCCAAGATGAAAAGTTAATTTTGTTTTTTGATTATGTTATTGTCGGAGGCTAACTAGCAATTCACTTGTCAGAAAAGCAAATTAAAAAAGGAAAACCACCAGAGCAAGTAATGTGATCCTGTATTTTCAATCCTGTTTTCAACAAGGCAAAAAACTGGAATTCATTACTATAGTAATAATGCAAATATTAATGGGATTTGTTGAAAATTGGTGTGTTGGAAAAATGTTGTAAGGTTAATGAAGAAATGAAATTAGAAAGTGTGTGTGTAAGTTTTCGCTTCTCTGTGTATTGGGTTATGCTTCTTGGACTACGATACAGTGTTCTTCTTCCTTTTGTTTTGTTTTGATTGATTGGATTTTTTTCTTCGAAGTCTAATGTTTAATTTTTAAAATTTACAATTGGAGCCAATCTGTTTGTATAAATTCTCGTTGTTAATGCTCACTCGATTACTTTAAAATGAATTGTTTTTCTCTTTTTTTTTCCATTCTGTAGATTAATCCCTTTCCCTTGTTTGTTGTGGGTTTTATTGAAAAACTTGTTGTATTGAATAAAAAAAAAAAAAAAAATAAAAAAAAATCTTTTTATACATTATTTTGTAATAAAAGGACCTAAAAGTCAAGAGTTGTCTCTCTCTGTCTCTGTCTCTGTCTGTCTGTCTCTCTGTCTTCTGTCTCTCTCCTCTCTCTCTGCGTACCCCACTTTACACAGCTGTTGCTCGCGTTTGGCACGCAAAGTGCAATCGCAAGGTGCTGTTGCTCAGTTTCTGGCGGTACGTCTGGAGCTTTGTGTTGGCTTTTCTCTTTCTCCCTTCCTTCTCTAATTGTCCATTTGATGGTGTTTTTGTTGCTGGTGTTCTTTGGTCTTGCCTTTGTCTTGTCTATCTGAGTGAAGAGAGGGAGAGAACAGCGCGGTCTGATATTATTTATTGATATTACCACCTGAAGGTGGTTACTCGCTTTTTTTTTTTTGAGGTTCTTTCTCTTGTTATTATTAATGATTTTTCTCTCTTAGTTCTAAATTAGAACCCACTATTACCATTTATTTTATCTTTTAATATACTTGGTTTATATTTGAAACATGGGGCGAGTTGCAAGTAAAAATCGACTTACCTTTAATCGCCATATTGCCGACGAGGGGTAATCACGTAAGCGCGGCCTGTGCTTCGTCCCCGTCCCGCCCCCCCCCGAAGGCGTTTTAATGGATCATAATTCTCTCAAGATTGGAGAGCAAATAGGTGTAGAATATTCGTGCTGCCTCTAAAAATGGCCCACAAGGTTGTGCTTTTTGTTTCACAAACGTGTTTTTGTTGACGTGGTTGTGCAAATCGGTTTTTATTCTGGGAGATGAGCGAAACGTTTTTTGTTTACGGCTCGTCAATGACACTCCTGCCCAAAAATAATCCTGAGTAATGTGCCGCCTTTCCTTATCGAAGAACTAATTCAGGCAAAAGTTCGGTGATTAATGGCAGCAGTAGTGTGTTAGAATTATCAAGCGTTTTCCCCTGCCGGCACGAGGAACCGATAAATTAAAAAAGCGTATGGAATCGTTCAGGCGGTTGTGCATATGTCGTGTTCAAGATGGCGCAACGCAGATGATATCTCCTTCAGTTTTAAAAGTGGCAGAACACTGTTAATAGGATTTTCGGCACGACGGAGACCTTAAACCTATTTAGGTGTGGTGCATATGGTCACAACACCAAGTACCATTGTCCTGATGGTGAAAGAACAACAGCTGCTGGTGGCTGCTGGTCCTGCTGGTGCTGCTGCTGCTGCTCCACCCAGTGACTGCGGTCGCAGAATCGCCCCTCCCACACCGAGGCTGTTATGGCGGACTCTGTACGTGAGTCCACTTATAGGAAAAAGGATCCACTACAAGACCTCAGGTATGTCCGAAGATTGTACTGATAATGACGAGTCGAACGGGAGAGGGTGCAATCTCCCGAAGGGTTTTTTTTTTATGTGATGAGGAACAGGTTATGGATACTGTTTTTTCGAGGAGGGTTTTGAATTCGCTATCTGCGAAGCACTGAAATGCGAATAAAAGCGGCAAATTTTAGTAAATCAGATTTTAGGAATTTAATCTATGAGAGCTTCACAAGATGAGCAAAGCGGTGAGGTGCTGGTTGGAACGAGGTTCCCTGCTTGCTCTGTTGATGGAGATAAACTCCTAGCAACGCTCGATACATTGAGGGGAAAAGTCCTACTCTTGAAGGACAATAAGTCAGTGTGAGCCACACAATGATAACAAGGAAAACGATTTAAAAACGGAATAGTAACGATAAGGCCAGAGCTTCTCTGGTGGAATGCAACAGAACAATGGTACTGCTGCTGGTATATGAAGAGGAATGCAATAATCCAATTGCGATCATATGACTGACGATACGGCCAGGTGTCGTTCTGGGAAGGATGTCCTCCTATCCCAAGTGAAACTTGAGGCGCAATCCATGGAAAGGTAAACAACCACAACATCTAAGGAAGATATTGTTCCTTTTCCTGAGGCGGAACCTTTAGCAACGGCCATGTTTCAAATTGGAGACCATTTTCCTGATGTCAGGGCTTTCATTGTGACTGCAAAGCAGATGTTACAAAGGAATGACTTTGCAGAACTTTCTGCACCTCAATTTCAGCGTCGTCGAGGAAAGCTGTGACGAAAGCAAACAAAGAACTTGCAGGTAGAAGGTTTTTGAAGTGCCAAGTTTCTTCTCCAATGACAGAGCTACAGATTTGCAACCCTGAACCTTAATCGGGGTCGAGCCCCATTACGGAGGAAATTTAAAACCTTAAGAGAAAAAAAAAGCTGACATTTCCTATTAACAGGAGACCCATAGCTAACATAACACGCTTTTAACAGCTGTGTGAGGAAAAACTTTTTAGAGGGCAATTGGTTCTTAAGCAGGTTTCCTACACCCAAGGCCGTGTAGCTTATTTTGTTTAAGCCACAAGCTTTCTCGTAAGCAAGGTTTCGTTTAAAGAAATATGTAAAGGACACATATCGGCGGAGTTTCTGTGCAAATGGCCAAAAAATAGTGGTGGGTAAATGTTTACACTCCCGAGTGATCCGATAGAAGAAAAATTCTTTCCTTTATTGCGAGATTTCATTAAAGACCAAGGACTCATTGCCGCAATTTAATTTGTTTTTGGCTGGAGAATTTCAATTTGTACAATTCACCAGAAGTTGAATAGGAATGGTCATGAACCTCATGCAGCTCAACTAGGGGTTGGAGAAATATCATTAATGAAATATTGTTTTAAGGATGTGTGGACGATACAACACTCACGGTTGCATAGCTAACTTGGTGCAGATGCCAAGATGGCTTTCATATCAAGGGCAAAGACTTGATAGAATATCACGTTAATAAGCATGTTAAATGTTGTGACGACATCCCAAATTCTACCAACTGGTTCACAGATCATAGTTTAGTCGTGTTGTCCTTTAAATTACCTTTGTCACAAGGTGGTAGTGCATATCGACTCTTAAGACACATGCCTCTTAAGTGATAAAAAATTTAAGGATTTGTTTTAAAAGGCGTATGGAAAATCTGCACTCCAAGCCTGAGCAGCCTTAACCTCCGGTTGGTGGTGGGACGCTTGCAAAAATCCAAATAAAATCTTTCTGCAGCATATAGTTTATACACTCCTAAGATGCAATCTCACTCATTGATGCGTTAAAATCTGAAATTGTTTTCCTAGAGCAAAATAATGATGATAAGCTACCCGCGATCTGCGCGACATGTTGGGGTGGGTGTGTTTTGAGAAAGGACCTGATGCAAGAGTAGTCAGTAGTAAATTTTACTTTAATGCAGTAAGTGGAATATGAATTTCACTGTTTTCCAGACCATTTTATTTTACTTTTTTTTGTACGCATGCACCTCATATTGGTCTTTGAAGATAATGTAAGCCGGAATATCACGTTACTCGAGCCGCAGAACAAAGGTCGAGATTGGCGACACGAAACCACAAACTCGATAATAATATATAATTTTATTTACTTTTTTTTGTACCATGGCACCTCATATGGTCTGTTGAGATAAGTAAGCCGAATATCACGTTACTCGAAGCGCAGACAAAGTCGAAGATAGCGCGACACGAAACCACAAACTCGGAAATATAAGTATATAAGATGTGGAAAGGACACGAAAAGATCAGTTTGCTGGTGGGCAAAGAGAACATTGGCAGCTGATATGGTTTAAGCAAAGGGCAATGGGTACCTTAGTACGAATGGCGGATGAGTCCTGAACTTTGGACGTCCAAACAACGAGTTTTCTTTGGCTCAAAAGATGCTAACAATCCATGGCCTACTCACTTTAATGGGACCGTTACAACCTCTATCGCAAGGATTAAGAGGTTTCTTAAAAGATTACTACTGCAATCTTTACTCCCTGCCGCAGTGTGGAAAAATGACACGATACATGGAACTGTAATCGCTGGACTTCCCAAGGTTGAAAGGACCAGCAACGAGCGGCTTGAACTCCTCAAATGCTTAGCCAGGAACTTGAAGCGCATGCGAAGCTTAAAAGATGGAAAAGGCCTCCCGGGATTGATGGCCTACCCCAATATTTTATAGAGAATTTTTTCGGACAGCTTGTTGGACCCGAGTTGTTATGTCCTTCTGAGGAAAGTATTTTTATATTGGAGAGCTTTGCATTGTCAATGTAGGAGAGCAGTTGTGTGTCTACTACCAATAAACCGGGGATCCTTCAAAAAGTTTGAAAAACTGGTGGCCTGTTCGTTATTTTGTGCAGACTATAAGATTTCTCTAAGGTCCTTGCTAAATCGTGGGAAAGTTGTAGTTGGTTCTTGTTGTTGCACATGCGGACGGCAGATTTATTGTATAGCCAGGAAGATCTATTCAATGATAACTTTTTGGTAAGAGAATAGTTTTCTTGTGATAATTACTTGCGTGATAATCATGGCTCCTGTTTATTGATCAGTGAAAACCTTTTGATCGTGTTGACCAATAAATAATACCTTTTTTTTCTGTCCTTAAAGGGATGGGTTTTGGAGAATATTCATCTCCTTGTGAAACTTTTGTATACTGATACTACTGCAAAATGCTGAAAGTGAATAACAGGATATGCTCTCCTCTCCTTTCTTTTCAACGAGGTTATTCCGTCAAGGCTGTCCCCTTTCAGGCTGTTGTATGGCAATCGCCCTTGAACCACTGTTGTCTTCCATCAGGCGGCGAATGCCGCCAGGGATTGAGAAGGGCGTAGAAAGGCCCAAAATCTTTGTGCTGACTGCTTATGCTGATGACATTTTGCGTTTTCAATTAGGGCCCAAATAGTGTTTTCCGTTTTTGCGAGCAATGTGTTGGAAGGAAATTCTCCGGCAGCCTCCTCTGGCGAGGTAAATTGGAAAAAAGTACAGCCCCATGGTGTGGTCACAAAATCTCTCCTCAATACGCCACCTTCTCTCCGACAGCAAAGCATGGAAGATTTGATGTGGTTTAAATACCTCGGAGTTTATCTGGTAATCCGAAAAAGATTGGAATTGAAAAATTGGGAAGGTGTGTTTAGAAGAAGATTACCATGTCGATTAAAACATGGATAGGACTCTGCAGATCTCTATCAGCACAGAGGACGCAGTCTTGTCATCAACAACTCATAGCAGCTAGGTTAATGGCGCATAAAGCCATTGCTTGCAGCCACCCCAACAGAACTAATCTCTTGCATCCCGAGCAAATGGTTGATTTCTCTTTGGAGTGGCTTACCACTGGCTCCGGCCGCTGTACTGCACCGCCCCCGGAAGGAGGGTGGCCGAAGGTGTTATGGACATCACCGGCCGAGTTTTGGCCTTTTTGCCTTACCATCTGTGCATACACTGCTGTTCACGTGCATGGCGTCCTTTGCTTCTTTGTTGCTGCAACAGGCCCGGAGGATTTCGGTATGAACCGGCAACTTTCTTAATGGACGCTAGAACGGGTTCACGTTTGGTGCACTCCCGGGTTTTTATCAAAAAAGCTTTGCTGGATGCCTGAAGGGCTTTTGGTGTTCACCGATCAGCTGAAAAGCTTTAACAATTGTCGAATGTTCCTCCAGGAATCACTCAGAGCAAGGCTTGATCTATAAATTTGTACAAGGACGCAGTCAATAAGGTGGTGCGATCTCGGGGATTCATCTGGTCATCTGTGGAAATCGCTGGGTCAGTTGTGACAAGGGCCTTGGGTGCTGAATCTGTCTGACATTGTGGACCAAATTGTCCGAATTGTGGTTCTGAACATTTAGACTGCTAAATATTGGCTTTGGGAAGTGTCGTATTGTGGAGGATTTTTCGGTTTGCCTTTCCCGGAATTAAGGTGCTCCCCCAATGTTTCAGTTTGAGCAGTGAACATCTCCCCCCTTTCATTTATAACTAAATCTGGGTTCCATGACCTCTCTCGGACCAAAGACAAACGGCAAGAGTCAATCCCTTGGACAGCAGCGTATAATGCAATGTCATCAGAACAGCTCGGAGCCGGATGTCCTTCAGCCCACTGTGGCCTGCTATGTTATAACGTTACCTATCTATGGCCTATTGGCAGATATACAATGGAGATTAGCAACATTGGGCTCTACCTTCCACACTCTCGTAAACCATTTCAATTAATTTGGTGCAGTTACTTGCCCTTCTGCGCACACAAGGAGGATCTCTTACCATGCCACGTGCATGCATAAGATTAAAACCTCTCTTCTCTTTGCTTTAGATTATTTTTGTAAACTCTTTTCCTTTTACATCACACAGTTTTGTGTTCAGGGTGCTTTTAAGCCGCTTGCAGGGACTTCTGGTTTTTTCTCAATTTCCTTGTTGCTGTTCTCAATTTCCTGGTTGCTGTTGTAAAATATGCTATAATAATAATTTCGGAAAATTAAAAATGACATGTTATAGATCTGATGTCATGCCGATTTTCAGAGGGTTTGTGGCAAGCAAGACTCTCCCTGGAATTTTAACCATTATTTAAAGTACGGACATGTAAATGTTTTTGAGAGAAAATGGTGTTGTGGCAAAGTTTTGTGTTTTGTGGATAAATTAGATTGGTGATTACCTTGTAATGGTTTATGAAAAAACTTGACGCTTTCCTCCTCTTCTTTTCTTCCTTTGCTTTTTGTTATTTTTTTTATGTATCCTTTTTTTCTTTTCTTTTCCAATGTTTTGTTTTTGTGGATCAATAAACAAGGTTTCAAATTCTTTCTCTCTTCTCTTTCTCATCTCCCAACTTCATCTTGCTTTCATTGCATCTGTGTGTTGAAATTATGAAATATGAAAATCCAGGTATTACAACATCCTCTCAAAACTACAAGATGTGACAGCTAGATGGAGGGAGATTAAAACGAGAGTGAATGGTAAGTAGGTGTAGGGGGGTAAGAAGAGGGACAGGAAGGGTTTGAACCAGATGTGTAGGAAATTTAAGTCAAAGCAGCTGCTGTTATGAATTTCATCTTGTTTCTGTGGTCCTTCTTTTGAAAGAATTTAACGGAGCAAAGAAGTAAGTTCGAGGATATTTAACAATGGATAAGTTATGCAGCGCGGTGAGCAAGTTGAGAGGATAAAGCAAATAGTTTTGGTGATCCCGTTTGTTTATCTTGATCACTTTTTTTGGTATCCTCAGTGGGTGTTCATTAGTAGAATAAATACACTTTGTGGTTTTGTGTGTTACAGTGGGCATGTAGCAGCGGCTGTCTTAACATCTGCTCCAACCCTTAAACCGATTATCCTCTTCTCTCTTCGTCTTCTTTTTTTACTTTTCAAATAACTGCTCAGAACAATTAACGGATGTGAAATTATGTCGTTTGCCCTTCTTCTTTCCCTTTGGTAATTTTTGTGGACAAACCATTGGTTGTGTATTCTTCACGGTCCTTTTTCTATATATATTAATATATATATATATATAATATTTTTTTTTGTTTATCATTCTTCTCCTTTTTCTTCGTGAGCACATAGAATGTATTTGAATCGCCAAAGAGGAAAAGTTGTCAGACTGTAATTGCACAAACTTTTAAGATAAAGTTATAAACATTGGGTTAATGATTTTGCCAAAAACAATTCGAGCATGAAAAATAAGAATTCCAAATTCTTTTTTTTTTTTCAAAAGAAAATTTTATATACAATGTACTTTGAAAGTTTTTATACACTGTAACCTGAATTTATTATATATACTGTAACCTGAAAGTTTTTTTTTTTACATACTGTACCTGAAGTTTTTTTTTTTAAGCATTCTCTACTCTGAAAGTTTTTGCATGCCGTACCTGAGTTTTTGCATACTGGACCTAAAAGCCTTTTTACAAACTGTACCTGAAAGTTTTAATGTACTGTATCTGAAGTTTTTCTATGCCTGTAACTGAAAGTTTTTTATAATAGCTGTACCCTGAAAGTTTTTTATATACTGTACCTGAAGTTTTTAATGTCCTGTTACCTGAAAAGTTTTTAAATAATATTGTATCTGATGTTTTTGATATATCTGTTTTGAAAGTTTTTTAATATACTGTTTCTGAAAGGTTTTTATATATACTGCACCTGAAAGTTTATATACAACTGCACTGAAAGTTTTTATAAATGCTGTATCTGAAGGTTTTATATGCTGTTAATCTGAAATTTTTATATATTGTTTCTGTAAGTTTTTATATTACTGTATTTGAAAGCTTTTTTCTATACTGGTTCTAAAAGTTTTATAGGCGAACGCAGTGAGCTTCATACTTAACGGCATGCAACATGAGAGAATAGGAAACCAACAACAAACAACAACCACGCATTTTCCCCTGACGATTGGAATCCGTGTCGTTGGCTATGACCCTTTTGCTTGCCGGTTGTTTTAAAACGCTGTTGCATGTGTTAATAAACACGATTGGGTTTTATTTCCTATCTTGTTGAATATTACTTAACGCGTGCACATGAAGAAAGAATAGGAAACAACAACAACAAACACAATACCATGGCAATTTTTGGAATCCGTGTGGTTTGGCTATGACGCCTTTTGCTTTTTTTTTTTTTTGGCTTCTGGTTATTTTTTTGTTCCGGTTTTTGTCATGGGAATGATTGCATGCCGGGAGGAATAAAGGCCATCGTCGGAGACATGAAAAGACCCCATAATTCAGACATGGTGTATATTTCCTCCACTGATTTTAATAAAGAATATCTCCTGCATCATCAAAAAATAATTTTAATCGTGATTTACGTTATTGAATCGCTGATCCGAATCCAGGCCGAAGGTAGACGGAAATTGCGTATACAGTTGTGACAAGTTAAATAGGTAAATTCAGAAGCGAATGTAAGAAGAATACTACGTTTTGCTTCTAGTATTTTTTTTTTTAGATGGATCCTGTTCTAGGCGGTGTAGTTGTCGTTGTGAAGGTAAATGTTGAGTAATATATTTTTTTTTTAGATGAGCATACTGTTCTAGCGGTGTAAGTTGTCGTTGTGAAGGTTAATGTTGAGGATTTTTTTAAATTTTTCAGATGAGATCCTGTTTCTAGGGCGGTGTTAAGTTGTTGGTTGTGAAGGTAATGTTGAAGGTAATAGGTAATAATCAGAAGCCAAATGTAAGAAGAATCTCTAACGTTCGCTCTAGGCTTTGCCTATTCCATATTTATACTGTACTGAAAGTTTTTAATATGCTCTACCTGAAAGTTTTATATGCTGGACCTGAAAAGTTTTTATAATGCCTGGACCTGGAGTTTTTTTAGCATACTATACCTGAGTTTTTTTTACAATTCTCTACCTGAAAAGTTTTTTTGCATTGCCATCTGAAAGTTTTTATATACTGTACCTGAAAGTTTTTATATACTGTAAAGCCTGAAAGTTTTTAATGTCTTGTACTGAAAGTTTTTATATATTGTATCTGAATGGTTTTTAATATACTGTATTTGGAAAGTTTTTATCCCCCGCCGCGTGGCGGAAGGGGGTATTGTTGTCACCCAGGTCGTCCGGGCTGTCCTGTCCGGGCGTCCGTCCGTCCGGGCGTCAACATTTTATAGCTGTGAGTGGATAACTGCATAAACTGTTCGCGCCATATGATTTGAAATTTGGGTCACACATGTACCACCTGAAAAGTAAGAACCACTATTGATTTGGGCGTGGCGGATCCAAGATGGCCGCTGGGGCGGCCATCTTCAATAAATGTTTTTTCGGCCATATCAATTTGAAATTTGAGTCCACACATGTACGCAACCTGAAAAGGAAGAACCCTATTGTTTTGGGCGTGGCCGGATCCAAGATGGACGACTGGGGCGGCCATCTTGAAAAAATGTTTTTTGTAATAAATGGAAAACCACTTAACTTGATTTCAATTATTTTTGGTTACTTACGGTTCCCTCACCCCTGGGGAACTTTTTCGAGATGAATGACCAAATGGTTCTTGGTTTCCAATTCCACCTCCCCATTATCTGAATATGTATGACTTTTTTCATTCAATGGCGGGGGATTTCCCCATCTTGATGGATATTTATATACTGTTCCTGAAAGTTTTTATATAATGTACCTGAAAGTTTTTTTATATACTGTTTCCTGAAGGTTTTTATATATACTGTACTGAAAGTTATATACGCTGGACCTTGAAAGTTTTTAATTTGCTGGACCTGAAAGTTTTTATATCTTGCCATCTGAAGTTTTATATTCCTGGAAATTGAAAGTTTTTATGGTGCTATACCTTGAAAGTTTTTATATGCTGGACCTGAAAGTTTTTATATGGCCCTAACCTGAAAGTTTTATATCTTGCATCTGAAGTTTTTATATACTGATTTGAAAGTTTTTATATGTTGTACCTGAAAGTTTTATATACTGGGACCCTGAAGTTTTATTACTGGACCTGAAAGTTTTTTTTATAAACTGTACCTGAATTGGTTTTTTCACGTGAAATTGTTTTGGCACAAGGGAATTACTATTTTATAACTTTTATCATGAAAGGACGTTCGCAATTTACAGTCTGAACATCTTTGCATCTTTGGGATTCAGTCTGTCCTGTGTGCAATGAAAACCGAACATAGCTTTAGTCTAGCAAATGCAGATTTGTAGGAATCACCTCGGTGGAGGAAGCTCATTCCTGCCAAGGATGTTTTGTGTGTGATATGTGTTTGGGGAATTCGCTAAGTAGGCCTTTGAGTAAACCTGCCCCTCTCCCACCCACAATTTTTATACTCCAAGAAAGGAGTCCCACAATGAGTAGGTGTATATGAGACTCAAGTCATAGTATTAGAATCTGTGCTATGATCCAAGGTCTTTACTATGGGCTTTGTGTTTTCTCAAGTGGTGGCATGTATCTCATTGTTGGCAGTCATATGGCAAAAGGAAGGAGTCATTATAATTGTCAGTATTTAAAAAGTAACGAGATTCCTTTGTGATGTTTAATTTGTTGTTGTAATACATGATAGAGGGCTCATGGAAGAAGAAGAAAGTAAGCAGAATGGAGGGGAACAAATAGGATGGGGAAAACTCAACGGCAGAGTAGAAGGAGTGTGAGATCAAGGGGAGAGTGAGAAGGGCACATGGGGTGAAAAGCCAACACAAAAGCTGAATGAAACACAACAAGAAGAGGGGATGAAACAGAAAAGTAGCAATCCAACTGCCAGCAAACAAACAAAAATAGGTGAGGGAGAGGGGGGAGTCACAATAACCTGGAAAAGAGTTCTTGGGAATGGAGTCATTTGGGGGTAGAAAGATGAGTGTGGATAGTGTTGACCTGAGGTGGTAGTAGTAAAGTTTGCTTGAAGCCCTGGAGAGAAGAATGGACTGAACAACTGGGAAAGTTGCTTCCATAATACAGAGAAAAGTGGAACAAATGAGTGGAAATGAGCAGTGAGCCTGGATTTTGGGAGAGTGAGCCTGGATTTACCAAGAAGAATGGTTATTGGCAGACCATATGATGCCCTGCAGAACCTGGGAGGGACAGAGCCAAGGGATGGCAAGGGTGCAAGACAAAAACCAAGGTGGGTAGACTACAGTGAGGCCACCAATCTTGTCTGTATCTTAAAAGTAACAGGCCTAAACACTTAGCTTCATCATGGTAAATCCCGCAATTAATTCTGAGGGCCTTGCTTTCCAAGGTATCAGGAAGAGCAAGGTACAAGGCGGGGTGCCAGCCGCAAAGGGGAGAAACGGTACTCATCAAGCTGAGGAAGAAAGGCCTTGTAGTGGATAAGAGTTTTCAGGTGTGCCAAGGAATTGGAGCCTTGCACGATGGAGAATGCCCAACTTGGTGATTGGTTTTTGGAGACTAACTTAGACATTTATAGTTTTGCCCAAGAAAGATCATGGCTGATGATGAGGCCCAAATGATTGAGTGAATTAACCTGTTCCAGTTGTTTGTTTAGGAAGTCGATGGGATGGTTGCGACCGTCAATTTTGGAGAGACAGGGTGAGTGTGTGGGATTTTTGTCTGGGCTTGAAAGTGCGTATTCTAAGGTTGGATCAAGCTCCTGATTATTCAAGTCTGGCAGAGAGGGAGAGGCTGCTACTGTCTGTCTGAAGGTCGAGAAATTATGTGGTGGATGGTAGAAATCATTAGTGCAGAGACAGGCAGGGATTTTCCCAGGGAATCAGAAGAATCAAATCTATAGATGAAGAATGAAGGAACAAGACTGGGCTGAAGATACTTGACTCGTGGCACTCAGCCCATTACATTTGTTTGAACCAGATTGAGACCTAGTCTTGCTGGTGAAAGGCTAGTGTCGACCTGCCATCGGCGGAATGGCAGAATGATGATTAAATGCAACAGGATTTGATTGATGGGGGTAGGTCAACCACCATGACAAGCAATGAGAAGCTGACCGTTTCAGGTGTTTAACCTTTCATCGCGCAAAGAGGGTTATCTTTTTGTTCAACGACAAGAGAATTGCTCTTTTTCCCATGGTGGTTAGCACAACCTCAAATGAATGCGCTGTGATTCCATCCATTGCTTAGTTTAATCAGTGTACTTGGAATAATCACTAAATATCAATTGTCCCCACATCTTATTCAGTTAATAGAACGATCTACATTTTTGTAGAAGCACTGTAGTTTCCAATTGGGCTGCTAGATGAATAGATATTATCCCTTTGTTAAATTATCATTCAAAACCAGTTGGAAGTTCACGCAACCACTGTACCCATTTGGGCACATTTTTAGGATCATGAAGCGCTTCCAAATCTACCTTCGTTACCATACTCATATCTTCGACATTGAAAGGGTGTTCGAGTCCTGCATGAATTGCCTGTGGTTATATAACGCGAATTTGCTCTATGGTAAATCTGGAGAACTTGCTCGAATGAGACTTTCTCAACTCGAGGGCTTTTGATCGGAGATCACTGGATAGCCCCAACTCGTAACATTTAGCCATTGGATTAGAACTTGAAATTGAATTCTACCTCCGAATGAAAACAAACTTTTGTTTCCAAAAAGTCAGACACACCGACACCAGACTAACAAGCATTAATTGCCTCCCTCCGGAACCATAATATGAAAAATTAAATAATTGAAAAATATTTAAATAATTTTAAAATTGAAAAAAAATTGAAAGAAGAAAAATTTGTAAATTAATAAATTATAAATTAGTTCATTCAGGTGTCCAACACAGGTGCAGCGACTGCCTGCTCCCTGTCCTGCCATGCTGTTCCATTATGAATGATCCGTCACACAGACTTCTAATCTTGAGCTAAAATGTTCACACTTTCCACCAGTGACGTTATTTGTCTGGCATTGCAATCTGCCTTGATGCAGTCCATCCTTTTTTGGTGGCCTTCCTCTTGTCTAATTGCCCATTTACTCTTCCTTCTATAGGATGTTGGAAGCCTGTTCTGGGGGCATTCCATTGAAATGCGCCCAAAGAAATCAAGCTTCTTTGTGTTATACTCTGCGTTATTGTGTGTTTACTGCCAAGGGTTCCATATTATATGGTATTGCCCTTATTTGTCTAGCATAGTTTACTCACATTTTTTCTAAGGGCGTACCCATTTCAAAAAATCAAGGAGTCGATGTTTCATCTTCTTGGCTTGTAATGTCCAAGTTTCTTTCTGAAACATAGTATATCGGCTCTGGGGGGGGGGGGGGGGTGTTTGTGTACATATGAGCTTTTAGAGCGTCAACCCTATTTTTTTTTTTGTTCTATATGAAGACCTCAAAAAAAGTTTGGGTACACCCCCAGATATCAAGGTACATTTTCTCTGTAGGGTCCATCTTGGATTCGGCAGTTGGCTTACCAAGCAAACTATAATTGAAGCACAAGAATGCCCATATTGGGTTTAGATGGAATAATCATTAGTAAACATACATAAATTATTAAATTTGATTTACTTCAATTACTTATGCATTGCTTAACACATTTTAAGCATGGCTTTATTCTCTTAAAACTTGGTTCACAGTAGAAAAGACCATATTTTTACGGTAATTATAGTCAAAATAGCTTTCAACTTGAAAGTAGCTATAAGTTTTGAATGGTCTTCCTGAAATGACTTAATATTGCAAGTGGAGCTATTTAAAATTTGGCCAAAGAAGTTTCATTATTTGAGTTCTTCTCTGAGCATTTCAATTTTCATAATCACAATGGGGCTATGTGTGATGACCACAGAGCTCATTGTAAACAAGTTAAAACCCCTACCCCCAATTTGGCCAATTTTTATGGCATTTTCATCAAAATGATGGGATATCTCCAACTAATGGCAATGGGAAGTTGATTTTTTTTGTACTAAAATATAGGTTATTGGACCCCAAGGATTCATTGATAAAATTTTTGTAGTTTTGTAGTTGAATCGACTTAGCAATAATTCAAAAAATTGCTGCCAAAATATTGAAAAAAGCTCATTGTAACAAAGTCTAACCCCTACCCAATGGCCACTTTTACGGGTATTTCATCAAATGATGATATTCTACTCAACTAAATGGCATGGGAAGTTGATTTTTGATACTAACAATGTATATATAGGTTTTTTTGACCCCAAGAAATTCATTGGTTAATTTTTGGAAGTTTTTGAGTTTTGATCTACTTATTATAATACCAAAAATTGCTGCCAAAATATTGAAAATTCGAATGCAGAACAATATTCAGATAAACGTCTAACTAAATATCCTTCCCACTGCCCTCTAGCCTATTATTAAAACAAGTCAAAAGCAATATCAGCTAGAAAAATAACAAAAAATGTTACCAATTAAATTCGTCTTGTGGTCAAACCTATATTTTTAGTATAAAAAAAACAACTTTCAATGGCATTTAATTAAGGAGTATCATCATTTGATGAAATGCCGCCAAAAGGGCCATTTGGGGGTAGGGGTGACTTTGTTTACAATGAGCTCTGTGGGTTCATCTCACATCAGCCCCTTGTGAGAACATGAAAATAGAATGCTCAAGAGAACTTAATAATGAAACTTTGGCCAAATTTTATAGGCTCACTTAACAATATTAAAGTCATTCAGAGACCATCAAACTTTGGAGCCTACTTTCAGTTGAAAGCTATTTTTGACTAAAATTACGTAATAATATGGTCTTTTCTAGCTGTGTGAACCAGGTTTTAAGAGAATAAAATCATGCTAAAAATGGTGTTAAGCAATGCATAAGTAATTGAGTAATCAAAATTAATAATTTATGGAATGCTTTAATAATGATTTATTCCTATCTAAAACCCAATACGGGCATTTTGGTTCAATTATGGTTTGCCTTGGTAGCCAACTTGCGATCCAAGATGGACTCCTACAGAAAAACGTACTTGATCTGGAGGTGTTACCCAAACTTTTTTTGAAGGTCTTGGATATAGAACAAAAAAAAATTAGGGTAACGCTCTAAACGAGTCATGTACACAACACCCCCTCCGCCCCAGAGCCAGGAAGTAGACCCTACATCAAGATTGGTGAGAACCAGGACCCTATACAGTTTCAACTTTGGAATCAACGTTGAGTTCTTTTGCCATTCCAAATACTTTGTAGCCGCTGAAATGCCTTCCAGTGCTTTCCTAATTTCTATGTTTGATGTCTTTGGTGATGTTTCCTTTCTGTGAATATGGTACCACTGAAATATAGTTGAATTCCCGAGGCCTTGTTTTTAAAAAGGTATGCCGTTTAAAAATTTAATGTTCATTTGATTTGGGTGGTGCCGATGATGAACTTGTGTCTCCTTGTTTTTTGTGATGTTTGGATTCTTCATGCCAGATCACGACTGCTACTGTAAACACAATTGACAAGGTTTGCAAGGTCTCTGCCTTCTCTGTGAGCGTGTCCGTGCAATGTCGTCTGCCGAATCGTAGGTTTGATGGAACGTTTCCTTGGATGTTAATTCATTGCGGCATAGCAATGTAATTGCATGGCAGCAATAATGAGTTCAAGCAACAGTTGAAGAGCTGGGGTGATTGTCACACATCACTGACAGATGTCATCTGTCATTCTGAAGCATTTTCCGTCAGATTCTCCATTCACGTTCCTGCACTCTTGACTTGCCTGTGGATGTGCATGAAAGTAGCTTGGAGATCTAATCGGGAAGCCGAAATAAATTCAAGTGCCCTCCATAAGCCAATCTTGCCAACACAGAGTCAAACGCTTTTTCTATTTCTACGTCTATATAACAACAAATGTAATATATCCTTGTTTCATTTCCAGGTATTTTTCATCATTTGTTATCAATGTGAATTATTGATCAACCTGTTGATGTTCCTCGTGTAGCAGCTAGCAAACCTGTTGTGGCATTTTGGTGATACAAGCACCGAATTTGGCACAAGTACATCTATATTGTTTAACGCTGTAAGAAATTCGCAAAGCACCATTCAGGTCCGTAGGGTGGATTTTTTTTTAATACATGTGTAGTTAGCCCAAACCCATTGTTTAGAGGAAATTAATGTGATTCATTCGGGCCTGCGACACCTTTGAGTTTAGGCCGTTTTTATGTTCTTGCTTTATTTCGAACGCCAAACATAACAACAACGCCAACACAGCCGCCAATTACAACAACGCCAACGGCACGCCACCACTTTGCAACAACAAACGGCGTTCTCCGACATCGGCAACACCGGTTGCCCCAGTAGGCCTGGCCTTCAAGGGAAGCAGGCGGCCCCGCCCCCGTTCCCCCTCGCTCCCCGAACGAATGGCACGATTGGACAGAGGACCACGCCCCTTCTGGAAGTTTCATCATGCATGGTTTCTGGAAAAGAGGGGTGGAGCCGAAAAACGGGGGCGGAGTGGAAGGGCGGGCCCCCGGGCGATAAAAGAGGCACGGAGTAGGGAAGCGGAAGAAGGAGGATTTCGGGCGCGTCAAAAAAGGGAACGGTAGAGGCGACGGAGTAAGAAGAAAGAGAGAAGGAGAATCGCGGCGCCGTAAAAGGGACGGCGAGGCGGCGGAGGATTCTCGCGGCCGAGTGGAGCGGAGATTGTGGGTCCGAGTGGAGCGGCAGGACTCGCGTCCGAGTGGAGCGGAGGATCTCGCGTCCGAGTGGAAGGGCGAGGATCTCCTCGCGTCCGAGTGGGAAGGCGGAGGATCTCGCGTCCGAGTGGAGGGAGGATCTCGCGTCCCGAGTGGAAGCGGAGGGATCTCGCGTCGAGTGGAGCGGAGGATCTCGCGTCGAGTGGAGCGGAGAGAGCTCGCGACCGCGAGAGGAGGAAACGGTTCGCCAAGGACCTCAAACGCAGGGAAGTCGCGACTTCCATTTTCTTTTGGGGTTCTGTGTGAACGTGTGTGTTGGCGATGTCGAAAGGTAGTATTGTATAAGTGTTGCCGAGTGTTCGCGTTTAGTCGTCGTAGTCTGCGTTGCTTCATTGTGGTTGCCTTTTGTTCTATGTGATATAATGGTGCATTTTGCCAATTGTGCTGTATAACGTGCCCTAATATGTGTGCTCTATGTGAGGTGTGAATAATGTGCTTTCTTGTTGAATTGTTGCCCGCGTTTCGCGCTGCGTCCTTTCCTTTTGTGGGTCTCCATCTGATTTACGTAAGGGTTTGAGTGGCGCGGGACGCGACCGAAATTAAATCAAGGAACCGTCGAGGCGATCGATAACAACGCGCTCGGTTATCCCGATAGGCACGGAACGGATCGCTTAAGAGCCGTGTCCAGAAGTTCGACCTGCGGCGAGGTGCGGTCGCCGGTTACCATCCGCGTGGGTATTAGGTAGGTCCAAGTTTTGGCAACAACCCTATCCCAACGCGGTGGCCGATTGCACGATTCGTGGTGAGGCCGAAAGGCCCACCGTGACTGGATCCCGGCGTTAGTCCGGGAGGTCACGACGGAATTGTCCGTCCGGTGGGCGACGTACCGGCGATTTCCGAGTCACAGTGGTCGTTCGCACGCCGGCGGGCGCGAATGTCGCAACATATGTTGCGAACATTTTCGGAAAGTATTGGGCACTTTAATTCTCTCTTTATGTCCCGCATATTGGATTTCAAATGGCCGCCACTTGAAATCTACATTTGCTATTATCCTGGATGTAATGCAGCTATTGACTTGATTCCGGTATCTAATGTATGTTTTTGGGGGCAAGGAATCGCAATGGTACCATTTTCAACTTTAATAATTATCTATCAACAGTCTGTTATAATAATTTATTTGGAAAATTATCTAGGCAAATATTGGATTCAACACAATATTTGAAAGAAGTCTTAGGTATAATACTGACATGCTACATGGTCTAGTATTGAGGCTAGGTGGGTATTGGTATCTGAGGCTAGGTATTACCGGTCAAGATACGTATGCATAAACAGTGTCATTGTTAACAAGTTCAGCATTGCACAAGTACATGTATGTTTTGACTCATCGTCATGTGCCAGTCCCCTTCCACACACAGAGGGCTGTGCACTGAAGGCAGCCTTTTTTTTGGCACCTTGAGCGCCTGCAACACACCCTTTCCTTGCACTTGCAAGAAACCAGCTTCAATGCAGCTGTGAGCTGCCTCAGTTAAGCCTGGTCTAGTAAGGTGTGTCTGTCCTTCTCAGTCCTTGGACCAACCCAGTTGGTTGGGGAGGAGCTCTGGTCTTGCAGCAGTATCTGACGCCCACACATGTCACCTTGAATAGGCACTGCCCTCTTGACATGTTCCTCCAGAGCTGCCTTCGTTGGGTGTGACAGTCTGTCGACCCAATTCCTTCTTGCGTGTATGAGCTGCAGAATTATCCCCTATGTATATTGGAAGTGGGGTCTCCTGTGCAAACACTGTGCCTGAACATGGTGGGATGATGTTGGTGGCCACGTGTTTCGCTTGTTTTGATTTGCTGTTGAACTTTCAGTATCTGAGCTGTGGCAATTGCTGCAGGGTTAGGTGTCCTGCCATCTGTTCCTTGATGCGGCCCGTGCTAGGATCATACTGACCTAGGCAAGCAGCAACGGCTGGCACAGATTTCTTGACATACTTTCAGGGAATCCCTGTGAAGGGCTTGGCTTCTTCCAAACATGTGACGGCGTTAACATTCTGTGCAGCATGGGCAAGATGGGACTGCAATGCACTATCACTGTCCAGCTCGAGGCTTTTGGCAAGAGCAGCACCGATCTTCTTCATGCCATCAGGATTGTCTCTCCCCTTTGGTGTGTGCCCGATGTCAGGAAACTGAGGCCAACAGTCTCTGTTTCAGTCGTGTTGGAGTGGACTCTCGTGTTCGAGCTGGACTCCTAGCTGTTCCATTCTGGACCTGATAGAGCTGGACAAGGGTCAGCCAAGCTGAATACTGGTGCCGTCCCCTTTTCCCCTCCCCCAAAAATCTTTTTTTTGTTCCCCTTGGTTTTCTTCAATGTAGAGGACGAGTTCAGCGAAGACAACTGCCGACATTGGCCGCTCTTGTTTTGTGTCCCTGTGATCCTGTTGCTGGGCCTTTCTTGTGGCGAATTGTAAAGTACTATCAAGCACCATGGGTGATATGGCGTTCCAACGCTATTCATGTCCCCACCACTGAGACGGCCGCAGCAGTTTCTGTATCACCAAGAAGGGTTGCACAGGCACGCACCCGTTTGTCCATTTGGAATGTTGCAACTTTCCAAAAGACTGTCAGCGCCCCAGCAGGTTGTTCACAGAAGAACAATTTTCTGGGACTTCTTCTCTTGTAATAGAGAGAGAGCTCGTCGCGGCGCTTTGTCAGGGTATCGTCGGTTTTTCGGGAGGTGCCCTGTTAGTCGTTCTCAAAATCTAAAAACTTTTTCGCTTTAAACCTTTATTTTGCTTTTTATTTCGCTTATCTTTCCTTATTTTGTTCAGTTAGCGCTCTCTT
>CM068956.1:153588447-153609677 GCA_035128595.1 Eptatretus atami | reverse complement strand
TGAGATCCTGTTCTAGGCGGTGTAGTTGTTGTTGTGAAGGTAATGTTGAGGTAATAGGTAAAATCAGAAGCAAATGTAAGAAGAATTCTACGTTCGCTTCTAGGCTTTGCCTATTCCATATTATACTGTACCTGAAAGTTTTTATATGCTGTACCTGAAAGTTTTTATATGCTGGACCTGAGTTTTTTTTTACATACTATACCTGAGTTTTTTTACATTCTCTACCTGAAAGTTTTTTGCATGCCATACCTGAAAGTTTTTATATACTGTACCTGAAAGTTTTTATATACTGTACCTGAAAGTTTTTAATGTCTTGTACCTGAAAGTTTTTATATATTGTATCTGAATGTTTTTATATACTGTATTTGAAAGTTTTTATCCCCCGCCGCGTGGCGGAAGGGGGATATTGTTGTCACCCAGGTCGTCCGGCTGTCTGTCCGGCCGTCGTTCCGTTCCCCGGGCCTGTCAAAGTTATAGCGTGAGTGCGTATAACTCATTAAACTGTTCGCCATATTGATTTGAAATTTGGGTCCACATGTACCACCTGAAAAGTAAGAACCCTATTGATTTGGGCGTGGCCGGATCCAAGATGGACGACTGGGCGGCCATCTTCAATAAAATGTTTTTTCGCCATATCATTTGAAATTGAGTCACACATGTACCACCTGAAAGGAAGAACCTATTGATTTTGGGCGTGGCCGGATCCAAGATGGCCGACTGGGGCGGCCATCTTTGAAAAATGTTTTTTGTAATAAATGGAAAACCACTTAACTGATTTCAATTATTTTTGGTTATAACGTTCCTCACCCCTGGGGAACTTTTTCGAGATGATGACCAAATGGTGTCGTTTCCAATTCACCTCCCATTTATCTGGAATATGTATGACCTTTTTCATTCGAATGGCGGGGGATTCCCCATCTCTGATGGTATATTTATATACTGTTCCTGAAAGTTTTTATATAATGTACCTGAAAGTTTTTATATACTGTTCCTGAAGGTTTTTATATATACTGTACCTGAAAGTTTTTATTTGCTGGACCTGAAAGTTTTTATATCTTGCATCTGAAGTTTTTATATACTGGAATTGAAAGTTTTTATGTGCTATACCTGAAAGTTTTTATATGGCCTAACCTGAAAGTTTTTATATCTTGCATCTGAAGTTTTTATATACTGGATTTGAAAGTTTTTATATACTGGACCTGAAAGTTTTTTTTATCAACTGTACCTGAATTGTTTTTTCACGTGAAATTGTTTTGGCACAAGGGAATTACTATATTTATAACTTTATCATGAAAGGACGTCGCAATTTACAGTCTGACATCTTTGCATCTTTGGGATTCAGTCTGTCTGTGTGCAATGAAAAACCGAACATGCTTAGTCAGCAAATGCAGATTTGTAGGAATCACCTCGTGGAGAAGCTCAATTCCTTGCCAGATGTTGTGTGTGATATGTGTTTGGGGAATCGCTAAGTAGGCCTTTGAGTAAACCTGCCCCTCCCCACCCACATTTTTATACTCCAAGAAGAGGAGTCCCACAATGAAGTAGTGTATATGAGACTCAGTCATAGTATTAGAATCTGTGCTATGATTGCCAAGGTCCTTTACTATGGGCTTTGTGTTCTCAAGTGGTGCATGTATCATCTGTTGCAGATCATATGGCAAAAGGAAGGAGTCATTATATTGTCAGTATTTAAAAGTAACGAGATTCCTTTGTGATGTTTATTTGTTGTTGTATACATGATCGAGGCTCATGGAAGAGAAAGAGCAGAATGGAGGGGAACAAAATAGGAATGGGGAAAACTCCAACAGCAGAGTAGAAGTGAGTGTGAGATCAAGGGGAGAGTGAGAAGGGCACATGGGGGTGAAAAGCCACACACAAGCTGAATGAAACACAACAAGAAGAGGGGATGAAACAGAAAAGTAGCAATCCAACTGCCAGCAAACAAACAAAAATAGGTGAGGGAGAGGGGGGAAGATCACAATAACCTGGAAAAGAGTTCTTGGGAATGCAGTCATTTGGGGGTAGAAAAGATGAGTGTGGATAGTGTTGACCTGAGGTGGTAGTAGTAAAGTTGCCTTGAAGCCCTGGAGAGAAGAATGGGACTGAACAGACTGGGAAGTTGCTTCCATATACAAGAGAAAAGTGGAACAAATGAGTGGAAATGAGCAGTGAGCCTGGATTTTGGGAGAGTGAGCCTGGATTTTGGGAGAGTGAGCCTGGATTTACCAAGAAGATGGTTATTGGCAGACCATATGTGCCCTGCAGAAACCTGGGAGGGACAGAGCCAAGGGATGGCAAGGGTGCAAGACCAAAACCAAGGTGGTAGACTACAGTGAGGCCACCAATCTGTCTGTAATCTGAAAGTAACAGGCCTAAACACTTAGCTTCATCATGGTAAATCCCAATTATTCTGAGGGCCTTGCTTTCCAAGGTATCAGGAAGAGCAAGGTACAAGGCCGGGGTGCCAGCCCAAAGGGGAGAACGGTACTCATCAAGCTGAGGAAGAAGGCCTTGTAGGTGGATAAGAGTTCAGGTGTGCCAAGGAAGGACCTTGCACGATGGAGAATGCCCAATTGGTGATTGGTTTTGGAGACTAACTTAGACATATAGTTTGCCCAAGAAAGATCATGGCTGATGATGAGGCCCAAATGATTGAGTGACTTAACCTGTTCAAGTTGTTTGTTTAGGAAGTCGATGGGATGGTTTGCCGGACCGTCATTTTGGAGAGACAGGGTGAGTGTGTGGGATTTGTCTGGGCTGAAAGTCGTATTCTAAGGGTTGGATCAGCTCCTGATTATTTCAAGGTCTGCAGAGAGGGAAGAGGCTGCTGCGTGTCTGTCTGAAGGTCGAGAAATTATGTGGTGGATGGTAGAATCATTAGTGCAGAGACAGGCAGGATTTTCCAGGGAATCAGAAAGATCATCTATAGATGAAGATGAGGAACAAGACTGGGCTGAAGATACTGCCTCGTGGCACTCCAGCCCATTACATTTGTTTGACCAGAATTGAGACCTAGTCTTGCTGGTGAAGGCTAGTGTCGACCTGCATCGGCGGAATGGCAGAATGATGAATTAAATCAACAGGATGTTGATTGAGGTAGGTCAACCACCATGACAAGCAATGAGAAGCTGACGTTTCAGGTGTTAACCCTTCATCGGAGCCAAAGAGGGTTATCTTTTGTTCAACGACAAAAGAGATTGCTCTTTTTCCCCATGGTGGTTAGCACACCTCAATGAATGCGCTGTTGATTCCATCCATTGCATTAGTTTAATCAGTGTACTTGGGACAATAATCACTAAAATATCATTGTCCCACATCTTATTCAGTTAATAGACGATCCTACCATTTTGTAGAGCACTGTAGTTTCCAATTGGGCTGCTAGAATGAATAGATATTATCCCTTTGAATAATTATCATTTCAACCAGTTGGAAGTTTCACCAACCACTGTACCCATTTGCACATTTTTAGGATGATGAGCCTTCCAAATCTACCTTCGTTAACCATACTCATATCTTCGACATTGAAAGGTGTTCGAGTCCTGCATGAATTTGCTGTGGTTATTAACGAATTGCTTCTTATGGTAAAATGGAGAACTTGCTCGAATTGAAGACTTTCTCAACTCGAGGGCTTTGATCGGAGATCACTGATAGCCAACTCGTAACATTTAGCTAATTGGAATTAGAACTTGAAATTGAAATTCTACCTCCGAATGAAAACAAACTTTTGTTTCCAAAAAGTCAGACACCACCGACACCAAGACTAACAAGCACTTAATGCCTCCCTCCGGGAACCATAATACTGGAAAAATTAAATAATTGAAAAATATTTAAATAATTTTAAAATTGAAAAAAAATTGAAAAGAAGAAAAATTTGTAAATTAAATAAATTATAAATTAGTTCATTCAGGTGTCAACACAGGTGCAGCGACTGCTGCTCCCTGTCCTGCCATCTGTTCCATTATGATGATCCGTCACCACAGACTTCTATCTTGAGCTAATGTTCACACTTCCACCAGTGACGTTATTTGTCTGGCATTGCAATCTGCCTTGATGCAGTCCATCCATCTTTTTGGTGGCCTTCCTCTTGGTCTATTGCCATTTACTCTTCCTTCTATGAGGATTGTTGGAAGCCTGTTCTGGGGCATCCATTGAATGCGCCCAAAGAATCAAAGCCTTCTTTGTGTTATACTCTGCGTTATTGTGTGTTTACGCCAAGGGTTTCCATTATTATAGGATTCCTTATTTTGTCTAGCATAGTTACCACATTATTTTTCTAAGGCGTACATTTCAAAAACAAGGAGTCGATGTTCATCTTCTTGCTTGTAATGTCCAGTTTCTGCTGACTAGTATAGGCTCTGGGGGGGGGGGGGGGGTGTTTGTGTACATGACCTTTTAGAGCGTCACCTATTTTTTTTTTGTTCTATATGCCAAGACCTTCAAAAAGGTTTGGGTAACACCCCAGATCAAGTACATTTTCTCTGTAGGGTCCTCTTGGATTCGCAGTTGGCTACCAGCAAACTATAATTGAACCAAAATGCCCATTATGGGTTTAGATGGAATAAATCATTAGTAAACATCATAAATTATTAATTTTGATTTACTTCAATTACTTATGCATTGCTTAACACATTTTAGCATGATTTTTTCTCTTAAAACTTGGTTCACAGTAGAAAATGAACCATATTTTTACGTAATTATAGTCAAAAATAGCTTTCAACTTGAAAGTAGCTATAAGTTTGATGGTCTCTGAATGACTTAATATTGCAAGTGGAGCTATAAAATTTGGCCAAAAGTTTCATTATTGAGTTCTCTGAGCAATTCAATTTTCATATCACAATGGCGCGCTATGTGTGATGACCACAGAGCTCATTGTAAACCAAAGTTAAACCCCTACCCCCAAATTGCCACTTTTAAGGCATTTCATCAAATGATGATATCTCCTCAACTAAATGGCATGGGAAGTTGATTTTTTTGTACTAAATATAGGTTATTGACCCCAAGGAATTCATTGATAAAATTTTGTAGTTTTTGTAGTTGATCGACTTAGCATAATTCCAAAATTGCTGCCAAAATATTGAAAAAAGCTCATTGTAAACCAAAGTCACCCCTACCCCCAAATGGCCACTTTTATGGTATTTCATCAAATGATGATATCTACTCAACTAAATGGCATGGGAAGTTGATTTTGATACTACATGTATATATAGGTTTTTGACCCCAAGAAATTCATTGGTTACATTTTTGGAGTTTTGGAGTTGATCTACTTATTAATAATTCCAAAATGCTGCCAAAATATTGAAAATTCGGAATGCAGAACAATATTCAAGATGAAACTCTAACTTAATATCCTTCCCACTCCCTCTAGCCTATCTATTAAAACAAGTCAAAAGCAATATCAGCTAGAAAAAAATACAAAATGTTACCAATTAATTCCTTGTGTCAATACCTATATTTAGTATAAAAAATCAACTTTCCATGGCATTTAATTAAGGAGATATCATCATTTGATGAAATGCCACAAAAGTGGCCATTTGGGGTAGGGTGACTTTGGTTTACAATGAGCTCTGTGGTCATCTCACACAGCCCCATGTTGAGAACATGAAAATTGAATTGCTCAGAGAACTTAATAATGAAACTTTTGGCCAAATTTTATAGCTCTACTTACAATATTAAGTCATTCAGAGACCATCAAACTTTGAGCTACTTTCAAGTTGAAAGCTATTTTTGACTAAAATTACGTAAAATATGGTCATTTTCTACTGTGAACCAGGTTTAAGAGAATAAATCATGCTAAAATGTGTTAAGCAATGCATAAGTAATTGAAGTAATTAAATTAATAATTTATGGATGCTAATAATGATTTATTCCATCTAAACCCAATACGGGCATTTTGGTTCAATTATGGTTTGCTGGTAGCCAACTGCGAATCCAAGATGGACCCTACAGAGAAAACGTACTTGATCTGGAGTGTTACCCAAACTTTTTTTGAAGGTCTTGGCATATAGAACAAAAAAAATTAGGGTAACGCTCTAAACGAGTCATGTACACAAACACCCCCCTCCCCCCAGAGCCAGGAGTAGACCCATACATCAAGATTGTGAGAACCAGGACCCTATACAGTTCAACTTTGGAATCACGTTGGAAGTCTTTTGCCATCCAAATACTTTGTAGCCGCTGAAATGCTCCAAGTGCTTTCCTAATTCTATGTTTGATGTCTTTGGTGCATGTTCCTTTCTGTGATATGGTACCACCGAAATAGGTGAATTCCCGAGCTTGTTTTAAAGGTATGCCGTTTAAATTTATGTTCATTTGATTTGGGTGGTGCCGACTGATGACTTATGTCTCTGTTTTTGTGATGTTGATCTTCATGCCCAGATCACGACTGCTACTGTAAACACAATTGACAAGGGTTTGCAGGTCTTCTGCCTTCTCTGTGAGCGTGTCGTCAATGTCGTCTGCGAATCGTAGGTTTGATGGAACGTTTCCTTGGATGTTAATTCATTGCGGCATAGCATGTATTGCATGCAGCATTATGAGTTCAAGCAAGAAGTTGAAGAGCTGGGGTGATGTCACACATCCCTGACAGATGTCATCTGTCATTCTGAAGCATTCCGTCAGATCTCCATTCACTGTTCCTGCACTCTTTGACTTGCTGTGGAGTGCATGAAGTAGCTTGGAGATTTTAATCGGGAAGCCGAATAATTCAAGTGCCCTCCATAAGCCATCTTGCCACACAGAGTCTAAACAGCTTTTTCTACGTCATATATACAAACAAATACTGTATATATCTTGTTCATTTCCAGGTATTTTTCAATCATTTGTTATCATGTGAATTATTGATCAACTGTTGATGTTCCTCGTGTAGCAGCATAGCAAACCTGTTGTGCATTTTGTGATACAAGCACAAAATTTGGCACAATGTACATTAATATTGTTACGGCTTAGAAATTCGCAAACACCATTCAGGTCCCGTAGGTGAGATTTTTTTTAAGTACATGTGTAGTTAGCCCAAACCATTGTTTAGAGGAATTAATGTGATTCATTCGGCTGCGACACTTTGAGTTAGGCGTTTTTCTGTTCTTGCTTTATTTCGAACACAACTACAACAACGCCAACCACGCCGCCATTACAACAACGCCAACCACGACCACTGCAACAACCACGGCGTTCCACTCGGCACACGTTGCCAGGGCCTGGCCTTCAAAGGGAAGCAGGCGGCCCCGGCCCCCGTTCCCCCTCCTCCCCCGAACGAATGGCACCGATTGGACAGAGGACCACGCCCCTTCTGGAAGTTTCAGCATGGTTCTGGAAAGAGGGGTGGAGCCGAAAACGGGGCGGAGTGGAGGGCGGGGCCCCCGGGCGATAAAGAGGCGACGAGTAGAGAAGAAGCGGAGAAGGAGGATTTCGGGCGCTCAAAAAGGGACGGTAGAGCGACGGAGTAAGAAGAAAAGAGAAGGAGAATCGCGCGCCGTAAAAGGGACGGCGAGGCGGCGGAGGATCGCGGCCGAGTGGACGGAGGATCTCGTGTCCGAGTGGAGCGGAGGATCTCGCGTCCGAGTGGAGCGGAGGATCCTCGCGTCCGAGTGGAGCGGAGGATCTCGCGTCCGAGTGGAGCGGAGGATCTCGCGTCCGAGTGGAGCGGAGGATCTCGCGTCCGAGTGGAGCGGAGGATCTCGCGTCGAGTGGAGCGGAGGATCTCGCGTCGAGTGAGCGGAGAGAGCTCGCAGACCGCGAGAGGAGGACGGTCGCCAAGGACTCAAACGCAGGGAAGTCGCGACTTCCATTTTCTTTTGGGGTTCTGTGTGAACGTGTGTGTGGCGCCATGTCCGAAAGTAGTATTGTATAAGTGTTGCCGATGTTCGCTTAGTCGGTCGTAGCTCTGCGTTGCTTTCATTGTGTTGCTTTGTTCTATGTGATATATGTGCATTTTGCCAATTGTGGCTGTAAATACGGCTATATGTGTGCTCTATGTGAGGTGTGAAATAAAATGTGCTTTCTGTTGAATGTTGCCCCGTTCGCTGCGTCCTTTCCTTTGGTGGGTCTCCATCTTGCTTTACGTAAGGGTTTGATGGGGCGCGGGACGCCCGATAATTAATCAGGAACCGTCGAGGCCGAGACATAACACGCTCGGATATCCCGATAGCACGGAAACGGATCGCTTAAGGCGGCCCGGTTCCGAAGTCGACCTGCGGCGAGGTGCGTTCGCCCGGTTTACATCCGGTGGTACTTAGGTAGGTCGAGTTTGGCGAACAACCCTATCCCACGCGGGTGGCCGATTGGCACGATCGTGGTGAGGCCGAAAGGCCCACCCGTGACTGATCCCGGCGTAGTCCGGGAGGGTCACGACGGAATTGTCCGTCCGTGGGCGACGTACCGCGATTCGAGTCACGTGTCGTTGCACCCGCGGGACGCGAATTCGCACAAATATGATGCGAACATTTTCGATATTGGGCCACTTTAAATTCCTCTTTATGTCCGCCATATTGATTTCAAAATGGCCGCCACTTGAAATCTACATTTGCTATTATCTCTGGATGTAATGCAGCTATTGACTTATTCTGGTATCTAAATGTATGTTTTTGGGGGCAAGGAATCCAATGGTACCATTTTCAACTTAATATTATCTATCACAGTCTGTTATATAATTTATTTGGAAATTATCTAGGCAAATATTGGATTCAACACAATACTTTGAAAAGAATGTCTTAGGTATATATACTGACATGCTACATGGTCAGTATTTGAGGCTAGGTGTACTGGTATCTGAGGCTAGGTATATACCGGTACTGAAGATACGTATGCATAAACAGTGTCATGTTAACAAGTTCAGCATTGCCACAAGTACATGTATGTTGTTGACTCATCGTCATAGTGCAGTCCCCTTCACACACACAGAGGGCTGTGCACTGAAGGGCAGCCTTTTTGCACTTGCAGCGCCTCACCATACCCTTTCTTGACTTGCAAGAAACCAGCTCAATGCAGCTGTGAGCTGCCTCAGTTAGCCTGGTCCTAGTAAGGTGTGTACTGTCCTTCTCCAGTCCTTGACCAACCCCAGTTGTTGTGGAGGGAGCTCTGGTGCTGCAGCAGTATCTGACCCCACACATGTCCACCTTGATGCACTGCCCTCTTGACATGTTCCTCCAGAGCTGCCTTCGTTGGTGTGACAGTCTGTCGACCAATTCCTTCTTGCGTGTATGAGCATGCAGAATCATCCTATGTATATTGGAAGTGGGTCTCCTGTGCAACCTGTGCCTGACACTGGTGGATGATGTGGTGCCACTGTTCGCTTGTGTTTGATGCTGTTGAACTTCAGTATCTGACTGTGGCAATGTGCTGCAGGGTTAGTGTCTGCCATCTGTTCCTTGATGCTGGGTCCCTCTAGGATCATACTGACTAGGGCAAGCAGCAACGGTGGCACAGATTCTTCTTGACATACTTCAGGGAATCCTGTGAAGGGCTTGGCTTCTCCAAACATGTGACGGCGAACAATCTGTGCAGCATGGGCAAGATGGACTGCTCACTATCACTGTCCAGCTCGCAGGCTTTGGCAAGAGCAGCACCGACATCTTCTTCAAATGCCATCAGGATGTCTCTCCCCTTGGTGTGTGCCCGCATGTCAGGAAACTGAGCCAACAGTCTCTGTTTCAGTCGTGTGGAGTGACTCTCGTGTCGAGCTGGACTCCTAGCTGTTCCATTCTGGACTGATAGAGCTGGACAAGGTCAGCCAATCTGAATACTGTGCGGTCCCTCATCTTGTCTGGTTCTTCCATGTAGAGGACGAGTTCAGCGAAGACAACTGCACATTGCTCGCCTTGTTTGTGTCCTGTGATCCTGTTGACTGGCCTTCTTGTGCGATTGTAAAGTCCTATCAAGCACCATGGGATACTGGCGTCCAACGCTATCATGTCCCCACCACTGAGACGGCCCAGCAGTTCTGTATCACCAAGAAGGGTTGCACAGGCACGCACCCGTTTGTCATTTGGAATGTTGCACTTTCCGAAGACTGTCAGCCCCAGCAGGTTGTTCACAGAAGAAACAATTTTCTGGACCTTCTTCTCTGTACTCGATGAGCGTGAATGTAACCTGGTGCTTGCATGCAGCTTGTTCCTCATCGCTCTCACATTCTTTCTGAGTGCTCTCTTTTGTGCTCTCTGCAGTTTGGTGTTTTGTAACTGGAGCCTGCATGTCTGATGATATTTTGCACCGTGTGCAACCATCGCAGCTTCAATGCCATGACCATCATCGAGTCTTTCCAGGTGAAATGATCCTGGAAGATCTCCAAGTTCACTGAATTACCAAGTTCTCTGCGAGTGAACTGTACCCACTCCAATGTCTTTTCTCTTTGATTGGTCAGTGTCAGTGTCTCCGTTTGTCCTCTTGACATATAAGGCATAACTTCCAGTCAGTTGTGGTGAGGTGCTGTGATGTTGATGGTGAAGTCCCTCAACATCAGCTAGTCTGAAGCTCTTGGAATGTGGAACTGTCTTCTGAATCTGCAACGATACAATAATGTAATGTTAACATTTTGTTATATATATATATATATATATAAAATATATATATAATAGAGGGTGTTCCTCCGCCATACTAATGGAGAGGAGATATATCCTCGATATCGTAAAGCATTTAGCTGGCACACTTCGGGAATTAGTTTGTGAGATTATGCCGGAATTAAATTTTACCCATACCGGAGGCAAGAAGAAAGAAATAATCCATAGAATTCTTTAGTTAAAAAAATATCCCAATTTATTGAATTTTACAAAACATTTGAATTCATAAATTTCTTACAATATTATACAGCCAAGATTTAAATATAAATCAGTCTAACTCTATTAGTTGGACAGTACATTTCCAGACATACCCCGTTCTTTTAATTACAGCCTTCGTGTTAAATTCAAAGAACATGTCAAAACTGTCAGTGTGGAATAACACACTCACTCAAAATACTACTTATATAAAAACATTTCTAATTTAAAGCCTTATAGTAAGAATTTCAGATAAACACCAAAAAAGTAAGACCAGGTTGGCTATTAGACAACCTGCCTCTGTCGTGCCCACAGACAAGTGGTTTAGCCAGCACACAATGTGGTATCAGGTAAGCTTGTGCGAGTACATCATACCTGAGCAACTCAGTGAGGCAGAACACAGCAGTGCACACCAGGGTGACCCTTCAGTGCATAAACCAATTAACCTTCCACTGCAGGGCATATAGAAATGAAGTTATTTCTGCATATAATAATAATAATAGTTCAGTTCTATATACAATTTCTGTTATACCACTACCACTACTACAAGCTTTGTCTGGAATTTTGTGGACAAACAGACATACAGACAAGCTGGGATCAAAACATTACCTCTTCCACCATTGAGTGTAGAGGTAAACATCATGGAAATTATATCATGCCCTAGATTTAATTCAGCTTACCCGTGTATTGCTTCACTGGTTCACAAGGTCTTTTGCATACATGTAATTCAGAACTCTTGTCTTCATTGCTGACCACACAATGTTGTCTAGCTGAGCCCAGATTGTATGTAATTAACTCATTTATGTGGAGTCACAAGGTGATTTAAACACAGCACACACAAAGAAACACAGTTGATGTGGTCAACACACATGCGCCTCTCTACTCTTTATTTTGGGTCAGGGCTGTGATTAAAAGACATGTAGTGAGTCTTTGTAAACATTATAAGACATGCTACAGTGATTGTTAAGAGAAACAAGACAGATGGAAGCTATACAAGAAATTTCTGTACTTCTAGAAACACAAAAGATGGCTTAAAGGGTCTAGGAAAAGGGATTATGCATGTTTGGTATTTATTGAAATATGAATAATGTTACATAAAATAATGCATATGAAAACACAAATGAATGGGTCACTTTGTTTCCTAATGGATATGAATTTATATTTAGACTGCCAGTATATATGATGCTTTGTCTGAGTTGTTACATAGTGTTTTAGTATAGTTTTTTTAATTTATTTATATTTACAGAACTAAGACATTCTTTTCAAAGATATGTGTTGAATCCAATATTTGCCTAGATAATTCCAAATAAAATATATAAACAGAGCTGTGATAGATAATATTAAGTTGAAAATGGTACCATTGGATCCTTGCCCCCAAAACATACATTTAGATACCAGAATAAGTCAATAGCTGCATTACGTCCAGAGATAAAGGCAAATGTAGATTTTCAAGTGGCGGCCACTTTTGAAACCAATATGCGGACATAAAGAGAGAATTTCAAGTGGCCAATATCTGAAAATGTTCGCAACATATTAATGTACATTTGTGCCAAATTTGGTGGCTTGGTATCAACAAAATGCACAATTCTTTTGAATATTTGGGCTAAGCCGCCCCACTATCCTGCACAAAATCCAGCTCGCGCTTCGTCAAGTATTTCTTCTAATTTCTTCATCATTCTTTTTTGAATAATAGTTGTTAAGATTTTTCCTGCATGAACTTCGGTAGCTGATGCCTCCTGCAGTTCTCACAGTTTAATGTAATCCTTGTTTTTGTACTGAGGGGGGGGGGGGGGGTATAATGATTACTTTACCCCAGTTGTCTGGAAATACTTCACTTCCAAACAAACTTGCACAGATGGTAGATTGTGTCAATAGCTATTTCACCGGAAGCTTTCAGTTCCTCAGCTGACACTATCATTGCCTCGTGCTTTTCCTTCAGTCAACCTCTTTATAGCACTGGCAACCTCTTCTTGAAGAATTTCTGGTTCCTCGATCGTCTATACTCATCATTTGTGGGATGTTATTTATCATCTCTTCATTTACAAAGTTTTGTTTATTGTACAAGTCTTCATAGTTTTCCCTCTAGGGGTGATTGACAGCCTGCACTTCTGTCACTATTTCCTCTTTTTTTACTCTTTACTGTGTTGGCATTCTGATTTTTGACTTCCTGGTCATTTTCTTGATGGTCAAATACACCTCTTTAGACTTAGTTGTTTGCTGTGCCTTCTCCACATTCACATATAGATCTTTTAACCACTTGTCTTTAAATCCTTAACTTTCTGTTTTATTACCTTCGCAAACTTCGTTTGAACGAGGTATTGGTAATTGGACCCTGTGTATTTTTTATTGGTAAATATGTGTGCGGACAACATTGCGCAAAACTGCTGCTGGACGATTTGCATGAATTTTCAGAGATGATGTGCAGTTTACTCAAGGACGCCAGGCGAAGCTTTTTGGGAGCAAATCGGATTAAAGTCAAGGTCACGAAAAGGTAGAAATCGTTTTTTTTGTCATAACGCGGTCAATTTTTATCCGAACGAGATAAAACCACACCAAAATGTTATTACTCAATTCTACATTCTAGGCTATGCCACATAAAGTGGTGGCGTAATTACCTAGGGGTTTAAGCCGGGTTGGGGTCAAGGTTCAAGGGGGTCACCAAAAATGGTATTAACAATGTTTTTGATCACTTTATAACAAAACTTTACAGCGGATTAGCTTGAAATTGTGTGGGAAGGGTTTGTTGTCATGAAAAGGACATCGAGTAGATTTTTGGAGGCGATCGGATCAAAGGTCAAGGTCACAAAAAGGTCAAACATTTTTATTTTCGCGATAACACAGTCAATTTTATTCGCAAATTTACATCAATTAATGCCAAAATGATCAGTATTCAATGCCCTATCTCAAATATAACCATTTGTTACGGTTCTGGAAATTCGAAACACCATAAAGGTCCGTAGGTGAGATAATATTTCCTTAAGTACATGTGTAGTTAGCCCAACCCCATTGTATAGAGGGAATTAATGTGATTCATTCGGGCTGGCGATCCTTTGAGTTAGGCGTTTTTCTGTTCTAGCTTTGTTTGACATACAAACAACAACAACTAACGCAGCAGCAAAGAACCTATCCTTCTACCACTCGCTACCGCGTTGCAAACCTCACAGTCACCGTGCATTCTCCAAATTTCTTGATTGTGTGAGCGCCATGGCCATCGACACGCCGCCGAAAACCCTCCACACCGTTGCTCCTACGGCCCGCATGGTCCCCGCGCCACCGTGTGGACGGAGCGTCGAGCTGTCTTCGCGAGACACGCGAGGACGCGAGTGCAGATGGCGGGGTTTTTCTGAGGAGGAGAATTCGGATCAGGAATGATAAGCGCGCGCACGATCTGTCCAGCCAATCAGGAAGCGCGGGGCGGCTTGGCCCCGGCCCCGAGACGCGCCGACGAAATCGGCATATGCAAATTTTGAGGATCAGGACATGGATACAGGACGCCGCCCGGTTTTTCTTCCGTCCAATCGGCGAGCGTGGCTCGCCCCTGAGGGTTCGTTTGGATCCGATAATTTGCATATGGTGGGTTCCCGAGAGCGCAATTAAAAAAGGCGAGCGCAGTAATGAGTTGAGGGCAGTATAGGTGGAGTGAGTCGAGTTGGAGAGGATCGGGTGGACGGAGCTCGAGCAGTATCGTGGGGCGAGGAGTGTGCGGGGTGGGAGCAGGCAGGATCGGTGAGAGTGTCGGGTGGGGGCAGTATCGTGGGGCGAAGGTCAGGTATCAGGGAGTGGTCGGGTGGGCAGCAGGATCGGTGGGGAAGTCCAGGTGGGCTGGGTCGTTGTTGAGACGGGAGCTTCGAGGAGGATCGTGAGGGCCGAGATCGGTGGGGCAGGACGGCGTGCGGAGGCGAAAGCGGCCCTGGAGGTGGGACCTGGGAGGCTCGCGTCGCGGGGATCGGAGGCAAGGGCGAGCCATACTGCCTCCCCAGGAGCATCGGAACAATTCCCCGCCTGTTTTCCCCGCGCTGAGAGAGTGGCGGACAAGGGGCCCCGTCCAGCTACACCAGCAGGTGCCCACGGACCGGTGCAGCGACATCTGCGGCTCGCCACGAGGGCGCGGGTGGAACCTTCGGTCTGCTGGTGGGCCTGGCGTCATCCAGGTTCCACGCGTCGATTAGGCGCCACGGGCCCAGTCTGACTCCCTTGCCCTTTGAGGGGGTTCTTTTCTTTGCTTGCCGGTGTTGAATGCGTGTTGTGGGCGCCGTGTCTTGTTAGAGGTAGTAAACTGTATAAGTGGTCCGTGTGTTCGTGTATGGTCGGTTTTAACTCCTTTTATAATGTGCATTTCTTCTTTTGTTCTATGTGATATATGTGCAAGTCTGTTAAGTGCTGTTAATACGTTGTGCGTTGATACGTGTGTGCTGATCGCAGTGCCGGCGGAATAAATTTGCATTGTGTGAAGGCTGTTTTTCTCCCGTTTCGCTTCGTTTTTTCTTTAATTGAACCTCCATCCTGCTTCACGTAAAGGGTTCGTAGTGGGTGCAAAACGCCCGGTAAGAAATAATCTGAACCGTGTCGAGTCGACGATTAACAGACCGCTCCGGTTTTATTCCGATAGTACGGAATCGGCGCCGCCCCCAAATCGCTCGTGTCGGAGGTGACTTGCGGCGAGGTACGATCGCCGGTTTACCTCACTGCGTGGGTACTTAGGTAGGTCGAATTTGGCGAACAACCCTATTCCTACGCGGGTTGGTCCGATTGGCAACGATTGTGGTGAGGTCGAATGGCCCACCCAGTGACTGGATCCCGGCGGTTAGCCGGGGAGGGTCACGACTGGAATGTCGCGTACCGTGGCCTTGAGCAATGGGTACCAGGTTGAGTCGCCACAGATCGTTCACGCCCATCGCTGCGATTTCGAACATATTATATGTGTGTGTTGTAACCCGAGTTAGCGGTTGCAGGTCAAAGGTCAAGGGGGTCACCACAAAGCATTTTCATTGGGCAGCGTCAGTGACAACATTACGCAAAAACCACTTAGCAGATTGTCATGAAATTTGTGGACTTGTTGTGACATCATGAGGAGGACAAATCGATTAGGATTTTGGAGCGATCGGATCAAAGGTCAAGGTCAAGGTCAACAAAAAGGTCAAAATCGTTTTTTGCGATAAAGTGTCATTTGTTCCGATTTACATCAAATTAAGTCCAAAATGTTCAGTATTCAAATCCCGATCCACTGATATAGCATATGTATAGTGTTTGCAACCCTAGTTAGTCTGTGGAAGTCAAAGGTCAAGGGGGTCACCAAAATGGAGTTTTTGATTGGGAAGCGTTGTGGAAACATTACACAAAAACCACTTCGCAGATTTGTCATGAAATTTTGTGATGTGTTGGATCACGAGAGGACAAATCGATTAGATTTTGGGAGCGATCGGATCAAAGGTAAGGTCAAGGTCACAAAAAGGTCAAAATCGTTTTTTCGTGATTTAAATTGTCAATTTTGTTTTGATTTACAGCAAATTAACTCCAAAATGTTCAAAATTAAATTCCCATCCTCTAATATGACACATGGTATAGTACTTTTGTCACCCAAGGCAGGCGTTGGGGGTCAAAGGTCAAGGGGTCAACACAATTCACATTTATATCGGAAAGTTTTGTGGACAACTTAACGCAAAAAAACAAAATGCAGAGAGGCTTTAATTGTTTTGGATTTGTTTGGCATCATGAAAGGACAAATCCATTAGATTTTGGGAGCGATCGGATCAAAGGTCAAGGTCACAAAAAGGTCAACATCGTTTTTTCATGATGAAAACGGTAATATGTTTCCGATTTACATCAAATCAACTCCAAATTGTTCAGTGTTCAATTCCCATCTTCTGAAATGACACAGTATAGTACTATTGTCACCCTAGGTAGCGGTTGTGGGTCAAAGGTCATGGGGGTCACGAAATGCATATTTGTATTGAGATGCGTTGTGGACAACTTAATACAAAGGTAACAAGCAACGCTATCCAGACGCGGTCCCGATCGTGAGCAGCAGGTTCAATTTTTACTGGAAGGGCACGACACTCGGTGGAGGTGAAGCGATCTCAGTTCCCTCTCACACTTGCCTGGGGGTGCACTATTCACAAAGTTCAGGGGAAAACGCTTGAACAAATCGTTGTGACGATGCAAGGCCGAGGCAAATTTATGCCTGGCCAGGCATATGTTGCAATGAGCCGTGTCGGTCAATTCAGGGACTTTTTTTTTGGGATTTAATGCGAGTAGCATCTGCATTAATCCTGCCGTTCAGCAAGAAATGAACCGTCTCACCAACATTCCGAAAATTGATGCTCCAAGACCCCATTATCAAACAAACAAGTGTCTCAACATCAGTTTCCTTAATGTCAGATCCTATCTTCAGCACTTGGACGACATGAATAAGGATCCAGTGATGCTAAAGATGGATGTTTTCTGTTCTGCCGAAACATTTCTGCATGATGGACTACAAATCGGACAATGTCAGATGCTGAAGAAATGCTTGCAGTGCTTCCGAGTGAAAGGCCCATCGACCATGGTGTCAGCCGAGGTGGCATCATGATTATGGCACCGGAAAAAATGCATCCAGCAAGTTTAGACACTATCTCACATCTGGAACACAAAGGAGTATCCGTCTTTGTCCACAACAGGACAATTAATATCGTGACGTTATACAGACCTCCATCACAGAGTCAAACGGCGTTCAAAAATAAACTTAAACTTTTCCTGACGGCACTAAATACAGAACGATTGACGGTCATTCTGGGTGACTTCAATTTTGACCTGCTTGGTGCTCCGGAAAACGATATCCTACAGCTGATGGCACAACACGGGTTCCGCCAGTATGTGACCGAGCCAACGACAGACCAGAGATCTCTACTGGACCACGTATACGTCAACCAGCCAGTCGCCGTACACGTGGATGTCATTGACATGTACTATTCAGACACGACATGCTTTGTGTCTCCCTCGAAATATGATTTTTTTTTTGTTCCTCACGCATTTGTGGCACATTCGCGATCACCGAAAATGTGTTGTTCCATTTCAAATATTTCAACATAACGTTTCATGAGTAGATCTAACTAAATAACATGTATCTTTTGCCAACTTTTGTTAGTCTCCTATTATCTACTGTAATCTCATACATTTCCATATTTGTCTGTGTTCTATGTCATCACCATGTTCCGTCAAGTATAATAAATACAATATTGAACACGTAATAACTCAGTCGTTTGTTGTTTATCACCATTTCGCCCCTACCCCAACACTTCCTGGTGAAGTTTGGGTGTAAACTAATATATCTCTGTCTCTAAACTGTGTGTCTGTTGATGCAACAAGGGCCATAAGGCCCTACCAAACTTAGTTACTAAGTAAAATACAACAAATTTTCATTAAGGAGACTTGGTATAGTTTGATATGCACATAGCTTCGCTCATGGTTTAGTAAAAGGAGTTTTACTTTCGTGTTAATTAGACGCTAATTAAAATGACGTTTTTGTCCTCGCTTGGATTTGAAAACATGATCTACTTGATCCAGGTCGTGTCTGCGTGGTCGGTGACATTCGACCGAATCCGACCCTACATGCTACAGAGTTCGCACTCGGGACAACGAATCACCTAAAATTGTCATAATCGTAATAGTTCTAATAACAAAATCCTTTCACAAAATCCGGATCATGGACTTTAAATTTGCGAAATTCCCAAGCAGATTTAGTGGAATTTAGTTCCTCATTTCACTCTCATGCCATGTTCAAACTAGTGGCTGCGGCGAAGGTATGCGCTCTACGAGTGCCCGTTCTAGTTTCTCTTGTAAGGTAGTTGTACCTTGACCACATGTTAGAGTCTGCATTTTCCATATTTTGCTCTGGAGCGCTCTTCACTCAGTCAATATGACTTCTTCGCTGATCCATGGTTTTGATGTTTGCACTTTCTTCTTCCTCAGCATTTCTCTTGATCTGTCTTGATTTGAAGTGTCTCTTTATGTGTCTTGATACCTTCCCATAATTTATCAACATCAGTATTTTCCTCATTCAGCAGAGGGGCAAATCTGCCTCTAATTTCGTCTACGTAGTTTCTTCTTGTGGCTTGATGGACAAGTTTGGTTGAGGTTGGTATTTAAATTTCAGTTTGATATTTGCGAGCACTAATTGGTGATCGGATCCTATATCTGCACTGGGGAAACTTCTTGAATTTGTGAGATGTCTCTTCCATTGGTTCTGAATCATAATGGAGTCAATCTTATTGTGAGTCCTTTGATCAGACGATTCCCAGATCCATTGTCTGTTGAATTTTTTTTGCTTAAACATAATGTTGGTTATGCACAGGTTGTCTGCAGCACAAAAGGTAAGTAATTTCTCCCCTCTGGCATTGTTATTACCGCAACCATATTTCCCTATAACTTCTGTCCAATTTACAGGTTGTCTGCAGCACAAAAGGTCAGTAATTTCTCCCCTCTGGCGTTATTACCGCAACCATATTTCCCTATAACTTCTGTCCAATTTACAGGTTGTCTGCAGCACAAAAGGTAAGTAATTTCTCCCCTCTGGTGTTGTTATTACCGCAACCATATTTCCCTATAACTTCTGTCCAATTTAAGTTGTCACTGCCAACCTTGACATTTTGAAATCTCACAATGATTAGTATGTCTTTTTTTCAGGGTTTTGTTTATTTCACTTTGCAGCGAGTCATAAAATTCATCTACATTCATATGCACTGATAAATGTAATAATTGCAAATTGAAAAGAGAAAATTTGAAAAATAAATATATATTTTAATTAAATAATTGAAAAAAAACTTAAAATGACAAGTTAAATATTTCAAAAATTGAAAAATAAATTAAACAATTGAAAATAGGAAAAATAAGTAATGAAATAGTAATAAAAATAAATGATGTAAAAATTATTCTTCAATAAGCGGGAATAAGTAACACCAAGACGAAACACTTAATGCCTCCCTCCGGGAACCATAATCATTGTTACCACAAAAAGAGTGCATTGTAAATGGCATGTGTGCTGTAACTTCCTCTTTTCAGTGTCTTCTTTAATGTTCCTGAGGTCTGCAACGAGTTGTTGTGCAACTATAGGCTGATGGCTTCACGACTCATTAACCCCATTCAGGTACAACCTTTTGTTCCCAGCATCCTAGATCCTAGATTTTGTTCCCATATCACTTTTGGTGATCTTGTTTTGAGAGCTGGAGTGATTGATGGCGATTGTGATCAAATTCTTAGATTCTTACGATTGCATATTTCACCTTTTATTGCATTATCTTACTGGATGATCACTGTTCCATAACATTTTCTACCTTGTCTTTCTATTCATGTAAGTAAACCTAGCGATGTCGTTCCATGTACAAAAAAAGGTTGGTGTCAATCTTGGGCCATCTTACCACTTCCTTTTTATTCATGATTGTTCAAAGTGAATTCAACTTCCCATCCTGTTCCAAGATTAGCTCTCCTTTTTCCAACATGTGCCAGAAGTTGGAAAAATGTCCTTCCTCTTCAAATCCACCCCAACAAACATGATATCCGATGACATTCCAATCAGATTTCCATGACATCTCATAAGAAAACATAGATTTCGTACAAGTTTCTATCGATGCATCCATTTGATCACTTTCCTTCTAATCTGCCCCCTTCCAGCAACCTACACTATATTTACTGTAGATATATAGATATCTAAAGATAGATATATCTATCCATATATATATATATATATATATATATATGCACAGATATGTATCTATATATGTATATATTATACAATATATAAATAATAAATATAAAATTATATATATATATATATATATATATATATATATATATATATATATACACACTGAAGAGCCAAAACATTATGACCACAAAAAGGTGAAGTGAATAACGTTGATTATCTTATATAATAGCACCTGTCAAGGGGTGGGATATATTCGGCAGCAAGTGAAAAGTCAGTTCTTGAAGTTGATGTGTTGGATGCAGGAGTAAAGACCTGAGCGACTTTGACAAGGGCCAAATTGTTATGGCCAGACGACTGGGTCAGAGCAGTGGTGAGTACCTACCGACAGTGGTCCGAGGAGGGACAAACCACAAACCCGGCAACAGGGTGTTGGGCGCCCAAGGCAAATCGATGCGTGAGGGCAACGAAGGCTGTCCCATCTGGTCCGAACCGACAGAAGGTCTACTGTGGCACAAGTCACAGAAAATTTTAATGGTGGTCACGGGAGGAATGTGTCACAATCCACAGTGCATCACACCCTGCTGCGTATGGGGCTGCGTAGCCGCAGACTGGTCAGAGTGCCCATGATGACCCCTGTCCACCATCGAAAGCGCCTACAATGGGCATGTGAGCATCGGAACTGGACCTTGGAGCAGTGGAAGAAGGTCGCCTGGTCCGATGAGTCCTGTTTTCTTTCAGATCACGTGGATGGCCGTGTACGTGTGCGTCGTTTACCTGGGGAAGTGATGGCACCAGGATGCACTGTG
>CM068956.1:153574668-153588138 GCA_035128595.1 Eptatretus atami | reverse complement strand
TTCCTCCAGATTACAATTCCGATTGGCATCTGTGGGATGTGCTGAGACGACAAGTCCAATCCACGGCGGCTCACCTCACACTTGCAGGACTTGAGGATCTGCTGTTTCTTTATTTTATTATATATATTGTTGTGGATTCTCACCGCCCGGCATGCGGGCGACCGCTTTAGCTAATTTGCGGCTGCACGCGCCTACCGACGTGGCAATCAGTCGCAGCTTTTCGGATCAGCGCCGAAACCCAGCTACGGGTGTTGTTAACCACACCATAAATCAGCCAACTCTTCTGTCCACGCGCGACAGGGTGGATGCTGAATTGTCGATGTACGAATTATTCGCGCAGACAGAAATGCGCCGGGGATTTACACCTCAACGGAGCCTGCACGAAAACGAGCCACTTTTAAGCAGCTCGTTCCGTTTGCGATTGCCAGTGGTTTTATATCGCCAAGTCCCGTCGGACTGGATTATCTTATCGTGTTAAAAACACCTAATATTCCGAACGCAATTACGGCAGTTCAATGGAGGAAGGGACGCAACGAGCAGGTGAATATTCAAACAATGGGACATTTATTTGTACACGTATACAATGAATGGGGGTAGGGGACAAGACACGAGCAAAAGACCTACAGCCGTTATATTTACCATGCACATGCACTTAGTCAGTTCACTACTTTAAGGCCAAGGCGCCACAGACTTCCATGCAAAAACCCCAGAAAAGAAAGAAGAGAACCACCGGGCTCGTAAGCATTTATGATTGCTCGGAGCCGGGATGACCGCAGAGGGCTCGGGAGACCGTGCAGGTTACCTCGCCACCTTTGTGGTGGCTCGATGGTCCTTTTCGTCGGTGACCCTCCGTATGTCTCGGTTGTCCAAGCGGCAGCTGTTGTAACGGCGGTTCGGTTGGTCCAGGCCTAGCTGTCCGGCCTGGTCGATCAGGCCTGGCCGACGACGCTTCAGAGGAGCGAACGGGCCTTGCTCTTTTTGAGTTGATGCTCTTTAAGAGCCCGTTCACTCCTCTGCGTCGCTCGGACCGTTATGTAGCTGGCTGGCTACATAACGGCTACTTCTCTCCGGCTACCACTCGACCAACTCCGTCCACTCTGGCGCTTCTCCACACTCTCCTCTGCACTGGACTCCACACTCCACCGGACCTCCAAACTCCACTGGACGCCAAACTCCACTGCAGGCTCGACTCTCTGGACTGTAACGGCCCAGCCCAACTCTCAACTCTCTTCTCGGCGTTTCAGCCCGGCCTTTAATCGGGTTCGGGGGGGGGGGGGCGCTTGGTCTTTCACCTTCGACCCTTCACCCCGGCTGCTCCGCCCCTTTCGTCGTTTTGATCCGTTTGCGGACGTGTTTGAGATCACTCTCACAATCGGCCGTGTTTGAAACACCTGCTGCTGCCGAGGAAGCCATCGTTTTGTCCTCTGAGATGTCGTTTGTTGGGGATGCCGTTGCTGGTGAAAAGATGGGGCGCCGTGGAGATGCTGGTGAGGAGATGTTGTTTGTTTGTTGAAATGTTGGTGAGGACTTGTTGTCTGTGGAGATGCTGGTGAGGACTTGTTGTTGTTTGTGGAGATGCTGGTGAGGACTTGTTGTTTGTGGAGATGATGGTGAGTGACTTGTTGTTGTTTGTGGATGATGGAGAGAGAGATAATATATATTGTTGTGGATTCTCACCCGCCCGGCATGCGGGCGACCGCCTTTAGCTAATTTGCGGCTGCACGCGCCTACCGAACGTGGCAATCCAGTCGCAGCTTTTCGGATCAGCGCCGAAACCCAGCTACGGGTGTTGTTAACCACACCATAAATCAGCCAACTCTTCTGTCCACGCGCGACAGGGTGGATGCTGAATTGTCGATGTACGAATTATTCGCGCAGACAGAAATGCGCCGGGGATTTACACCTCAACGGAGCCTGCACGAAAACGAGCCACTTTTAAGCAGCTCGTTCCGTTTGCGATTGCCGAGTGGTTTTATATCGCCAAGTCCCGTCGGACTGGATTATCTTATCGGTGTTAAAAACACCTAATATTCCGAACGCAATTACGGCAGTTCAATGGAGGAAGGGACGCAACGAGCAGGTGAATATTCAAACAATGGGGACATTTATTTGTACACGTATACAATGAATGGGGGTAGGGGACAAGACACGAGCAAAAAGACCTACAGCCGTTATATTTACCATGCACATGCACTTAGTCAGTTCACTACTTTAAGGCCAAGGCGCCACAGACTTCCATGCAAAAACCCCAGAAAAGAAAGAAGAGAACCACCGGGCTCGTAAGCATTTATGATTGCTCGGAGCCGGGATGACCGCAGAGGCTCCGGGAGACCGTGCAGGTTACCTCGCCACCTTTGTGGTGGCTCGATGAGTCCTTTTCGTCGGTGACCCTCCGTATGTCTCGGTTGTCCAAGCGGCAGCTGTTGTAACGGCGGTTCGGTTGGTCCAGGGCCTAGCTGTCCGGCCTGGTCGATCAGGCCTGGCCGACGACGCTTCAGAGGAGCGAACGGGCCTTGCTCTTTTTGAGTTGATGCTCTTTAAGAGCCCGTTCACTCCTCTGCGTCGCTCGGACCGTTATGTAGCTGGCTGGCTACATAACGGCTACTTCTCTCCGGCTACCACTCGACCAACTCTGTCCAACTCTGGCGCTCTCCACACCGTCTCCTCTGCACTGGACTCCACACTCCACCGGACTCCAAACTCCACTGGACGCCAAACTCCACTGCAGGCTCGACTCTCTGGACTGTAACGGCCCAGCCCAACTCTCAACTCTCTTCTCGGCGTTTCAGCCCGGCCTTTTATCGGGTTCGGGGGGGGGGGGGGCGCTTGGTCTTTCACCTTCGACCCTTCACCCCGGCTGGCTCCGCCCCTTTCGTCGTTTTGATCCGTTTGCGGACGTGTTTGAGATCACTCTCACAATCGGCCGTGTTTGAACACCCTGCTGCTGCCGAGGAAGCCATCGTGTTTGTCCTCTGAGATGTCGTTTGTTGGGGATGCCGTTGCTGGTGAAAAGATGGCGGCGCCGTGGAGATGCTGGTGAGGAGATGTTGTTTGTTTGTTGAAATGTTGGTGAGGCTTGTTGTCTGTGGAGATGCTGGTGAGGACTTGTTGTTGTTTGTGGAGATGCTGGTGAGGACTTGTTGTTTGTGGAGATGATGGTGAGGACTTGTTGTTGTTTGTGGAGATGATGGAGAGGAGATATTGTTGTTTGTGGAGATGCTGGTGAGGACTTGTTGTTTGTTTTAAATAAAGATAGAAAAAGAATAACGGCTAACTCAAAGATGCACAGCCCGGTTCACGAATAATTCCTGTTGTCCATCGGTGGGAAATCTAACCTGGACACACACTTATCGACATACTGACCTCTGGGGAACCTGAATGGTGTTCTGTGAATTGCCACAACGCGTAACAATAGAATATATTATATATATACATATATGTATATGTGTATATATGTTAATGTATTATGTGTGTGTATATATGTTATATATATATATATGTATATATATATATTTATTGTGTGTAATATGTATGTATTTATATATATATATATTATATATTATTATTTACGGAGTCCATGCCTCGGCAGGTCATCGCTGTTTTTGTGGCACATGGAGGACCAACGGCATATTCGGCGGTGGTCATAATGTTTTGGCTCATAAGTATATGTATATATGTATGTACATGTATATATTAATATATATGTTTATATATGTATGTATATATGTTATGTATATATATATATATGCATGTGTATACATATATATATATATATATTATATATTATATATATATATATATATATATATATATATATATATACACATGCATATATTATACACACATATATATATATATATACATACATATATATATATATATATGCATGTCTGTGTATATATGTTATATATATATACATACATATATGCATATATATATATGTATATATGCAGTGTATACATATATACTGCATGTATGTGTGTATATATGCATGTGTATATGTGTATATTTTATGTGTAATATATATATATGTAATATATTGTTTTGGTATAATTATATATATATTTGTATGTATGTATATATGTTTGTATATATGTATATATATATATATATGTCGTTGTCCTTGAACAAATCCTTAACAGACAGCCGTTTAGCAAGGTGTGTTGTCATGCTAGTAGATGTGTGTGTTTCCATTTGGTCCACATCCACATCCTGTGTGCATCCACATCCTCACTGTGATGTTGCCTCAAAGCTCGTAATGCAACATTGTCAAATTGTTGCAATTGTCTTCTTCCTTTGTTGACAACACAATGGCTGCATAATTAGCTGATCGTGCACAGCTGTGTCGCTGATGCAGTGCCCTCTTGGTTATCGTGGGAATTTGTAATTTGGCTACGGTGCTTGCAATAACTCGCCTACTCTTCGCAAACGACACCGTGGGATCTTCAACATCCATCAATTAATGTCGACAGACGGGATGCCCGGCTTAACCTCCATTTGAGGGCCGGCACACGCATCGATGAATCGCCTTGCCTGTGAAACCTCGGGAAGACAGTTTATAGCTGGGTCGGGATTCAAGCCCAGGCTAGACGGCTTAGAGGTGAGTGTGCATACCTCATGGATATCCTGCCACCCCAATGTTGCAATTATAGACTTTTATTTTAAAGCATATGCTGCTTTGCATCTTGGGGAAATATTTGCACATACAAGTTGAGATGGTTCCATTTAAGTTTCGAGTGTGCTGCCGCAGTACTTCGGGAATACAGGATGTACACCCATCCGTTATCTAAGCAACCGAAGTGTATACTTCACTTTGACCCAGTGCCCTTTAATTCCATCATACAATTACAAAGCAAAGCGCTCTCAAAATGCAAACCACAAAGGATGGGCTTTCCAGAGATAAAGAACAGCCACCAGGAAGGGATATCTTTACCTGCTGGCTCTTCATGTGGACATGATCTGGTATTCCACTCAACAGGTCCTGCAAAGCAAACCATTTGTGGTTCCATGGACCACAAATGCACTAGATCTATCACAACCACTACCGTTGGTCTACGAGAGGCCTCGGTGAAACATAGCTGTGATTTTACAATATTTCTCATGTTCGAGAAGGATTATATAGATTTGCATCAAACGATGACCATCGGTTTGATCTTTGTTTTCATCAGCTGCTGATGGAGGTGCCTCTTCTCCAACAAAGTGCCTCCTCGTTATTGTCCCGGTGAAAAGCTTAGCCACGGATATGCAAAAAGGACACGAGGAAAGCTAAAGAGGACATGGAAAGGCGAGTTTCTCGCTGATTACCAGTATGAGAATTGTTATTTACGATTTTCCCTCTTCCACTGTGATGTGTGTTTGGCTGACTTGGTCACAGGCAGCTGGCGCCAGGGCCTGGACTCAATTTGAGGGGCTGTAAGGGAACATGGGGAAAGGGAGGGAGGGTTTATTTATGCCCTGTGTCTTATCCAGAGGTGTACTGAGCTCCATGATTCATTAATGCCCTATCCGTAAATTAAACCTCAAACTGTCCGCTGATGCACTGAGAGCGTTTACGCTGATATCAAAACATGGACTTTAAAGGAAATTATTTGTATAACTGTCAGGCCCAATAATGTCTCGACCTGTAAACCTCAGTCAGTGGCAGTCTGACCCCTGGGCACAAGTCTCAGATGCAATTCCCCGTGAGTTGCTCACCCAAGCTCTCATTTTAACACTCTGCGTCCATTTTCCCATCCTCAACTGCATGAGCTGTTGATCTCCAATTTTTTTCTCGTCTAATTTGCAAAGATGCTCATCAGATCCCTGAGGAGGTATTTTCATGGGACGGACATTGTCAGGATTGTATTCTCTACTCTTGTCTGCTGTGTTTAAGGCTCATGGAGAATGTACATACAGTATATTGGGAGAAGGACAAAATGTGTAAATTTACATGGTTTTAAGCAACAAGATCATTAGAATCTCCTGCTATGACGCTGAATCTATGGGCTGATCATTTTCGTCTCTCTTTTTGTTTTTTTCTTCCGCCTCCTGTCTGGTCTTGCACATTCTGCTCTTTCCATGCTTTGTCCTCAGCCCTCCCCTCCCTCCAGGTATCTGCAGGGCACACGTGGTCCACCATCAACCCCTTCTGGTGAAACGACCTCAATCCTTGATCATTGTTCACCTCCACTCATTTATTCCTCTCTTCCCCCCCCCACTCTGGGAACTTACTTCCACATTCCTCTTCAACTCATGCTTCCTTCCAATGTCTTCAAGAAAGCTGTTCACCCCCATCTCAGATCACCCTCCATCCAAAACCAGGATATTTTCTACCTCCATTACCCCTCCCCCAACCCCCATCCCCAAGCCCACCCTTTACAAATTTCCAGTTTTTCCCTCCTGAGAATTTGCTTCTGTATCCATCTTCTCCATTACATGCATCCTCCACTACCCCCTCATTCCTGGACTGGCCCTCTCCATCTTGACTCTGTCGCTCCTCTCTCTAACTCTGCCATGGCCCTGACTTTGTGAAGGTGGGGGTACACCATCATGAGTGTGGGTGATCTCTGGGTCATTCCTGGGAGATTGATTTGCTGTCTTTTTTGCAATGGACTTGTAACTGTCCAGGGAAGAAGAAGATGAAGAAGAAGGAGAAGAAGAAGAACAACCACCCCTCATTCCTCCCCAAACCAATTATTTGTCCAAGTCTCCTTTTATTTTGTCCCTTCACCCCACTGTTGGTGTGCCCCCCCCACCCCACCCCCCACTCTTTCTACTATTACCTGATCTGTTTTATGTTCCATCTCCTCCACGAGCCCTGACTTTGTATACACAAAAGTAGTGATCGGGTACACACTTAGATTGTTCCACCAACCGGCCACTTAATTTCTTGTTTGTCTTCCAGAAGCCCTGTCACATGGATCCTCCTTGCTTGTTTTTCTCTAACATCATCATCAAACTCATGTTTTATTAATCGATGTTGACGAAAACATTGCAACACCATCCATTCTCCACTTTTGGCAGGACTTTTTGTTACGGAAGGAGCTGCGTCTCGGGGGGACAAGGAGCAGCCAAGAGATCACTTATCTACGGTGCCTTTACCCCAACTGTGCCTCTCACCGATGCTTTCCCCCATTGCTCCCACCCAATCTCCAAGCAGCCAAAAGTCTGCTCTGGCTTCCATCACCGCCTTCGAGCCAAACACTTCTTCAGAGGGCAGTACAAATCAAACGGTGACGAGGGAGATTTGGTTGTGTGAATGGAACGGCAAAAAAGGAAATCGAGTCAGCAGAGTTGTATTTTGGTCGGAGTCACCAGAGAATTGGTCGAAAAGGCTGAAGGGAAGAAAAAAAGAACAAAGGTAATGGGAGAAAGGGTGAGGCTGGGACAGTGTTTTGCCAAGCTATATCCAATCTTGTTTGCCAGTATGGTGTTGCCGTCACATCAAAGGTCAAACCGACATATGGTCTGATGAGCTAATCGGCCGTAGAACTGGAATTGATGCCAACCTGCCCTGTGGTTACTTTAGGGAAAATCTACGGGAAGAGAACTGCCTGGCAACAGCAAGTGTGAGAGTGAATGGAAATGTAAAATGGCAGGGAGGGAAGGCTTGCAAAGAGGGAAACGATGGCGAGACCGAAACGAGGGGGGGAGGGTGGGGTCCAGAGATGTGGTTTGGTAAAAGTGTTGTGGAGCTGGAATGCAGAAGGTCAGAGGAGTCTAGACGGTGAAACGAGTGTCTGAGGTATGGCCACAGCCATCATAAAAGTGCTTTGTAGAAGTGTGATTAAGGAAAAGGACACAAATGGCTCTTCTTCCCCCCCCTCCTCCCCCATCATGCCACAATAAGTATGTGGTGACAGATTGCATTCTTCCTCGGTGTCGTTTTATCAGCTGCTGAGCAAGTATACCCTTGTGTTTACACACTCACTCTTCTGATATTGTGTTCTTCCAATCTAACTACAATCACGGGACATTCTGAATGGGATCGGTTGATTTCATTGGCAAATCAGTGGAAATTGTGTCATGAGGACAAACAGGAAGTTGTGTTCAAACTCAAACTCTTTGCACCAGAAGTAAAGATGTCGCTGGATTTGAACCTGCGACCCTTTGAGAAGTGGGTGAAATGTACCAGTTTGCCAAGTTAAGACTGCAGTGTCCTTGGTCACTGGACACAAACTCTTTGAGCTACAGCGAGCTACAATTCATGTGCAACAGGTGCTGTGTGACTGCTTTGGGAAAAAGAGAGGAGACTGGGTGGAGAATTCTGCAAATATGTTGGTTCTCAGGCCGTGGCTGCCAGCTGGCATCATGGACCCGCTGATACGGAGCCAACCCGGAGCAGCTGCATATGCCACGGATTGGTTCGTCCTCGAGAACTGAGGTTTCGATGTAAGACCCGTTGTTCGTGTTCAGGCATGGAAGCTCGTCATTCGTAATTTTGTTCTTTGAGTTCCCTTGCAAGGAAAGTACAACGCAAGAGGATATCGTTCAGCCCATCGAAGCCTGTGCAATGGTTGTCAACCTATGGTCGCTTTCCCATGCTCTTTCCTTTTTAAATGCTGGGCATCAAGCCAGGAAGCAGCACGTACCATTTTTGAAGTCTTTGGTTTGACTCGTCGAGGGTTCCAACCACCGATCTCACAGACTCAGAGTGGATGTGCTAAGCATTGTGCCACGGAGTCTGGTTTGTTTTGTTTTGTTTTTTTTGTAATTTTTGAAGAGCACAAATCGCACCAGAACAAAAAACTAGAAAAAAAACAAATCGCACCAGAACAATCCCACAAAACAAAAAACTGCACATGGGATCAGAAAAAGATTCAGAACTACAAGTATGTCTTGCCAATTACTTTGTTTGAACCAGTCCTATCGGCACGATGAGACGGGAGAAAAAAGGCTGCTTCAGCAATCAAATGGGGATCCAGACATGAAAAAACAACAAATAAATCAGATAATACTTTGAACAAAGCAAACAGGACAAGAGTGAAATTAATTAATTTTATTGATTCATTCCGGTATACATAGTATACATCCGATTAAAGGACTCCATTGAAGCAAGTCCATTCATCCTAGAGCAGGCGTATCGAGTCGGATGGAGTCACACTGCCTTGGTGCATAGCGTGGCGACCGTCATGCATTCACACAGCTGTCAAAATTGTCCTCCATTCTAATGGAAGCTGCGTCCTGCCCACCTCCTCAGAACCACTGATGTTCCACTTTGGTGGCCGTGCCAGCATCTGCGCAAACGCCTGAGGGTCTCACAAAGTGATCGGTTAAAGTGCATTTTGATCTCCGTTGGTACATTGATGGGCATACCAGTGAACAATGCATCATATTATATGATATAACAATAATAATCTGACTGACATTCCTAAGGAATAGCCATACGACTGAACACGTAGCATTAACTTATACAAACCAGCTTAGCCATGATCCATCACTGATGGTCAGGCAGCCACGTAAGCTTCATTGCCAATACAAAGTCAGACTGACAGTGTGGTACATCTACCTCTTGTGCAGCAGGACGACCACCGTCGTGATGGCAAAGATATCGGGGTGTTTGACTGGATGGCGCAGAGGTAGCGCACTTGCCTTCAGATGTATATTAAGCCAGCGATCCATATACAGTACTAGGATTAGTTGGTGGACATTAAAGATCCCACAGTGTCTTTCGATGAAGACCAGGCGAGTGATCACCGGGCACCCTGATCACAAGTTACGAATTCCTGCCCAAACTGGCTCGACAAAAGTCCAACCCCTGAGTTGGGGCTCTGGAACCTCCATCTGCCACCACGGATGAATGGTCCGTGGCAGAGCCTGAAACATGGCCGGAATAAGTAATGACGAGAACAACAACAATAGGTTTCGGAGTGATGGCACTCGAGCCTTTGAATCACAAGACAGATGCCACAACACACAATAAATAGTTTCTTCGATAACTGAGTGAGATATAGAAAATGTATAACGAAACAGTTTTTTCCCCTTTCTTATCGCCTATAAAATGAAAAACAAAATGAGTTCCGCAACCATTTGCAGGACAGCAGTGTTACTTGCACAATAAAATTAACACAATGTACGGAAACAGTTAGCCACCTGTCTTATCCCCGTGACACAAGTTTCGCACAAGGGATTTGGTTCAGTGCAAGGGAAGTGCTGTGGCACACAGATTGAGTGTGAACCAAGAAAACGTGACCAAGCAATCAATACAATGCTGCCAGCACACTGAGGCTTGCTCGGACACAATCCTTTCGGTCCGTTTAAACTTTTAAACCAGCGGTAAGCACTAAACACTCAGCGTCAAGTACTTTAAGGTCTTGGCAAGTGACACTCAACATCAAGTCCCCAATCTAATTGAGGAACTAGTATTACCAAGTACCTTATATTTATTAAGGGGAATAAAAGGCCAGCCATTATTGACTATTAGTAATGAGCATTCAGCAACTGCCACTGCTTACGTCACAGTCGGAGCTGAGGTTGCCCCAGTCCCAAGCACCAAGAAACGAGTATCTGGCACAAATGGCAGTCGATGGGCAAGCAGTGCATTAAATTCCGAGAGACACGTGACCCCCACCCCCCCCCCCAAAAAAAAATTCTCCACAATGATGGTGAGAACAGTAATATCATGTGTTGGAATTGGAAAAGGCAAGCCAGGCTTGAGATAGACGGTTGACAAGCAAGAGTCGGCTCGAGATGGGCCACGGCATTAAATAATTTTGCCTCCGGAAAGCTACACTAGCAAGCACGCAGCACACATATATCAAGCTCCTGCGGTTTTCGTGCATGCAGGCATTTGTCCCTGGATAATAGCTCTCCATCATGTGCGACGCAACGGAGTACGCGGCGTCGAAATCCTCGCCCACACGTGCGTGAACAGGGGGACCAAGCTCCAAGCTGCCAATAAGGGCAGGGGAAGTCTGCACAGGCACGCATGGCAGGTGGTTGGTTGCGTCTAGAGCACCGTCCGGCTCCTGCCGGACACGTGATGGCACGTTTCTGCCAGCCGCGTCCACAGCTCCGCGAGCAAGAGGTCCAATCTCCGGCTATCCATTCGAGTGTTGGGTGAGGTGTAGCGATTGTGTTGGCAGTGAAGTTTCCAGACTCTACACTTTCGTTTTCCTGCTTACGTTTCTTTTCTCGATGTTTATGCTTTGGTGAAGTGTCCACACTTTGTGAGACGTAATACGAGTACCTGACTCGCGGTGGAGTCATGCGACCCACTGACAACACTTCAACGACCACTGATCCGGGAAGAGGACCTGGCCCATGGAGTCTTTCCTTTTTGGTCGCAGTACCTGTGTAATATAGCACTCCACCTCTATCACCACCACCTCCGCCCTGCAGGACCACGTCCCGTGCCGCAGTCGTCACAATATAATTTCCATTGAGCAGATATTTGCCCTCACTCCCACGCAATGCAAGGTAGTTGTCGTCAGAGTTGAGACCCTTGTATCCACGCTGTCGAATGTCCACCTTGGTAGCTCCGGCTGGGATTGTGACGACATAGTTGTATCCATACCTACAACAGAAAATAAGAGGATTATTCAACAAAGATTTTACAGCTTTTGGCACCACAAGAAACCCTGCAACTATGAAGCCCTTGCCACAACAGGAACATGTTTTGGGATTATCTGTGATGTAACGAAGCAGCAACATAATTTCACATCAGTCAACGTGTGACGTCCATTCGGACTCTGAGTAAATGATGAAATATGATAAATAATGTGCAAAAGAGGAGGCCATTTGTTCCATCATTCCTTTGCTATTTCCAAACCCCATGAACCTAATGTATCAGTTTATTTGTCTTCTATGTAGGAACAGCATTCTTACCATTAAATTCATCCCACTTATCTACATCCATTTATAATAGACTTATGTATCCCATTTAGATTCTTGGCAGAGATATGACCAGGGTTTTGGCACACAACGGCTGACTCTTTTGAGATATACAGGAGGATTTTTTAAACATCCACATTCTAAATGCATAAAGGGATAGCCGGCTTTAAGTCCCTGTTCGAAGGACAGCATGCTTTGCGATGGGGTACTTTTAAAGGGGAACCCAAATGCTCAAACCACATCACCGCTAATATATCCCTTGATACCCAACAAAATAGATGTGAAGCGTCTTTTTCCCAATTTCCGAATCATAAAGTGGGTAATTTTTCGATAAAATTCTAAATGTTCTTCTTCACGATTAGCCATGATGCCGCAAGAGGAAGTAGACCACCATATGCGGACTGTTTCCGGGTTACATCGTTTGGGTTCCCCTTCAAACTCGGGTGGTAGTTTTAGTTGGATTCAGTTCCTCAGGATACATCTCAACAATGCCTTTGGAACTGAACATGATAGCATTAGCGACAACTGTTTGGGCCCAATTCTCTCCTCGTTCTTTAACTCTTCTCTTTATCTTTCTCAGATGGTCACCTACCTGCCTTGATTGCCATCACCACCCCTGTTCACAAGAATGGTTCCAAGTCTGATCCACACCATACCAACCGGTCAACCTTATCTGCATCATAAGGAAGGTGATGGAATCTATTGTTACTGCAAACCTCAGGCATCATCTCTTATACAACTTTCTGTTCGTCAGTTTGACTTCCATCCCAGCTATTCTACTCTGGACTCGTTGCTACTTCCACCTCATCTTTGTATTGACTACTGAATATCAAACAAGAATTTGGAACCATCTCTTTCAACATCTCTCTTGCCGATGATACCATCTGGCTCCAAACCTTCCTTTCTAAACTGTCAGTCATTCATATCTAAGGAGTCTTCCTGGAATAGCTGTCCAACTTTCTCCATGAGACGGTTGCTCTTGATGTATATGTCTTGTGCTTTTCCCCTCAAAGCTTGTGTGTCACAGTGTAGCATTGTACGACCAAGGCAGTGTTCTCGGCCCAATATCATTCCTAATCTTCATCAATGATCTCACTGACTCTCTGGAACATCCTCTTTATCTCTTTGCTGATGATTCCACTCTCCGCCGTGACATCTCTCATCCTTCTGACAGACAGGCAGCAGACTCTTCCCTCTCCTCAGAGCTTGACAAAATAACAAACGGGTCAGACACAATTTTGCTTATGTATCCATATTGTCCACCCTTTATGTTCTCCCTTACCCCTCATCATTACCTGCAACCTTTGTTTGTCCGTCTCCGTCTACTTTCTCCCTCCGCCCTGCTATTGGTGTTTCCCCTTTCTCCTGCTGTTCTCTTTGTTATGTTGTGTCCTGATTTGTTCTGTATGATAGCTCTTCCACTAGCCGAGACCTTGTAAAAAGAAAGAAATAAATAAATAAATAAATAAATAGGTAGATAGATAGATAGATTAAAAAAAATAAACAATGCCCCGACATTTGCAGCCTTTTTCAGGAACGTATCCCCCACAAATAGCAGGGTCCGACAGTACTTCAATTTAAATAACGGTTCAACATATTGTTACGGCTGTGGAAATTCGCATTACACCATAAAGGTCCCGTAGGTGAGATATCTCTAAG
>CM068956.1:153549040-153560999 GCA_035128595.1 Eptatretus atami | reverse complement strand
TCTGATACACTTTTGTTCGTCAGTTTACTTCCATCAGTTTTACTCTGGCTCGTTGCTACTTCACCTCATTTGTATTGACTACTGAATATCAAACAGAATTTGACCATCTCTTTTCACATCTCTTTGCCGATCCACTCTCTCCAAACTTCCTTTCTAACTGTCAGTCATTCATATCTAGGAGTCTTTCCTATGCTGTCCACTTTCTCCATGAACGGTGTCTTGATGTATAGTCTTTGCTTTTCCCTCAAAGCTTGTGTTCACAGTGAGCATTGTGACAAGGTTCTCGCCCAATATCATTTAATCTTCATCAATGATATTCACTGACTCTCTGAATCCTCTTTTCTTGCTGATGATTCCACTCTCCGCCGTGACATCTCTCATCCTTCTGAAACAGCGCAGCTCTTCCCTCTCCTCAGAGCTTGACAAATAACAAACGGGTCAGACCAATTTTGCTTATGTATCCATATTGTCCCCCTTTATGTTCTCCCTTACCCCTCATCATTACCTGCAACCTTTGTTTGTCCGTTCCGCTACTTCTCCTCCGCCCTGCTTGGTTTCCCTTTCTCCTGCTGTCTTCTTTGTTATGTGTGTCTGATTTGTTCTTATGATAGCTCTTCATAGCCGAGACTTGAAAAAAAGAATAAATAAATAAATAAATAGGTAGTAGATAGATAGATTAAAAAAATAAACAATGCCCGACTTTGCAGCCTTTTTCAGAACGTATCACAAATAGCAGGGTCCGACTACGTCAATATTAATAACGGTTCAACATATTGTTACGGTGTGGAAATTCGCATTACACCTAAGTCCGTAGGTGAGATATTCTAAGTGCTATTGAGTTAGCCACACCTGTTTATAGAGGGATTTATGGATCCTCCGGGCTGCGACGCTTTGAGTTAGTCTTTTTCTTTCCCTATCTTGATTTAAATGAACGAAAACTGCCAACGTGTGGTCGTTTTTCGCGCCATTCTTCTCCACGCTTGTGTTGAGGAGAAGAAGGGGGAGGGGTAGCTCGCCGCGATTGGTGGACAGACCAGCGTGACTCGGGGGAGGGACGCCTCTTCGAGAACCCTCTCGAAGGATGGTGAGCCGAAAATTGAGGCGGAGTGAAGGCGGGCCCCGATATAAAGCCGGCACGGCGGGCGCTCTGGTCTTGCTTCTTCGTCCTCTTCTCTTTTCGCTCGCTCTTCTCTCTCTTGGTGGCGCTGGCCTGGTTTCTGTGGGCGGTCCGAGACCCGCTGCGGACGGAGCGTCTGCCATTCCCACACCGCGACCTCGAGCAAAACGTTCCCCCCCCTTATATCCGCGTTGGATAGCGCCGGAAACCCGTCCGTGGCGTCGAGGCAACACGTGCGGCGGAGCACGCAGAGAGGACTCGCTACCACGCAGGCACGGAGTCGGCCGAGGCGCGACCACTCGCGACGTGGAGGGACTCGACGCCCAAAGGAAGTCACCATTTTTTTTCGGGTTTTGTATGATCTTGTGGCGCGTGTCTTGTAAAGTCATGTTTAGTGTTGCCGTTGGTGCGCGTAGTCTGTTTAACTGTTTCTTTTGCATTTGTTATGTGCTTTTGACTGTATGGCTGTATATATGTGCTTTCTGTGTGTGTGAAATATGTGCATTGTGTGAACTGTTTCCGTTCGCTTCGTTTTCTCTATTTGACTTCCATCCTGTTCACGTAAGGGTTCGTAGTGGTTTAATACGCCCGAGCTAAATCTGAACTCCGCCGGCGATAACACGCTCGTTATCCCGATAGCACTGACGGGCCGCCACAGCGGCGTGGTCCGGAAGCGTCGGCGAGGTGCATCGCCCGGTTTACCATCCGCGTGGTACTTAGGTAGGTCGAGTTTGCGGAACTATCCTACGCGGTGGCCGATTGGCCTTGTGGTGAGTCGAAGGCCACCTGGACTGGCTCTTGCGATAGTTCCCGGAGGGTCGACATGAATTGTCCGTCCGGTGCGAGCGGTCGCGATTCGAGTCCGTGGCCGTTGCGCGGCCGGCGCGAATTCATACATATGTATATGCTCGTGTTGGCTTAATGAGGTGGTGGGCTTTGTATTGGGTCCTGAGTTGGAATCGCGCTCAGCTGTTTAATTAATACAGGTGAGGTTAACTCGGCCTGTATCTCGAGTAGGCAAAATGAGTACAGCATGCTGGATACTGTGTCGGTGGCGACGCCTCCAATAGCCAAGGATCTTAAGCAGCACCATGCTCTGAACACGAGTATGTTCCCAAGTTTCCCTATTATATTATATATTGTTGCGAATTCGCGCCGCCGGCGTCGATCGGCACGTAACTCGAATTGCGGCACGTCTCGCCACCGACGGACATTCTGTCGTGACCCTTCGGACTAACGCCGGGACAGTCACGGTGGGCCTTTGGCCTCACCACGATCGTGCATCGGCCACCCGGTTGGGATCGGGTGTTTCGCCAAACTCGACCTACCTACCACGCGGATGTAAACGCGGCGATCGCACCTCGCCGCAGTCGACTTCGGACGAACCGTTAACGTCGTCTGCCTATCGGATAACGGCGTTATCCGGCCTCGACGGTTCCAATATTATCGGCGTATTCGCCCACTCGAACTTTACGTGAAAGCAAGATGGACCCAACAAGGAAGGACGCATCGAAAGGGGAATCAACACAAAGCACTTTATTACACGACACCCGAGAGCCACATATAGATGCACCATATATCAATGGACCAAAGCAACAACGACGCTCAGAACGATACGACACACGCAAACACTTAACAGTTTCTTCCCCAGACACGCGCAAGACGCATTCACTCATAGCAAAGGAAAGACCCCCTCAAAGCAAGGAGTCGACTTGGCCGTGGCTAGGCTGTGCTGGAACCTGGATAGCGCCACGTCCACGAGACGAAGTTACCCGCGCCCTCGCTGCGCGATGGCGGCAAGCCGCAAGTCGTTAGCTGCGCCTGTTCGTGCCCTGGCGGCAGTCCTCCGCGCTCCCGTCTGCTTTCCGTGGCTTCGAGCTCCGCTCCCGACCCGACTGCCCTATCGACACCAGATTGACTTCGTGCCGACGTACTGCACCCGTTCCACTTAACTTCCTCCTGCCCCGAGCTCGCGCCTTATAGCCCGGGGAGGGCTATATGTAAATTCTGGATCACAGCGGGTTCGAGCGGGGCTTATACTCATGTCGCGTTGGATGGATGAAGGGGCGTGAAGCTTCCTGATCGCTTTTCGGGAGAAAGAACGCATTCACAGCGGGTTCGGAGCGCGCTAACATACCCGATGCTCGGTCATTGATGGATGAAAGGGGGCGTGAAGCATTCCTATCCGATTCTTGAGGCGAAGGAACGCTTCCAAGCCCATGCACGAGTGTGGTAGAAAGGCGGAGTGTGGAGTTTGGTTGTTCGCGTGGCGTCGTTGAGAATGGCGGCGAGCGATGTTGTGGTGGATTGTGGAGTAAAGAGGGAAGTGCGGTGTTTGAGTTGTTGGGGTTATGTGCACTCCACGTAGGAAAGAAAAAGGGCAACTAAAAGGATCCAGCCTGTGAACACGAAATTCCTCTAAAGGGTTTGGGGCTAACTACATGTACTTCAAATACTCCTACGGACCTGAATGGTGTTGCAATTTCCACACGTAACAATAATTATATATATATATATATATATATATATATATATATATATATATATACATATATATTTATATTTGGTCATGCTGGTTGGTGGACATGTTATAATTGAGGTAAGATGTGCATGATTCAATATATTGTCATTTAATGGAATGTGCAATGGGAGTTGTAACTGTCATAATGCATTGAATCCTCTAGCGAGCAAAGTCTGATTGGTGATGGTGCATGGATGGGTTGACTGTCTGCCTGGATGCATCTGAGGTTGTGGATCTGTTGATGCATGGAATCTACTGATGTGGATCCATGACCGATGTTGTGGATCCGTTGTTCGGAGAGGTTCTGGGCTGAAAGGATCGAAACCTCGATGAAGAATGGTGTTCAACTGATGATCCATGTGGTCGGGAAACCATTCAATGGCTTACAGGTTAAGGTTCATACATCAGGTAAGGGAACCATGTTTTGAGATTTACATTTGAAATAAAGTTGAATATCGGATATTGTGAAATTAACATCATTGAGAGCAATCCTAATGATGTCCTAAACGAGATGTGAGCGGTTGCTCCATTACGAGTCTTAGACCTTGTGTAAAAAGGTAACATTTTGTTCTTCTGTTATTAATTGTAGTTACTTGTTATTAAAGTTAAAAACAAATGTTGTAGATGATGTATATAAGCAGACTTCCACTGATCCCTGGCCCATATTAAATAAAGTATTGTGTTGTATTACGCAGTAACAAGAGATTTTATAAACTTCTTGTTCATTGTATCCCGTATCCGTTTACAATTGGCAAATAGACCATAAGAATAAGTAAGATGTAATAGATTAACAACTATTGAATCATAAGCTCTGGCATTGACTGTGTGCATGTTCAGGATGTTGATGATGTGAACCAGAACAAAATAAAAAAAAATTGAAACTTTCATCTCACTGTTTACCCACACCCCATCCTGGGCCTCTTGCAACTCTTCCTCTCCCCCCCCCTTCTTTCTTTCCTCCTCCCCACCTTAAGCCTTTCCATCTCCAGATAGTATTTACTACTTGGCGCACGTTATCCGTATACTCCCAGATGAAGACCACCCAGTGGTGGATATGTTGTTCCTGAGCCTTCTTTCCCGATGTGATTGTTATAGTTGGTGGTGCTTTAGCTCTCAAATATAAATCCTTCCATTTACAAGTCGATTTTCATGAAGAGCAATTGAAAATGTTCTAAATGTTGTAAAGCTGTCTACATTCGTCACCCTGCCTTAGCAAACCACTTCTGCCTTCCAAACAGATAAGGGAAACATTTTAAAAGAGAAATCAAATGAAAATAAACAAGACACCAACCAAAGTCATAATTTGAGCAGAAGTGCAATCGTTGTGCGTGCAATGATAATGTGGTTTGACAATTCACTCTTCCTATAACATATCTCATGATCCTCCTTAACATTGTCTAACAAGTGCAAGCAGACAGCTGGCCTGACGTGCCGAGCAATAGACAGCCTGCTCTAGGGTTCTGAGCCTCACCCACGCATGATATGGACAACACTGAGCCAGACTTCACACATTTTAGAACCAGGAAATGATGGCATAGTCAAACAAGCACAACACTAAATGAGCAATCCACAATTTACATTCAAATCAACTCCAGTACGTACAGTGGATTCGTAATGCATAAACTATTCTCATCCAGATGTCTCTCGTGAACAGACATTGCATCATGAACATTGTGTCATGCACAAGCACTGTGCTGTGCGCAATTATTGGCACGTGCAAGCACCGCCACACACGAAACGCTGTCATACACAAACAGTACGCGGTGCACAAACAGTACACTGTTTACAAACAGAATATGATGCCCAAACAGTACACCGTGCACAAACAGTATGCCGTGCACAAACAGTATATGATGCACACACACAGTATGCCATGCACAAACAGTATATAATGCCTAAACAGTACGTTGTGCACAAACAGCATATGATGCCGAAACAGTATGCCGTGCACAAACAGTATATGATGCCTAAACAGTATGCCGTGCATAAACAGCATATAATGCCTAAACAGTACACCGTGCACAAACAGTATATGATGCCTAAACAGTATGCTGTGCACAAACAGTATATGATGCACAAACAATACACCGTGCCTAAACAGTATGCTGTGCACAAACAGTATATGATGCACAAACAATACGCCGTGCACAAACAGTATGTAATGCCAAAACAGTATGCCGTGCACAAACAGAATATGATACCTAAACAGTACGCCGTGCACAAACAGTATATGATGCTTAAACAGTATGCTGTGCACAAACAGTATATGATGCACAAACAATACACCGTGCCTAAACAGTATGCCGTGCACAAACAGTATGCCGTGCACAAACAGAATATGATGCCTAAACAGTACGCCGTGCACAAACAGCATATAATGCCTAAACGGTACACTGTGCACAAACAGTACACCGTGCACAAACAGTATATGATGCACAAACAGTACGCCGTGCACAAACAGTATATGATGCACAAACAGTATATAATGCCTAAACAGTATTCCGTGCACAAACAGTATATGATGCACAAAAAGTACGCCGTGCACAAACAGTATATGATGCACAAACAGTACGCCGTGCACAAACAGTATATGAGCACAACAGTACGGCCGTGCACACAAACAGTATATGATGCACAAACAGTATATAATGCCTAAACAGTATTCGTGCACAAACAGTATATGATGCACAAAAAGTACGCCGTGCACAAACAGTATATGATGCACAAACAGTACGCCGTGCACAAACCAGTATATGAATGCACAAACAGTATGCCGTGTACAAACAGTATATGATGCACAAACAGTAATATATGCCTAAACAGTATGCCTGCACAAACAGTATATGATGCACAATCTGTACGCCGTGCACAACAGTATGTAAGCTAAACAGCATGCTGTGCACAAACAGCATATAATGCCGAAACAGTATGCTGTGCACAAACAGTATATGATGCTAACAGTATGCCGTGCACAAACAGCAATAAAATGCCTAAAACAGTACCGTGCAGTACACAACGAGTATATATGTGCCTAAACAGTATATGATAGCATCAAACAGTATATGATGCGCAAACAGTATGCTGTGCACACAAGTACTATGATGCACAAGTATATAATGCCTAACAGTTATGCCGTGCACAAACGTATATGATGCACAAACGTACGCGTGCACAACAGTATATGATGCACAAACAATTACGCCGTGCACAAACAGTATGTAATGCCTAACAGTATGCTGTGCACAAACGCATATAATGCCCGACCGACACAGATATCCCGGTGCACAAACAGTATATGAATGCTAAACAGTATTTCCGTGCAAAAACAGATATATGATGCCACAAACAGTACGCCGTGCACAACATATATGATGCACAAACGTATGCCGTGTACAAATAGTATATGATCACAACACGTATATAATGCCTAGTCATGCGTGCCAAACATATATGATGCACATCTGTACCGCGTGCACAAACAGTATGTAATGCCTAAACAGCATGCTGTGCACAAACAGCATATAATGCCGAAACAGTATGCTGTGCACAAACAGTATATGATGCCTAACACGTATCCGTGCACAAACAGCATAAAATCCTAAACAGTACACACCGTGCACAAACACAGTATATAATGCCTAAACAGTATATGAATGCACAAACAGTACGCCGTGCACAACAGTATATGATCGCGCAAACAGTATGCTGTGCACAACGTATATGATGCACCAGTACAGTAATAATGCCTAAACAGTAATGCCGTGCACAAACAGTATTGATGCACAAACAGTACGCCTGTGCACAACGTAAGTACTAACAGACCTGACACAAGTGTGTCATATATGGAATGCATCAACAGTATATAATGCGCACTAAACAGTATGCGTGCACAAACTAGTATATGATGAACAATTGTACGCCGTGCACTATAACAGTAGTAATAGCCTAAACCCAAGAATTTAGCGAAAAAAATGCTGTGCACAAACAGTATATGATGCCTAAACAGTATGCCGTGCACAAACAGCATAAAATGCCGAAACAGTACACCGTGCACAAACAGTATATAATGCCTAAACAGTATGCCGTGCACAAACAGTATATGATGCACAAACAGTACGCCGTGCACAAACAGTATATGATGCACAAACAATACGCCGTGCACAAACAGTATGTAATGCCTAAACAGTATGCTGTGCACAAACAGCATATAATGCCGAAACAGTACGCCGTGCACAAACAGTATATGATGCCTAAACAGTATGCTGTGCACAAACAGCATATGATGCCTATACAGTACGCCGTGCACAAACAGTATATGATGCCTTAACAGTATGCCATGCACAAACAGTATATGATGTACAAACAATACGCCGTGCACAAACAGTATGTAATGCCTAAACAGTACGCCGTGCACAAACAGTATGTAATGCCTAAACAGTATGCCGTGCACAAACAGTATGTAATGCCTAAACAATACGCTGTGCACAAACAGCATATAATGCCTAAACGGTACGCCGTGCACAAACAGTATGTAATGCCTAAACAATACGCCATGCACAAACAGTATATAATGCCAAAACTGTACGCCGTGCACAAACAGTATATAATGCCAAAACGGTACGCCATGCACAAACGGTATATAATGGCAAAACGGTATGCCGTGCACAAACAGTATGTAATGCCTAAACAATACGTCGTGCATAAACAGTACGTGGTGCACAAACAGTATATAATGCCTAAATGGCACGTCTTGCACCAACACTATGTCATGTGCTCGCACCATATCTCCATTAACAGTCCCACGCACAGACACTGTGATGCCATGCTATGAATTACACGAAATTTGACAGGCACTTGTACGGTACAAACGTCACGCCATGCACTAAATTGTGCTGTGCACAAGCACCGAGTTATGCACAAACAAACACTACGCCTCACACGAATGCCCTGTCCTTCACTATTACAATTGTACAAATAAACCACTGTGGGAGTTTTCTGATGATAAACAGTTTTGTGTGATCGTGGATAGATTGTGTTTGGTTTGATATCTCAATCTTGCCCAAATGTTGCAGTCAGTGGTAAGTTATCCATGGTTGGCTTGTTAGTTATCTGTTGTTGGCACTTACTGTGACTTGGTAAACGTCCGGGATACCTTCCGACAGGTCGCCCCTTCTCCTCCACAAACCCCACACTGGTCAACCCTTACACGAGAGCGCAGGCGTCCATCACATCCAGCTGGAATACAACGCCCCTGCACGCAAACGTCTGAAGAGTCGAGTGAACACCGAGTTCCATCAGCTACCTGTGTGCAGAGTGGATCAGGGAATGTGGTTCAGGTCAATACCGATTAGGTGACATTGTCCACATGCTAACTTTAGTCGTTTGATGTATTTTACTTCATATTCTGTTGGTCAACACCAAAACCCATCTTTGGCTGATTCATAAGCTTCCTTCAAGGACTGGCCTCGAATACCGCTTGCAATCAAATACATCAAATTAAATTGCTAAGTGCCACTTTCACCCGTCAATGTGCGTACCTTTGGTGCGAGTACGAAGTAGTACCCGGTACCATTGGCACGGCATATGAGTTTGCATTGGTCAGTGCCGGCCACCCCAGAGTACTTTGGCAGCCAATGTGCGGATGGCATTATGGCGTTTGTGTGAACATGTTTCCCATCAAACTTGGCACACTGCTCCTCTCTGAACCCGACTCCTGAATGAGGGAAAGGGAGAGAGAGAATTATCTCAATGGATCCATCCTTACACCAGGTGCTCCTGTCACTCTCACTGACCAACCACCAGGAAGCGCCTTTCACACACACCGCTTCGAGGTGCCCTGTTGTAACCATTATAGTGACATAGGTCACAATAACAGATAAAATTATTCCAACGACCATCATTTTTGCCCTGTTAGCATCATTTCAAATTGTTTAACTTGCATGCACTTGTCCACTCGATTTGTTCACCACTCATTGATTGTAATTATTCATTTCATTTTCTTATCTTTTGAAGGAAGATCGAACTCAGGCTTGCTCAAGAGCTTATGCTTGTGAAAGCAACCGATCAATTGAGACTCTACTGTCGTGTGTGAATGCAGGTATGATGACCGGATTTACACCCCCTCCAAAGGCCATGTTCCTCGATGCAGCGCTACCTGCACGTAACCACATAATAGCAGTTTATGGTTGGGTTCCACATTATCTTTCATAATTACGATCCTCTAGACTCATTTTATTGGTGTTTCATTTGTTTGTTTGTTTTGTTGTTTTTTGGGGGGAGGGGGAGGGGAGGGGTGTGTAACCTTTAAAATATTTACTTATGACCTCAATGTTCGCCTTTCAAAGTTGATCATGATAATGCTGACAACTTGAATTCATATCACGATATTATACATAGTTTCTATTCTCATCAATGCACTCATGTGTTGTTGCATCAGCTTCTTCACGTCAGCACAAAAGCCTCCCAGGATAACCGGAAAGGGAGAATGTTGGAGTGCTGACGGTGAGCAAACAATTTGGATTCAATGAGACAGAGGAGAACCAAGTCGAGGTTTTCAGAACTGATTGTTATGGTTCATTTGTCAGGAAGAACCAGCAATCGTCGTGACATAGACCATAAAGGACAAGAATTCCACTTGTTGCTCACAATACATTGAGTTGTGAGGAATGCGAGTTAGATAAAAAGTTAGAAAGATAAGGAGGAAGAACAATGACATTTAAGAATAGCTTATGCAAGAGCAATGCAGACAAATGAGCTTTGGGAACATGGGAGAGAGTGGCAGTAATAGTGTAGGAAGGGAATACTGACCATTGGAAGATGGGCAGGCCTGGAGGTTGCAGGATCGGTACTTAAGCCTTGTTCCCACACAATATGAACCGCCGTTCGCAGGTGCTGGTGAGTCACACAGTCGTCGGGCTAACTGTACTCCCCCACCACAGGATAGAGAGCATTGCTCATAAGAGCCCCATTTACCCCAAACACCATCCACTGGCACCTGGATAAACACAAGGCATTTATAAGATAAGGGATTATGATTGTGGTTCATTCTCTGGTTGTTTGTACTCTAATTGTTTTCTTGAGGAATTCCTATTTTTTGTGGTGCAGGATTATATATATATAATTATATATATATATGCATATACACTACCGGTCAAAAGATTAAAAACACCCCCATTTTTCCAGTTGTTATGGAAATTTAAGCAGTTCAAGTCCAGTGAATAACCTGAAATGGTACAAAGCTAAGGGCCCTGTCACACCTTGACGTTTTAGCCAGCGTATGGCAAGGTATCAAAATGTATGCAAAACGCTGCGTAACGCGACTATTGATTTTTTTTTAAAGTTTTGGGCGATAATAACGGTTGGACGTATGCATAACGTATTTGACGTGTACACAGAACGTTTCAATCACATATAGATAACTTATACCAACGATGCTGAGCGTTGTCGGCGTTCACAACCTATGCCCAACGATAGTCTAACTTATGCATAGCACGGCAGCATATCGCCGACGATCAGGCGTAGGCTATTCATAGGCTGCGGCTCGACGATTCAATCATAACCGCACTAGCACTCGAAGTGTGAAGCCGCGTCCACCCTTGACGTTTTGGCCAGCGTATGCCGACGTATGAAATTGCCGAACCAGCTGGCAACACGTCGAATACGTTATGGTAAGTTTGTATACGTTAAGAGCACGCTGGCATACGTCTATACGCTGGCCTACGTCGTCATACCGCCGATACGTCGAGAAATTTTCAGCATGTTGAAAATTCTCGACGTACTCGGCGTATGACAGTTCGCATACGCTGGCCATAAGTTGTAGGCCGTTACGCGATCGTTCACACACGTCGACACACGTACTTGTACGTTACCAAAGTCGAACACGTCGAGGTAATGGTTAGCGTCATGTTCCGGACTCCCTGGTTTTTTTTTCTTCGTATACGGTGATGTTGACACTGTCGATCTCTATGCGGTTATGATTTAAACTGTTGAGCGCACCTAATAATTAATTATATTATAACCGCACTAGAAATCGAAGTGTCAACATCACCGTCATACCGAAGGAAAAAAAAATTAAAAAACCAGGGAGTCTGGAACACTGACGCTAACCGGAAAAGAGTTATATCGTTTGAAAAGAGTATTTTCATGATGTCCTGACACAACCCAAACCTGCATATCAGAGTCAGATGAGTAGTTGATTTGTTCATATCGTTTGAAAAGAGTATTTTCATGATGTCCTGACACAACCCAAACCTGCATATCAGAGTCAGATGAGCAGTTGATTTGCAGTCTCTGTAAAGAGCTTTTTTTTCTGTTTTTTTTTT
>CM068956.1:153526579-153529266 GCA_035128595.1 Eptatretus atami | reverse complement strand
TGTGTGAGAGAGGGCAAACACATACTGCAGATGCGATGACGTCTTTCAGCAGTTTCTGGTCGATGTCTACTGCCAAGATCGAGACAGAGCGACTGTGCTTATCCCACCGGGAGCAAAAAAACTTGCTTGCTGATAACTACGAGAACCTCCGTGACAGCCTCATGAGCACTGATGACAAACGCTGATGACAAGAAATGTGAAATATGTCCAAATTAAGTGTGATATATAAATGTGATATTATATATATGAGCACCACAATTTACCCCATTCTTATTCCTTTTTTTTTCCCCGGGCACGCTGGTACTCCAGTTAGTTATATATATATATATATATATATATATATATATATATATATATATGTATATATATTTATGTATACAGTAATCCCCGTTTCTCGCGGGGGTTACGTCCAAACCTCCCCGCGCTAAGTGAAAATCCGCGATGAATGGACGCCTCCCAAAAAATCGATTCGTCTGGTCTGGTCGTTTGGCAGTGATTGGGTTTGAGGTGCCGGAGATGGACTGGTCTGGTCGGTTTGGCAGTGATTGGGTTTGAGGTGCCGGGATCGACTGGTCTGGTCTGGTCGGTTTGGCAGTGATTGGGTTTGAGGTGCTGGAGATCGACTAGTCTGGTCTGGTCGGTTTTGAGGTGCTGGGTATTGAGCAATGCTCGTCCAACCGGCGGCAAACCTTTTTCCTTTCCGAAGCATATATCGAGCACCTTTACCTTAACCTTCTCCTGGAGCGTCCAGGACCTTCCTCTGGCGCTTCGGTTCCTTGCCAGAAGCCTTAGAAGGTGCAGTGCGTTTGGGCGGCATCGTGGGGCTTGGAGAAAAAAAACGTAGAAAATATTCGAATTTCACAAGCGAAACTTTGTCTCGTGCGTTGTGTGACTGGTCGAGCACCACACGTTATAATTTATTGCTTAAATAATTATATTTATACATTATTACCGCGATGTACCGGGGGAATCCACAGAAAAAATTAGTTACGTTCCAAGGGAAAACCCGCGATGAACGGCCGGGCACGATAGGTGAACCACGATGAAGCGGGGGTTGACTGTAATATATATATATTATATATATATATTGTATATATATTTATGTATATATATTTATGTCTATATATTATGTATATACTAGCTGAAGTACCCGGTAATACCCGGAAATTTGCCCTATTTTCCTCACGCTAGTTAGACTGAGGCATTAGTTGTATGGAGAAAATTAGGAAGGCTCTTTTATTCCTCAGATTTATGGAAGGAAGGCTTTAATGCTGCCGTAATCCTCAGAGAGGTCATAGTTTGAAGGCGGCCTTGAGCCACTCAATGTTTTCTAGCAGCAGTGGCAACTGTCCTTGATGTCCTGCCAAAACCCGGACCTAGAAAGCTGAAACGTGAGTTTGTGCTTCTCTCGCCCGTCGGTGTGACGCTCTATTTGCAGTTAGGTGACGCTCTCTCTCTGCAGCCGACTCTGCTTGCCTGGCTCGTTCATGAGCAAGATATTATATCAGCAGTAAGACGACTCTCTCTCTGCAGCTGACTCAGCTTGCTGGCTCTTTCATGAGCAGATCTTATCAGCAGTTAGCTGTTTGCCGTGCACGTTGCAGTTCGAGAATTCAAATAACAGGAGAGAATGTGTATGTTTAAAAAGTCATCGAATACGAACATTTGTATTTCAAAAAACCCTAGCGTTTTAACCATGAAGCCTTTTGTTACGATTAATACGCCGGCGCACTATTCGAAAAGCCTTTTTTTTTTAATTGGAATTTTATATATATATATATTTTTTCATTTTATGGAAAGCCACTTAGCGCATCCTGGAGCTGAATGTTAGGTCTATATGTGTGTAAAGTTTCATCAAGATCGGTTCACTGGTCTAGGAGCTATATTGGTTACAAACAAAGAGACAGACAGACAGACAAACAGACAGAAGGACTGCATTTATATAAGTAGATATATATGTATATTTTATTTATGTATAATATATATATATATTTATGTATATATACCGTATATGTATATTATATATATATATTATATGTATGTATATACAGTGGTGCCCCAGAATCCTAATTTAATTCGTTCCAGTAGGCTGTTCGGATTCCAAAAAGTTCGGATTCCAAACTATTTTCCCAATAAGAAATAATGGAAAGTGAATTAATCCGTTCCTGGACCCAAGAAAACCCACTTTCAAGACACTTTCAACTGAAAATACCCATGTTTAAAGTATCTGGTTAACATCTGGAAAAAATCACTGAGGGGTGACTACACACTGGGGAAACTTATTCTTAAACCTAGCTCATTAACACGACACCACCCCTTGTGTGGTGACACGTAACACTTAGCTCACAGGTTTCCCTACTTAATCACATCAAGATGCCTCCTACACTCCACAGACCAAGCAACTCTACACAATACTATATTCCCTATTAATTCTTCCATCTACCCCGACAACCGTAACATATATACACACATAAACATGCATACATACAGAGAGAGATCAATCTCGAAGCTGGGTTTGGGTCTGGGAGGATAGGAGATAGAAGGGAGTGAGAGATAGATAGATAAGGTTGAGGAAGGGAGGGGGGGTAGAAAACTGAGTGGGGTGGAAGGAAAGTGATGGAAATGTATGGTTAGGTTGGATTTGTGAGCAAAAGTCGAACATTCTTTTCCATACCGCAAAATGTAGA
>CM068956.1:153506579-153524079 GCA_035128595.1 Eptatretus atami | reverse complement strand
TTGCTCAGTTTACATCCAAACCAGTCACAAAAGGATGGATGGAATCAACAGGATGTTAGTCGAGCTAACTCCCGCGGGAAGCAAAAAACAGCTGAAGTTTCGGGTGTCAACCCTTCGTCAGAGCAAAAGAGGGGGATGGGATAGGTGGGAAGGTAATTTCGGTTGAGAGAGAGTCAAAAATGTGCTTTCACAGCTACATCAGGGAACAACTCATTTTGACTACTCATGAAAGGGAGAACGAGGGTCAGGAGTCAGAAGTCAAAGGGACTTGAACTCCCACACCACGTATGTAACATCCTGATCCTCGACTTTAGCTTTGATCTGACCGACCTACGCACTCCAACCCTATCATAAACATTTCCCCCTATCCCGTCTCCCTCTTTTGCTCTGACGAAGGGTTAATACCCAAAATTTCAGCTTTGCCTTTGCTTTCCCAATGGTTAAGCTACTTCAATCAATGTACTTTTCGATCCCAACCATTGTTCCACCTGTCCACTGACGCAGGCTGACTTGGAGCCTTCATGAAGATTAGTTTTCCATTCTTGTGCTTGCCACCTGGACATTCTTTGCAGTTACATTTCTTCATCAGATCCATTGGCATTTACATGCGACGACGTTACAAGGTGTGCCTTCCTGCTGAGAGCCGGATGCCTCAGTTTTTTTTGGCATTCCTCCCTATCTCAATGTCAAATAGCCTCGAGGTATATTGGCACCTTCTTTCAGGAGGCCAAACCACAGGGGTTTTAATTGTCTCACCGTGAACAGGTTGGGTTTTGTTGCCAACCCGGTCTTGCACTGCTTGTCCTTTCTACATCATTGTAAGTTCTGCTTCACAGGTCACATTCATTGGATAATCTGCTAATTGTTTGGTTGTACTCGGTATTTTTGTGAGCTCTCATCAGCTCAAATTCACTTCTGTTGTTCTTTTGCGCATTCAGTTGGGCTTCCATCCTCACTATATATAGCTCGACACCTCACCAACATATTACGCATATACTGTATATATTGTTACGGCTGTGGAAATTCGCAATCAACCATTCAGGTCCGTAGGTGAGATATTTTTAAGTACATGTATAGTTAGCCCAAACCCATTGTTTAGAGGGGAATTAATGTGATTCATTCGGGCTGCGACACTTTGAGTTAGTCGTTTTCTGTTCTTTCATTATTTTCGAACCAACCACATTTCAACCTCAACCACGCACCACTTCAACAACGCCCGCACCGCCATCACACGACAACCGCCACCAACTACGCCACAACGCCAACCACGCTCCAAGTACCCTCACAACAACCGCCACCATCTTCGCCACTACCCCGCTGACGACGCCATCCTCCACGGTCCACACTACGACGGTTTCCCGCTTTGGAAACCGTCGAAACGCGAGAAGGGAAAGAAGAAGTCACCACAAACGATGGCGCGCGGGTTTTCCCGCCTGTTTCTTCCCTGGCCCGGCGCCAGGACTGATTTTCCTCGCCCCCCGCATGGCGCGGGGAGGGGGGAACGAGAGGGAACGCCCCTATTCTCGAAGCGCCTCGAAGGGGGGTGGAGCCAAGGCAGGGCGGAGAAACAGGGCGTGCGCCGGCGAGTATAAAAAAAGATGAGGCGGCGCTGGCGGATTCTAGTCAGTCGGTGAGCTTCTTGTCTCGGTCCCTCGTGACTGGTGCTTCTTTTCGTCCTGCTTCGTCTCGTGCTCGTTCTTGTTCTGGCCTGTTCGGTGTGCTCCTGGCTCGGTGTACGCAGTCGTGCTTGGTCCGTGGCGTCGGGGGACCAACACGAGCAGGCACGAGGCACGCCGGAGAGGCTTGCCGACCACGCTCGAACGGAGTCACGGCCAGACGGGACCACGTCGGAGGACGGTCGCCAAGGACTCGAACTCAGGAAGTCGCGACTTCATTTTCTTTTGGGGTTCTGTGTGAACGTGTGTGTGTGTGGCGCCATGTCCGTAAAGTAAAACTGTATAAGTGTTGCCGGGTGTTCGCGTAGTCGGTCTTAACTCTTTTCTATGTGATATATGTGCATTTTTGCTAATTGTGGCTATAAATACCTGCTTTATGTGTGCTATCTGTGTGTGTGTAAATAAAATGCTTTCTTGTTGAATTGCTTGCCCCGTTTCGCTGCGTCCTTTCCTTTGTGGGTCTCCATCTTGCTTTACGTAAAGGGTTTGAGTGGCGCGGGACGCCCGATAATTAATCAGGAACCCGTCGAGGCCGACGTAACACCGCTCGGTTACCCCGATAGCAGACGGAACGGACCGCTTAAGCGGTCCGTGTCCGAGGTCGACTGCGGCGAGGTGCGATCGCCCGTTTACCTCCCGCGTGGGGTACTTAGGTAGGTCGAGTTTGGCGAACAACCCTATCCCACGCGGGTGGCCGATTGGCACGATCGTGGTGAGGCCGAAAGGTCCACCCGTGACTAGATCCCGGCGTTAGTCCGGGAGGGTCACGACTGAATGTGTCTGTCCGGTGGGCGAAGCGGCCGCGGATTCGAGTCACTTGGCCGTTCGCACGCCGGCGGGCGCGAATTCGCACACTGGTGTCAGAGAGCGGGAAAACGAACCCTCCTGTCTCCAAGCTAAATTCACAGGGAATCGGTCCAGGGGTGAGAGAAGCAACCCCCGATTCCTCTAAATTACGAGCGAGCCAAATTAACCCGTTACGTGGAATAAGATGGCGTCTCAAGGCGAGCGGGAGCCGGGGGTAATAGAAATGGATGTAGAATTGTTAGAAATCCATGGCCCAGGATGTAGACCCGAGCAGGAATTGGTTGCAGGAACAGTTTCCCCCCCAAACGAATCCAGGGCCCGAAATGGGTGCGGCGGCGGCCGCGGTGTATAACACCTCCCTCCCCCTCTCCACCAAAACCCCCTGATCCTCGCCGAACGCGGCTCAGCTGAGTGCACCCGACATGGCCCAGCTATTCGCCATGCTGGCAAAAATGGAAGCGAATTTAACAACAAAGTGGATGGAATGAACGAAAAATGGATGGAAACGCACTCAGAAAATGAAACGTTAAGAACCAAACTGTACAGATCGAACAGCTGGAAGCAAAGGCAGATTGCAGAATGAGGAACAAAGAGACAGTGGAATAAAAAACTGGAAGAGTATGAATTTGAACTGAACGACAAAAGGAAAAAAAATAGGTTGGAATACGAGGAGAAGTTGAAGGAGCAACAAATGAAGCAGGAAGGAGAAATGAGGAGATTGAAGGACACAACGAGATTGGAGAGGGAAGAACGAGAGGAACAATGGGATAGAAACAAAAGGACATGAAGCTGAGGTGGACCAATGAAAGAAAAGGCGAGGCTGGAGTGCGAGGAGATAGACAAAGTACAGCGAATGAAACACAAAATGGAGATGAAGCAAATGAAGAAAACCATGAAACTGGAGAAGGAAAGACAGGAGAGGAAACAACGGAAGAGTAATGGACAGCAGACATAGAAACACAAGAAGGAGATTAACCAAATGAGCAAACCATGAAACTGGAGAAGGAAGGACAGGAGAGGAAACAAGGAAGGGTAATGAGTAGAACAGCGAATGAAACACAGGAAGGAAATGAGCCAATTGAAAGAAACGAATGAGATTGGAAAGTGAGAAGCATGAGGAAGAGTGGGAGAGAAAACAAAAACAAAAATGAGGTTGAAATTAATGAACTCAAGGAGAGAGTAAAATTGAAGTCCAGAGAGATGGAAACATACCAGAAAGAAACAAAACTAATAATGTATAGAGACGCGAGAAACAGAAAAAGTAGACGAAGAGACTGCACAATAAAGACGGGGTTAAAGGAACAGAACACACACAACACAGAGTTAGCGAGGCTTAATGGGGGTGAGCTCGCGGACTGGGTAGAGACCCGGTGTGAGCGCAGCTGGATGGCCGCCTCCAGGAACGAGGGGAGGGAGTAATGCCCCCTTGAGGCGAATCACGACCAGGTGGGTTCGTCGTGCTTCGCGGAGTTGAAGGGACGAGTGCTGTGGATAGGTGCACGTGCAGCTTGGGGGCATAGAGCCCGGGAACCCTTGTGGGGACAACGAATCCCCAGTGTGGTTGTGCGGGGGTGTGTGTTTTGCGAGTGTGCGGAGATGCGTGCTTTCCGGTACGCATGGTGTGAGTGAGACCCCCTGTGCAAGTGGAAGGTTGGGTGGGAGTGAGAGGGTCCGTGTGAGGGAGACCGTGTGTGTGAGGTCTCTGTATGTGAGGGAGATGTCGGTCGGCATGCGGGAGCAGGCATGCACCGCGTCTCTGGGTGAGTGTGTTGGAGTGGAGTCTGTGCGTCGTAACACGCAGGAGTGCGTGTGTTGAATGGCGACGACGACGGCGACAGAGAGACAAAAGCCGAATAGCGGCTGTAGCTATTGTGGGGACCGTGCCGGGTTCACCAGCAGCGAGCGCGAGGGTCCGTGCTGTGCAACGCACGAGACCCCCACGTGCTCGCTTGCGGGAGTGAAGCCCGGTCCGGAAACGCACGCGGTGGATTTGCGATCCCGCGGACGGACAATTTAGGCAGGATACGATTTGGACTGGACGGGTTCTCCACGCGAGCGTGTGTTAGGCTCCAACGGGCAGAGCACATGTGTTCGCGTGGGAGCCCCTCGAGTGCGAGGTTGTTTTGGGGGTGCGCAGGGTGACGTCATGGCTGCCGTAGGGTGGAAATCCGGCAGGAGGTGAATCCCTGCCGGATGGTACCGTCAAGAGGGACGAGGTACACGTGCAGCTGCATGACGTCACGGGCAAGGTGCAAAGTGCGCGAGCTTGCGAGTTGCCGCGCTGGTGCTGCGCGTAATTGGAAAAAAAAAATTAACAAAAGCAAGCCTCGCTTTCGGGTGAACAGGCTTCCCGGGTAAGGGGTGGAAGACCCCCTTCCAGGCACAGGATGACACTAGTTAGGGGGAAGGGTTAGTGTTAGCTAGAACCGGCTCCAGGGGCAGGGGTAAGTCCTCATGGAGCCCGTGGAATGGATTAGTTGAGGGATTGTAGATGAGATTTAGGAGGGGGGAAATGGATTTTAGAGATTTGAGGACAGTGACTGACAGTGGATGTGTAGAGGGGACGTAGCTTAGCTACGTAGTGTTAAATGGAACGTGCTATAGTGTAAGGGACGACGTGGAGCACGAGGGTAGTTAGGGGAGGTAGATAGAACGATGGCAGAGTTCAGCGATGTGTGTGTGGTTGAGTTGAGTGGAAGCATGTGACACATGTTGATGGTGAGTGAGGCCAGCGGTGGTCTTGAGTGGAGCGAATGTGGAATGCATGTGCGATGAGTGATGGGGGGAGGAGTGACTCCCGCCCAAGGGACCCCGGGGTCAGTGTAGAGTGAGTTAGCTGGGTTAGTTAATTTGAAAAATGGAGTCGTTTGCTGTTGGTGGGAAGTAGGCTCGATTACCCATTTGGAGGGGTGCAGGAGCCCTGTTGACCGGGCTGGAGCGTGGCTGCGAACGGTGAGTTATCGCTGAGGGTACCCGGAGCACGGGCTAGTCGGCCGTGGTAAGGCCAAGGGCCCATGGGGGGGCCGGTTAGGCGTAGTGGGCACGGGTGCGCCCGCTTGGTGCGGGGGGCCCGGGGGCGCCATTAGCCGCATGGGCAGTGTCGTGGGCACGGGTGACCCTCGGAAAGGGGCCCGGGAAGCCAGCCTGCCACGTGTGCGTTTCAGGGAGTTGCCATGGAGGGCACTCCCCGGTGTTTAGGGAGCTGGTAGGCTCGGAGCAGTGTAGTGCCCGGGTGCCATCGTAGGGGATTCGCAGAGGGTCGTGCCTGCCGAGGGAGCCACGCGTCCCAGCCACGAAACCGTGCAAGGGCACGGGAGGAAAATTGGAGGGCGAGGCCCGAAATTGGTAGGACACCAAACACAGGCGACGGGAATCTGGGTTTTTAAACCAATAGATTAAGCGAGAAGCGCTTGTTTGAAAGCCCGGGGTAGTTTAATAGTTTAATGGATAGGGTAGATAGGAAGTGTACCCCTCCGCACCATCCATCCCTTCGCTCTCGTTGTGGGCCGCTTGGACCACTTTGGGTAGAGATCGCTGAAGTCTGGGGAGGCCATCCTGAAGGCTTCATTGGGCCTCGACACATGACGCTAGCTCTCCCTTATCCCCTCCTGGGTAGGGAACGTAGGGGTTGGGAGTAGGCTAGGTGACGAGATAGGTTAGCCGAACAGAGACAGTAAAGGGGTTAGGGGACGAAATTATAGTGGGGAAGTGAAAATAAAAAACAACAAAAAAAATAAGTTGGGGCTAAATTGGTTTTTCAAATTAAGGGAGTGGGTATTGACACTGGACAGGCAAAGGCGATAGGTGGGAGGGAGACAGTAGGCAGGTCCGAGCCCGCCTTCTGTGTGGCAGCACCACGCACTCCCTCCACCAACCTCCCCTGCACGGCAAGAGGCCGGCCAACTTCATCGGCAGCTGCTGTTGTGGCTGCGAGGCCTGTACCGGGCCGATCGTCTGCGGCTGTTTGCTGGCAAGGCCTGTGCCGGCCGGATCGTCCGATGGCTGTTTTTCTTCAAGGCCTGTGCCGGCCAACTTCATCTGCAGCTGTGCTTTCAAGGCCTGTGCCGGCCTGTTCGTCCGCCGGCTGTTGCCTGCAGCGGCCTTTTTCTGCCGGCTGTGTTCGCCTGCTCACCTTTGCCATTCATGCCCACTGCCCCGGTTCACCAGCCCGTTCGTTTTGCTTTGCCCCCTTGTTCATGCCATGTGCGCCAGGATCATCGAGCAACAGTTTGCAAGCTGCAGGAACTGTCCTGTTGGCAGCTACAACACGGGCTGCAGTGCGGCCCGTGCGCCGGTTCTCTGTTGACTCTCCTTTTTCCTGCAGAGTCCATTGATCCTGGGCCATGGAATAGTGTAATTATAAGGTAAGTTTGTTAAGTTGTTTGTATTGTAAATATGAGTGCGCCCCCGGCATGTATGTCAGCGCCGGCAATTTATTTTAAGTCGTCCGTGTGATGGATTTGGTTTAGTTAGTTTACTCAGCCCTCAGGTTATTTATTTTGGGGACACGAATACCATAAATGTCGCACTCAGGGATCCAAAGGTAAACGTACTAGGGGAGAACTACACATGATGGCACACGAGAATTTTGACGATCGGGAACGAGTCTGTAAAAAAGGGAGGGGGTAGTGTTTACGGCTGTGGAAATTCGCAATCACCATTCAGGTCCCGTAGGTGAGATATTTTTTAAGTACATGTATAGTTAGCCCAAACCATTGTTTAGAGGGAATTAATGTGATTCATTCGGCTGCGACGCTTTGAGTTAGTCGTTTTTTCTGTTCTTTCATTATTTTTCGAACCAACCACATTTCAACCTCAACCACGCCACACTTCAACACGGCCCGCACCGCCATCACACGACAACCGCCACGAATTCGCCACAACGCCCAACGCGCGCTCCAAAGTACCCTCACAACAACCGCCACCATTCTTCGCCACTACCCGCTGACGAACGGCCATCCTCCACGGTCCCACACTACGACGGTTTTCCGGCGTTGGAAAACCGTCGAACGCGAGAAGGGAAAGAAGTCACCACAACGGATGGCGCCGGGTTTTTCTCGGCCTGTTTCTTCCCTGGCCCGGCGCCAAGGACTTGATTTTCCTTCGCCCCCCGCATGGCGGCGGTGCGAAGGGGGGAACGAAGAGGGAACGCCCTATTCTCGAAGCGCCTGCGAAGGTGGGGTGGAAGCCAAAGGCGGGCGGAGAGAAAAACAGGCGTGGCGCCGGGAGTATTTAAAAAAGATATGCGGTGGCGCTGGCGGATTCTAGTCAGTCGGGTGAGCTTCTTGTCTCGGTCCTCTTGACTGGTGCTTCTTTTCGTCCTGCTTCGTCTCGTGCTCAGTTTCTTGTTCTGGGCTCTGTTCGCTGTGCTCCTGGCTCGGTGTACCAGGTCGGTGCTTGGTCCGTGGCGTCGGGGGACCAACACGAGCAGGCAGAGGCAACCCGGAGAGGCCTTTGCCGACCACGCTCGAAAACGGAAGGTCACGGCCAAGACGGAACCACGTTCGGAGACGGTCGCCAAGGACTCTGAACCAGGGAAGTCGCGACTTCCATTTTCTTTGGGGTTCCTGTGTGAAACTAGTGTGGTGTTGTGGCGCCATGTCACGTTTAAAGTAAAAACTGTATAAGTGTTGCCGGGTGTTCGTGTTAGTCGGTTTCTTAACTCTTTTCTATGTGATATATTTGCATTTTGCTAATTGTGGCTAATAAATACCTGCTTTATGTGTGCTATCTGTGTGTGTGTAAAAAAATGCTTTCTTGTTGAATTGTTGCCCCGTTTTACGCGCGTCCTTTCCTTTGTGGGTCTCCATCTGCTTTACGTAAGGTTTGAGTGGGCGCGGACGCCGATAAATTAATCAAGGAACGTCGAGGCCGACGTAACAATCCCGCTCGGTTATCCCGATAGCACGGAACGGGACCGCTTAAGGGTCCGTGTCGAGGTCGACCTGCGGCGAGGTGCGATCGCCCGGTTACCCATCCGCGTGGGTACTTAGGTAGGTCGAGTTTGGCGAACAACCTATCCACGCGGGTGGCCACCGATTGGCACGATCGTGGTGAGGCCGAAAGGTCCACCCGTGACTAGACCCGGCCGTTAGTCCGGAGGGTCACGACTGAATTGTCTGTCCGGTGGGGCGAAACGGCCGCGATCGAGTCACGTGGGCCGTTCGACGCCGGCGGGCACGAATTTCGGCAAACAATATATATCTATATACATGACATATTATATATACTATACAATATATATATATATATACCAGTCAACCCCCGCTTCATCGCGGTTCCACCATCGCGGCCCCCGGTTCATGCGGGTTTTCCTTGGACGTAACTAATTTTTTCTTGCGGATTCCCCCGGTACATCGCAGGTTAATAATATATTAAAATATAAATTATTTAAAGCAATAATTATAACGCGTGGTGCTCGACCAGTCACCACAACGCACGAAACAAAGTTTCGCCTTGTGACCTTCGGAAATATTTTCTACGTTTTTTCTCCAAAGCCCCACAATGGCGCCCAAACGCCCTGCCACCTTCTAAGGCTTCTGGCAAGGAACCGAAAGCGCCAGAGGAAGGTCGGGGACGCTCCAGGAAAAGGTAAGGTTAAAGGTGCTCGAATATATTTGCTCGGGAGGAAAAAAGGTTTGCCGCCGTGACGAGCACTGCTATACCAGCACCTCAAAACCGACCAGACCAGACTTAGTCGATCTTCCGTGGTCCGTTAGGTGGTGCACCTCAAACCCCAATCCACTGCCAAACCAACCAGACCAGGACTAGTCGATCTCCGGCACCTCAAAACCCAATTCACTGTCAAACCGACCCAGACCAGACTAGTCGATCTCCCGGCACCTCAAAACCCAATCACTGCCAAAACCAAACCAGACCCAGACTAGTGATCTCCGGCACCTCAAACCCAATCACTGTCAAACCGACCAGACCAGACTAGTCGATCTCCGGCACCTTCAAAACCCAATCACTGTCAAACCCGACCAGACCAGACTAGTCGATCTCAGCACCTTTCAAAACCCAATCACTCCAAAACCGACAAGACCAGACGAGTCGATTTTGGGGAGGCGGTCCATTCATCGCGGATCACTTAGCGCGGGGAGGTTTTGGAACGTAACCCCCGGAGAAACGGATTACTGTATATATATATATATATTATACAGGGTTGTCCCAAAAAAAATATCAACTCTTTCATCTGCAAGAGGTTGGTCATAACATATTTTTTTTAAAGATATGTCTGGGATAGGAATACGCCAATCGGCAGATCCACGTGGGGTTAGGGTCGATTGCCAATCTTTCAATACCTTAAATACCCGCGTGATCCAACTACCGGGGTTATTTCCACCCTCGACGGAACTCGTACGGAACAAAGACAGCCGAAGGCGAGCTTGTCCTGTGCGCGGATCCGAGCGGCGTAATCGCGAGAACCGTCGGTCCAAATGGTCCCCTATACGGCAAAACCAACGGTTTCTAACTCCCAACACACAAAATGTTCCAGTCAATGAGGGAATGACGCAACGAGCAGGTTACATTCACACAAGGACATTTATTATAATGAAAACACGTATGCAATTAAATAAGGCCAAAACAGCGTATGCAATTATTACAAAGCAACAAAAGCCACGACAATAAGAACTACAAAACCGTCTACTTATTATGTAACAGTCATTTACACTTAAACAGCAAGATTTCCTCTTATTAGGACGGCCCACGGACACACGTTACGCACACCACACACCCACACACAACAAGAAATGGTGGCTGAGGCCTTTTAATCACGTGCTCCAGGCTTCGGGAGGACAGCGTGATTGAAATATATTACATAAATTTTTTTTTTTTTTTTTAGCAACATTCTATTTTTTTGTTGGAGCAACATTTTTCTATTTATTTTCGACTTTTTTGGACCACCCTAATGTATATATTATATACATATTGTATATTATAATACAGGAAACTACATATACATATATATAAACGTATATATATACCTATATATACACATATAATATATACACGAGCACGAGACGAAGCAGGACGAAAAGAAGCACCAGTCACGAGGGACCGAGACAAGAAGCTCACCGACTGACTAGAATCCGCCAGCGCCGCCTCATCTTTTTATACTCCCGGCGCCACGCCCTGTTTCTCCGCCCTGCCTTTGGCTCCACCCCCCTTCGAGGCGCTTCGAGAATAGGGGCGTTCCCTCTCGTTCCCCCTCCCGCGCCATGCGGGGGGCGAGGAAAATCAGTCCTGGCGCCGGGCCAGGGAAGAAACAGGCGGGAAAACCCGCGCGCCATCGTTGTGGTGACTTCTTCTTTCCCTTCTCGCGTTCGACGGTTTCCAACGCGGAAACCGTCGTAGTGTGGACCGTGGAGGATGGCGTTCGTCAGCGGGGGTAGTGGCGAAGATGGTGGCGGTTGTTGTGAGGGTACTTGGAGCGTGGTTGGCTTGTGGCGTAAGTTGGTGGCGGTTGTCGTGTGATGGCGGTGCGGGCGTTGTTGAAGTGGTGGCGTGGTTGAGGTTGAAATGTGGTTGGTTCGAAAATAATGAAAGAACAGAAAAACGACTAACTCAAAGGTCGCAGCCCGAATGAATCACATTAATTCCCTCTAAACAAATGGGTTTGGCGAACTATACATGTACTTAAAAAATATCTCACCTACGGGACCTGAATGGTGATTGCGAATTTCCACAGCCGTAACAATATATACAGTATATGCGTATATAGTTGGTGAGGTGTCGAGCTATATATAGTGAGGATGGAAGCCCAACTGAATGCGCAAAAGAACAACAGATGAGTGAATTTGAGCTGATGAGAGCTCACAAAAATACCGAGTACAACCAACAATTAGCAGATTATCCAATGAATGTGACCTGTGAAGCAGAACTTACAATGATGGTAGAAAGGACAAGCAGTGCAAGACCGGGTTGGCAACAAAACCACCAACCTGTTCACGGTGAGACAATTAAAACCCCTGTGGTTTGGCCTCCTGAAAGAAGGTGCCAATTATACCTCGAGGCTATTTGACATTGAGATAGGGAGGAATGCCAAAAAAACTGAGGCATCCGGCTCTCAGCAGGAAGGCACACCTTGTAACGTCGTCGCATGTAAATGCCAATGGATGCTGATGAAGGAAATGTAACTGCAAAGAATGTCCAGGTGGCAAGCACAAGAATGGAAAACTAATCTTCATGAAGGCTCCAAGTCAGCCTGCGTCAGTGGACAGGTGGAACAATGGTTGGGATCGAAAGTACATTGATTGAAGTAGCTTAACCATTGGGAAGCAAAGGCAAAGCTGAAATTTTGGGTATTAACCCTTCGTCAGAGCAAAAGAGGGAGACGGGATAGGGGGAAATGTTTATGATAGGGTTGGAGTGCGTAGGTCGGTCAGATCAAAGCTAAGTCGAGGATCAGGATGTACATACGTGGTGTGGGAGTTCAAGTCCCTTTGACTTCTGACTCCTGAACCCTCGTTCTCCCTTTCATGAGTAGTCAAAATGAGTTGTTCCCTGATGTAGCTGTGAAGCACATTTTTGACTCTCTCTCAACCGAAATTACCTTCCCACCTATCCCATCCCCCTCTTTTGCTCTGACGAAGGGTTGACACCCGAAACTTCAGCTGTTTTTTGCTTCCCGCGGCAGTTAGCTCGACTAACATCCTGTTGATTCCATCCATCCTTTTGTGACTGGTTTGGATGTAAACTGAGCAAAATTTTACGATCAAAAGCATTGATTTTCAGTCATTATGGGTTCCAAAGGTCAATACAGTCCAGTAACGTCTATCAACTACCAGACTCAGTGGTGTAATGGTTAGAGTGGCCACTTTGAGTCTGGGAGGTCGGTGGTTGGAACCCTGGCCGAGACGTACCAAAACCATTTTAAATGGTATGTGCTGCTTCCTTGCTTGACGTTCAGCATTTAAAAAGGACAGAGCATGGACAAACAACCACAAGTTGGTAACCATTGTGCAGACCTTAATGACCTCCTCTTGAGTTTAAGTTCCTAAATGGGGCAATGATGTGGCCTTTAAACAGAAATCAACTTGAACTGCTTTTTCTTTATCTTAAGAGATATAGACAATGTTGTGGCTGGCATACCAGCCAGTGAAAGGCCAAAGACCAAGCAGCAGGTGTTGTGAGACTAGTAAAGTAAAGCATCATGTGATGTTTGAACTATTTGCACTGGCATTGGTGGACTTCAAGATATATGTCCCAACATAGAGCGGTTGGACTAAGTTACAGATCAGGGTATCACTCTCGTCACAAGAATTATTTTGGTGAAACTTTGAACTTGTAAAGGTGACTGGAAGCAGGAAACTAAGTGCTGTACAGTAAAATGTTTCCAAATAAAAGTGTCTTGTCTACGAGTCTGTGATTGGAGAACCAACATTGTATGTCCTAACATAGAGCGGTTGCTGTCCAACCCATTCCTCTAGGTATGCTGAACTTGCTCGGTGTTTAACATCATTACAAACAGTTTCACAAAGAGAGAGAGACAGAGAGACAGAGAGAGACAGAGAGAGACAGAGAGAGAGACAGAGACAGAGAGAGAGACAGAGAGAGAGACAGAGACAGAGAGAGACCGAGAGAGAGACAGAGACAGAGAGAGACCGAGAGAGAGAGAGACAGAGAGAGAGAAAGAGAGAGACACAGACAGACCCAACACAGAGACAGTCAGTCAGAGACAGTCAGAGGAAAATCACTCTCATCCATCATGGAAAATAAAAAGGAAGACATTGAGACATTCCAACATCCCAATGAGACTTCACCCAAAGAGGATATCCAGAGTTAAAGGATCACGTCCTTGCAGATGATCCCTGTGGTGTTGAGTGACAAAATAAATGAGTAAATGATAAAGTAGTCAATTCCAACTGACCTCTTCATCTGATTCACGGCTCTTGTCCACACATTGCCCAGCACGGCACGACCGGTTCCTTCCGCAGTGTGTTCCATCCGCCCAGGGGAAGTGTCGTGTCTGGCACACGAGGTGTCCACGCGCGTGGCCCGTGCACCATAGACGTGCACATGGGATTGTGAATGGGCAGGGACGGGAGCCACGTCCAAACGCGAGCTCACATTGCTGTGTTGCGCTGTATGCTGTTCCAGGTAACTCAGTAGGTAGTGCCAGCAGGTGAGCAGGTGGGTCCAGCAGACAGTCACCTTGGTGTAAAAAGACAGGATTTTCGTAACGAGTAATTATCAGTTAAGACGACTGTACTTACTATATTCCCATCCTCCAGATCCACAACACCCTGACCCCCACTTCACCTCCACCCTCTACCTTCCCTGCCCCCACCTCCACCTCCAGCCCTTGTCAACCACATCCCCATCCCCCCCACTTATTACCACCCTCCACCCTTGCCACCCCCACCTCACCTACACACTCTCCCCTCCCCGCCCCCACCTCTCACCCCCATGCTCCCCACCACCCACCATACCTTCCATGCTCCACCCTCACCTCACCCCCCCACCTTCACACTCCCTCAACCTCTTACCCCCTCCCCATGCACGACACCACACACACACACACACACACACACACACACACACACACCATGTCCGCTGTCCAGGAAATCTGTGATGGTGAGTGCACTGCAGATTGACCAGGGCTTGTCATGATCCACACGTGTGATTGTTGGTGACATCATGTGTGTCTCCGCGACCATTCCCACAGCTTGACGGCAAGCACCTGCATTGTCATGTGGCATGTTGAATACGTGACCTGCCGGGAACAAGAACCCATCACATTTACAGAACCATCGGTCAACAGGTACCCAGAATTGTTACCTTTTCGAGAAGCCAATCTCAGGCCTTATAATTAGCCAATCACAGAATCACAGATTATGTTATTTTTGTGCTCCATCAAATTCGTGGAATAACAGTGGGACTGTGCTTGGAATGTGGAGCAAGGCTTGTGGCTGGGAATGCAGATTTGGAAAGCCTATCAGCTCTCAGATCCATAACAAAATGCTGTTTTCCCCTCAATAACCCACCAAGCACCCTACAACTCATCTAAGAAATTGAAGTTCCACTTTGAACTGGAGATTTTCAAAGCATAGGTAATATGGTTTGATTCCATAGTTAGAGGAACACAGCATGATGTCATACAAGTACTAACATGCACTTGACTGCAAGGACCTCTTTTTCAGCACGAAGAAGGAACTATCTACATATTTGCGTATGGAAAAGAATGTTCGACTTTTGCTCACAAATCCAACCTAACCATACATTCCCATCACTTTCCTTCCAACCCCACTCAGTTTTCTACCCCCCCTCCCTTCCTCAACCTTATCTATCTATCTCTCACTCCCTTCTATCTCCTATCCTCCCCACGACCCACAACCCAGCTTCGAGATTGATCTCTCTCTGTATGTATGCATGTTTATGTGTGTATATATTGTTACGGTTGTCGGGGTAGATGGAAGAATTTAATAGGGAATATAGTATTGTGTAGAGTTGCTTGGTCTGTGGACGTGTAGGAGGCATCTTGATGTGATTAAGTAGGGAACCTGTGAGCTTAAGTGTTACGTGTCACCACACAAGGGGGTGGTGTCGTGTTAATGAGCTAGGGTTTAAGAATAAGTTTCCCCAGTGTGTAGTCACCCCTCAGTGATTTTTCCAGATGTTAACCAGATACTTTAAACATGGGTATTTTCAGTTGAAAGTGTCTTGAAAGTGGGTTTTCTTGGGGTCCAGGAACGGATTAATTCACTTTCCATTATTTCTTATTGGGAAAATAGTTTTGGAATCCGAACTTTTTGGAATCCGAACAGCCTACTGGAACGAATTAAATTAGGATTCTGGGGGCACCACTGTATATACATACATATACATATATATATATATATATACATATACGGTATATATACATAAATATATATATATATATATCATAATAAATATACATAATATCTACTAATATAATGGCAGTCTTCTGTCTGTTTGTCTGTCTGTCTGTCTCTTTGTTTGTAACCAATAAGCTCCTAGACCAGTGAACCGATCTTGATGAAACTTTACACACATATAGACCTAACATTCAGCTCCAGGATGCGCTAAGTGGCTTCCCATAAAAATGAAAAAAATATATATATATATAAAATTCCATTAAAAAAAAAAGGCTTTCGAATAGTGCGCCGGCGTATTAATCGTAACAAAAGGCTTCATGGTTAAAAACGCTAGGGTTTTTTGAAATACAAAATGTTCGTATTCGATGACTTTTTAAACATACACATTCTCCTCCTGTATTTGAATTCTCGAACTGCACGTGCACGGCAACAGCTAACTGCTGATAGATCTGCTCATGAAAGAGCCAGCAGCAAGCTGAGTCAGCTGCAGAGAGAGAGTCGTCTTACTGCTGATATATATCTGCTCATGAACGAGCCAGGCAAGCAGAGTCGGCTGCAGAGAGAGAGCGTCACCTAACTGCAAATAGAGCGTCACAGCCGAGGGCGAGAGAAGCACAAAACTCACGTTTCAGCTTTCTAGGTCCGGTTTTGGGCAGGACATCAAGGACAGTTGCCACTGCTGCTAGAAACATTGAGTGGCTCAAGGCCGCCTTCAACTATGACCTCTCTGAGGATTACGGCAGCATAAAGCTTTCCTTCCATAAATCTGAGGAATAAAAGAAGCCTTCCTAATTTTCTCCATACAACTAATGCCTCAGTCTAACTAGCGTAGGAAAATAGGGCAATTTCCCGGGTATTACCGGGTACTTCAGCTAGTATATACATAATATATAGACATAAATATATATACATAAATATATATACATATATATATATATATATATATATATACAGTCAACCCCCGCTTCATCGTGGTTCACCTATCGTGCCCCCGGTTCATCGCGGGTTTTCCCTTGGAACGTAACTAATTTTTTCTGTGGATTCCCCCGGTACATCGCGGTAATAATGTATAAAATATAAATTATTTAAGCAATAAATTATAACGTGTGGTGCTCGACCAGTCACACAACGCACGAGACAAAGTTTCGCTTGTGAAATTCGAATATTTTCTACGTTTTTTTCCAAGCCCCACGATGCCGCCAAACGCACTGCACCTTCTAAGGCTTCTGGCAAGGAACCGAAGCGCCAGAGGAAGGTCCTGGACGCTCCAGGAGAAGGTTAAGGTAAAGGTGCTCGATATATGCTTCGGAAAGGAAAAAGGTTTGCCGCCGTTGGACGAGCATTGCTCATACCCAGCACCTCAAAACCGACCAGACCAGACTAGTCGATCTCCAGCACCTCAAACCCAATCACTGCCAAACCGACCAGACCAGACCAGTCGATCTCCGGCACCTCAAACCCAATCATGCCAAACCGACCAGACCAGTCCATCTCCGGCACCTCAAACCCAATCACTGCCAAACGACCAGACCAGACGAATCGATTTTTTGGGGAGGCGTCCATTCATCGCGGATTTTCACTTAGCGCGGGGAGGTTTGGAACGTAACCCCCGGAGAAACGGGGGATTACTGTATACATAAATATATATACTATATATATATATATATATATATAGTATATATATATATATATATATAATATATATATAAACTAGCTGGAGTACCCAGCGTTGCCCGGGGAAAAAAATAGGAATAAGAATGGGGTAAATTGTGGTGCTTCATATATATAATATCACATTTATATATCACACTTAATTTGGACATATTTCACATTTCTTTGTCATCAGCGTTTGTCATCAGTGCTCATGAGGCTGTCACGGAGGTTCTCGTAGTTATCAGCAAGCAAGGTTTTTTTTGCTCCCGGTGGATAAAGCACAGTCGCTCTGTCTCGATCTTGCAGTAGACATCGACCAGAAACTGCTGAAAGAGTCATCGCATCTGCAGTATGTGTTTGCCCTCTCTCACCATGATGTGGTAGTTGTATTACTGCAGCTGTGTGAGTTTTTGTCCATCCTGTCCAGTCGCAGTCCTGGCCACCAGATGGATGCTGTAGCCATCTGTTCCATATAGGAACACTCTGGGATACTGGAGTGCATCATAAGATGCATGCAGCTCA
>CM068956.1:153491903-153504646 GCA_035128595.1 Eptatretus atami | reverse complement strand
GGCCTTGTTGTATGGAGAAAATTAGGAAGGCTTCTTTTATTCCTCAGATTTATGGAAGGAAGGCTTTATGCTGCCGTATCCTCAGATAGGTCATAGTTTGAAGGTGGCCTTGAGCCACTCAAATGTTTCTACAGCAGTGGCAACTGTCGTTGATGTCCTGCCAAAACCCAGACCTAGAAAGCTGGAACGTGAGTTTTGTGTGCTTCTCTCGCCCGTCAGTGGTGACGCTCTATTTGCAGTTAGGCGACGCTCTCTCTCTGCAGCCGACTCTACTTGCCTGGCTCGTTCATGGCAGATATATCAACAGTAAGACGACTGCTCTCTCTCTCTCTCTCTCTCTCTCTCTCTCTCTCCTGCAGCTGACTCCGCTTGCCTGGCTCTTTCATGAGCAGATCGATCAGCAGTTAGCTGTTGCCGTGCGCGTGCAGTTCGAGAATTCAAATAACAGGAGGAGAATGTGTATGTTTAAAAAGTCAACGAATACGAACATTTTGTATTTCAAAAAACCCTAGCGTTTTTAACCATGAAGCCTTTTGTTATGATTAAATCGCCGGCGCACTATTCGAAAGCCATTTTTTTTTTTCTAATGGAAATTTTATTTATTTTATTTATATATATATTTTTTTTTAATATATATATTTTTTCATTTTATGGAGAGCCACTTAGCGCATCCTGGAGCTGAATGTTAGTTCTATATATATGTGTAAAGTTTCATCAAGATCGGTTCACTGGTCTAGGAGCTTATTCGTCACAACAAAACAGACAGACAGACAGACACGACAGAAGGACTGCGATTTATATAGTAGATGACCGGTCAAAAGTTTTAGAACACCCCCATTTTTCCAGTTTTTACTGAAATTTAAGCAGTTTGAAGTCCAGTGAATTATCTGAGGGGTACAAAGCTGAGCGGTTAAACTGCCAGAGGTAAAAAAAAAAAAAAAAAAATAAATAAAAAATATAGATATATATAATATTAGGTTACCAAAACCCCGAAAAATAATGTAATTTCAGAGTTGTTAAAAAAAGGCCCTTTTCAGGGAACAAGTAATGGGTTAGTAACTGCAAGCTGTCTGGCAGCAATGGAAGTAAATGAAGCCTGAAAGTTGATGCAAACAATTCCTACAAGTGTCACAACTTTTGTTGATTGAAACGTTACATACCCTCTATCTGTATAAAGGCAGTGTTGGAACAGACCTGTTGCTGTACCTCTGAAGCATTATTTTGAATAATATTGCACGCAGGAGTAGTATATTGCTATCATAATGGTGAGAAAAATACAATTAACAAAGGAAGACACAGACCATTATAACCTTAAAAGGGTAAGCTTTCCTTTCGAGAAATTGTAAAGAGGGCCAAGGTGTCAGTGAGTACAGTTTCCCACACCATCAAAAGGCACTTGGAAACTGGAGGAAACTGACAGGAAGAAGGTCTGGCAGACCCAAAGCCACAACACAATTAGAAGACAAGTTTCTGAAGAGTTAAACAGCTTGCGTGAATAGGCGGCTCACAAGCAGCAGTTTCAAGCACAGCTTAACACTGGTCGATAATAAGTGAAGTCTCAGTTTTCAACTGTGAAGAGAAGACTATGAGCTACAGTTTGACAGGTCGAGTGGCAGTAAGAACGCCATTGCAAGAGGCAAAATAAGAAAAAGAGGCTTGCCTGGGCCATGGAAGCACCTGCAAGACTACTGAAAACTGGAAGAAGGTATTATGGACGCGATGAATCAAAATTTGAAAATCTTCGTTCATCACTCAGGGTTTTTGTACACCGTTGAGTAGGCGAAAGGATGGTTCCTCAGTGTGTGACACCAACTCTCAAACATGGAGGAGGAAGTGATGATGATCTGGGGCACTTTTTGCTGGATCCAGAGTCGTGACTTGCACAGAGTGACTGGCACCCTGAACAAAAGGCTACCACAGCATTTTGCAGTGCCATGCAATACCCTCTGGTCTACGCCTAGCTTGGCAGGGGTTCATTACAAAAGCAAGATAAACGACCCAAACAATACCTCCAGGCTATGTCAGAACTACCTTAGAAGAAAAGAACAAGACGGTGTGGCTTCAAATTATGGAATGGCCAGCACAGTCTCTAGTCTAGACTTAAACCCCATCGGCTGGTTGGATGAACTGGACAGAAGGGTAAAAGCAAAGCAACCGACAAGTGCAAACACAAATTTGTGGGAACTTCTGCAACAGTGTTGGGAAGAACTTTCCGAACAATATTTTAATTTCCATTGTAGAAAGAATGCCACAAGTATGTTTGGCTGTTATTCTGCAAATGGTGGCTACTTTGATAAGTCAAAAATTTAGATTAAATTTTGTTCAACAAAACGATTCCATGATTGTTTTTTTAGTCTGCAATTGTTTATTTGTCTATGCTTTAATTTCAGAGTACATTGAAACATTAAACTGCTTAAATTTCAGTAAAAACTCGAAAAATTGGGGTGTCTAAAACTTTTGACGATCGTGTATAATACATATATATATTATATTATATAATAATTATATATATATATATATTTATATTTATACCATATTTACACGCCATATAAATATATTAATATATATTATATATATATATATATTATATACTGTACACATCACATACAATACGAACACACACACAACACACACAACACACACACATCACACACACACACACATATATAAATATATATATAATATTATAATATAGTATATATATAGTATGTATCGTGCAGGTTCTGGAACCGATCCTCGACAACAATAGCAGTCAACATCCAGTGTGTCCCAAATTCATTTATTCTAATTAATATACGTCAATCATAGTCCCTTCCTCTTGTCCAGTGGCGTCAAACGGGAACAGTGCGTTGTGTTAAACTCATAGTTAGGTCTTGATTAAAGTCTCTGAACCTCATTCCTCTTCTTTTTTCTCTATTCCTGGAGGTTGACAAGCAAAGGTCCTCGTATGACCCAGCAGGCTGCTAATGCTTGGGACCCATCCTGTAAAAGCCACAGTGCGCCCTTCGCGTAAGAAAGCGTCCTCACAGATAACCTAGGGGCAGCAGTAGAGAGCTCACAATGAATGCCAGCGCTGCATGGAGCGCATGGAGCGCATGCAGCGCGAACGATGACCCCCGACCGCACTATTCAGAAGGCGATCTAGAGGCATAACCAACACCCCAAAATGCTAACGATATACAGTATGCAAGCGGCGCCCTCTTCTCAAACCATAATCTCCATTAGTAATAATATCTTGTCTTCCCTTTTCACCCGAATCTGCATCTAATAATGAATCGAATCCTGTTCCGCTCAATTCCGTGACACAGATCAGGCGGCAACGCGCTGCACCAACCCCGACTGCTCTGATAACCGAGAACAACGGAATCCTGCGATGACGGGCGGACCCGTTCGCGTGACCACGTGTACAATGGCTGACCGGCGCGCCTGTACGCGGGCATGATCAATGGCGGGCAGACTGCGCGCTGATCATTGTGATACAATGGCCGACCGCGCACACACTGTATGGGGCATGCTCGAACGGCGGGCCGACCCGTGCGCTGACATGTGTGGCAATGTGAACTCGCGTGCAGCCTGTGATACTTTATCATCGCACAGAACGGGGCACGAATAGACAACATTCTTGGTCAGGCCTCCTGCTGGGTTATAATACGGTCTTACCGTCGGTCTTTCGCTCACCACACGGCCAAAATGTTTCCACGGCGATGGCCAGACATCCTCTGCCGCACCTCCGCTCAATGCCGCTGCTGTCAGCAGAGCATGCTGTGCGGCTGGAACGCGTCGAGGCCACGTGGCTGCACCACGGAGCAGGAACTTGACCACAACTAACCACGGGTAGCGGGGCGGACAGCACGGAAGTTCGGTGCAGGCGTATTCATATCACGGAGTTCGGTTGCAAGGCGATTCATATCACGGAGGTTCGGTGCAAGCGCGATATCATATCACGGAGTTTGCGGTGCAGAGCGATTCATATCACGTAGTTCGGTGGCAAGGCATTCCATATCACGGAAGTTCGGTGCAAAGGCTATATATCAATCACGGAGTTCGGTTGCATAGCGATTCCATATCACGGGGTTCGTGCAGCTATTCATATGCATGGGGTTCGGAGCGTAGATGATGCACAGCTGGAACCATCTTGCCGGAAGTGGAGTGGAAGCCGCTTCCGGCCATCACGGCCCGCGGCTGCGCAGTGGCCGAGCCAACAGAGACGCTCGATTCGGTGACGACATTCGTTCGGGTTGTTGTTCTCCCGCCGCACCAACGGGTCTATAAAGGACGGTCGCGGAGCCGCAGCGTGTCCGTTCCTGCCCGTCGTTCCGGCCTGTCTTGTTCGTGTTCCGCCGTCGTTCCTGCCGCGACTCCTGTCTGATCGTCCTGAGCTGGTCATCAATTTTCCTGCAACCCGCGCTCAATGTCTGCTTCGCCTGGCTGGGATGACAACCTACAAATTCGCCTTGCTGGCTCCGCCCTTCTTTACTCAATTCACCTGCTGGCTCCGCCCTTCTTTACAATTTCGCCTGCTGGCCTCCGCCACTTCTTTACAATTCGCCTGCTGGCTCCGTCCCTTCCTTCCAATTCAACCTCTGGCTTCCGCCTTCTTTCCAATTCGCAATGCCTAGCTCCGCCCTTCTTTTTCCAATTTGAACTGCTGACTCCAACCTTCTTCACTACTCGTCGCCTCTCTCACCCACTGGCTTTTGGACTCCGCTCTCTCCACCCACTTGGTTTTTTGACTCCATCCTCTCTCCCCCTGTTTTTGACTCCACTCTCTCCACCCCTGGCTTTTGACGTCCACTTTCTCACCTCACTCGCTGCTGGCTCCACCAAGTCTCCTCCTTCTACGCCTGACGGTCGCGTCTCATTCTCTGGACCGCACAGCTGCACGAAGTGCCACTGAAGCAAGAGACGATGCGCCTGCTGTCAGGGAGTATTTGCCCTAGCGGAGCATCCCGCCAAAACGCATGGGGCGCAGTCGGGCAATCCGTGCAAGTATGTGATAGGCCGTACGTCTCATCTCTCTTTTTCTTCCTCATTAACTCCTCTTCGTTCAGTGGTGCTGTGTGTGTGTGTGTGTGTGGTGTGGTGTGTGTGTGTGTGTGTGTGTCATGACGCCTGTTCTCGCTTCAGTTAAGATTTGTACAAGAATTGATGTCGGGAAGCTCTGCTTCTGTGTCGCTTTTGTAAGTTGCCTTGTTTTAATGTCCAACCTTTCACAATTCCTTCCCTCTCTGCTTACAACACCACAATAAAAGCTATATTCATGTTGCACATACCTTTGTCCTCACTGCTGTTGATAAAATCTTTGTAGAAATGTTTCCAGCTCGTTTTGTTTGTTCTTTCATTGATCCAGCATGGTTCATATCTTAACGTAAGCTGGGACTTTTATTCCAAACGATCCGTTTCCTTTACCAGTAACGTCTTGGCAGTGTCGCTTCGGTGCATGGTGATCCCGGTTTTTTTAGAAGAAGGCGTACCCGCGGGTGTGTCCTCCATTGAATTAGGTCGGTGATTAAGTTAGGTAACCGGTTACACTCATGACGGAGTACGCTTGGGTCACTGTGGTTGAAGTTATTGACGTTCACTGTCGTAGAGACCTCGCCATATCAGGAATGATCCGACCGTGAGACGGATTATAAATTAATCCGACGGCGTTGCTTTATCGACGCCGTGACGCCATAACTCAACCCATGACTTTGGTCCTCCGTTCAGTTATCGTCCTAAAGAAAATAACCAACGTGATTTAATTACGGGGACATGCCTCGTACGCCTTGTCCGAACGGGACTCTACCGACCGGATCACTTTACCGGATCAGATGCAGCCGAGTGACACTGACAAGGACGTCCGGCTAAAGGAACGGATTGTTGGGAATAAAGTGCCGGCTAAGCTAAGAATTCGACCATGCTGGATCAAATGAAGACAAGACAAAAACGAGCAGGGAACATGTTTCTAATAATGATTTATTTACAATGGGCGAGGAAGGGTATGTGGTTCGCGACAATAACAAACAATTTATGAAAGCGGACGCAAAGAAGACGCGAACCGAAAGATAACAATCTTCTGCAGGGCTTACTTATATAAGACAGGGCCAGGACACACAACGCACACAGACACTGAAACCCGTGAAAAGTAATTGACAAGACAGGAGAGGAGTTGAGGCTAACGGTCTCTCGTACCTTGGTATATATTGATAGGCGGTACCCGATGCTGCCAAACAAAGTTTGGGGGAATGCTCCTGTGCAGTACCCCCCTGCAGCTGGCACGTGCGTCTCTCGCTTTCGGGCCTCGCGTCGAGACTGGCGTGAAGAAGGGGCGACGTTGGAGGGTGGTAGTGCAGAGCGAGTGTACGGAGTGGTGGGTGGTGGTATCAGAGCGTCGTGTGGGTGGTAGAAGAGAGGAGGAGTCCAGCGATGACGACAGATAGGCGGGGTCGGGGTGATTGATGAATAAGTATGGAGTCGAAGTTCAGCTTGAGCGGACGAAGAGGCAAGGCAGAGAGCGAGCGAACGGCCCACGCGAGCGGGCGGGGGGCCACCATGAACGCGGTGTCGTCAACCTGAATGGCATCTGATCGGCCCCTGACCACCTTGCCGCGGCCCGGCACGTGATGGCCGAAACTGGCAGCTTTCCATTCGCAAGTGACTTTGACTCAAGACATGATATAAATCGCCCACACCGAACTCCGCGTCATGACTCGCCCTGCAGAACGCCCAGGCCATGTCCGACGACCGCGAGGGCAGCGTCGGTCCGCACCCCGCTCCGGCGCCCCGATCAGCGCTTGCCAACGCGCCGTCCGTGTGCGCCAACGTGGTCGAGCTGTAACAACATGCTCCGCAACCGACGCGGCTTCGCTGGCCGTCGGAGCAGGGGAGTTTGCGTCTGCGGCCGCCCAGTGAGGACAAAGTAGCGAAATGTTAGGCGAACCATGCACACGACAGTAAGATGTGTCATTGTCGTCGCCCGCTCTGTACATAAACAAAGTGGTCGCGACGCGCACGGGTTGCCTTTGCAGAGCTCGTTCCCATACATACATCTCCATTCCGTCGCGCCATTACGCACCGTGGCCCAGCGCTCGCTTGATTCTGCTATCGTGTGCGCTGGGCGAAACCTCGATCTGATATAATTAGTCAGAATGGGTTGGAAAGGAACGGCCGCTTGGCGCTTGCACACTCGCATCCCGCGAACATGGCGTGGGGTGCCTTTCATTTCGGCCTCGACACATTCGGCAGCGCTGGGCTCGTGCTGGCGTGTTTCTGTTGTTTTGAAAAACACTATCCCGTGCAGCCTTTTTAAGAGATATAATTCGTATCGCCTGTTCAAATGAGAACTGGCCATCTCTCCCAGATTATCTAAGCTCGAGTTGACAATCTCTAGCTCTGCCGAGTTACTGTATAACTCGTCCGCAAACGTTGGGTTGAGGGATCGGCTAAAGGGAGCTCTGTGCTTCTGCTCATGTGGTGTTCGAGCGCTCCGTTCTAAGGTGCATGTTTCTTTCAATGTCCTGGTACGTTTTCCGTGCGACGTGGGCGTCGCTGTTGAGTGTGCTTTCTTCCCATTGGGGTGAAAATACCTGCTGCGCGTGTGTTTGGCAAGACTGTATTTCCTATGGAGGGTGGGGGTGTAATCCTGCTTGCCCTTATGCTGAGGACCATCTCACAGCGAAGGGCGCATCGTGGCTTTAGATTTACCTCAGGAATAATCAAGAAAGAAGAGTAGGAATGAATAGAAAATGAAATGAAGAAGGAATGATGTAAGGCAAACAAGTCAGAGATCCTCGCAATGCACGCCACTGTATCACCGCTGAGAAAAGGGAAGGGAACTATCTACGCGTTACTATATGGAATAACTGTCGCGGGAAGCCACTATCTGTTGGGATGCATGCGGTTCCGAGAACTGCAACTAATATATATATTATACTATATATTATATCTTTTTTATTATTCTATATAATATATATATATATAATCATATTCCCCCCATAAATGGTAATAGCCTGGTGTTGGCGTTGTGGTTAGGGTAGCGCTTGGGATCGCAAAGGTCCTGAGTTCAAGCACCGTTGGCCGCTTTGTAATTAATACACGCCAGGAGTTGACTCAGGCTGTGTCCTCCGAGTCGGCCGAATGTGAGTACCAAGCTGCACTGGGCCGGTGTATCCCCGGGTAAAATAGGTGTACATATCCCTGTGTTCGTAAGAGGCGACCAGGTTGGTCAGCGAGGCAATCGCGGCGTAAAAACTAAGCCAATCACTATGCGGATCAATACGGATGATCCCTGTGCGCACCCCTAACGGGAGCACAGCCGAAAGAAGAAAGAAGAAGAAGACTATAATTAGTTGTATATATAATATATATATATATATTATAATATAATATATATATATATATATATTAACATATAACACACACACACACAACACACACACACACACACACACACACAGCGGTACACATAAGCATACACATGATGCTTGTGTTGTTTGGCTTATAGTATATATAATATATATATATATATAATTAATATATAATAATATATATATATATTATATATAATATATATATATCTCATTATAAATGAAACGTATGAATAACACATAAATATATATTATATATATAGTACATATATAGTATATAAAAATATATATATCCATATATCCTATAGCATATATTATATAGATATAGATATATATACATATAGTGTACTAATATACATATATGATAATTTAAAAAAAAAAAAAATATATATATATATATACGTATATAGATATGATATATACATACTATATAATATATACGGAATATATACACACATATATATATATATATTATATATATATATATATAATATATATAATATATAATATATATATATAGCATATAGAGGCCTGTGGAGGAGTGATGTAAGGGACACATCGCCATTTTCGGAAGTAATGCATAATAGCACTATGTTTAACCGCCTTCCCTATCACCGAGCCTATCAATCATCATATCATTAAAAATGTCGCTTGCATCACTCCTCCTCTCGCGGGCTCATATATAATATATAATATATATATATATATATATTAATATATATCATATATATATATATATATATATATATACATACATATATATCTCTTCTTCTTCTTCTTCTTTCGGCTGCTCCCGTTAAGGTCGCCACGTGGATCACCGTTATGATCCACATAATGATTTGGCACAGGTTTTACGCCGGATTCCCTGTCCTGACGCAACCCTTATGTGGTGTTGTGGTGTGTAATATATATATATTATACACAACACACCAACACCACACACACACACCACACACACACACACACAATCCACACACACACACACACACCACACAGGCACACATACCACATACACACAACAACACATACCTGGTTTAGGCTTAATGGTCTGGTGGTGGGCTTGGGATCCTCCGGGTCCTGAGTTCAAATACCACTTCCAGTTGAATAATAACAGGTGGAGTTGACTCTGCCTGTCATGCCGAGGTCGGCAAAATGAAGTGGCCAGCTTGCTGGTATCCTATGTTGAGTGGGAACCCATCCAGGATTTGTGCTACAAATAGCAAGGAGACTGCACAGGCAGCCACAATGCTCGCACAGGTGTCCAATGGAAATGGATGATGGAAGATGGATATACATATATCATGAAACATAAATAATAAATAATAAATAATAAATATACAATGTGTTGGAGCAATGAGAGCATTTTCCTCTCTATATTTTGTCTTTCTATTTAATTCACCCATCTTATCACATCAGATTGCACATGTAGGGTATTCTGTAAATGGAAGAGCTCTCGCTAAATGACTCTCCTCAGTCAGGTAATGTTAATCTTGTCAATGAGAATCACTGGGTTACGCATAAGGCCGAAGGAGGTACGTACGCACACTGCCTCTCACGCTGTCTTGCGAGTTTTGAATCCGGCCCACTGAAAAAAAAGAAACAAAAAAATAAATAAATATATATATATAATATATATAATATACTATAATATAACGATAGAGATGTATATGTATATATAATTATCTATAAAACAATCACTATTCGATGTATATATTAAGATATGTAATATCCGGCGTAGTGGCGTGCGCTCTGTAAATAGCGTCTACTCGCGAGGCTTGGCCTGGAGGATGGCTTGAGGACGGGAACTTCTCCGCTGGGCCGCGCTATTGAAGTTAGGCACCCGGATCATGGCGAAACCAATCTTATCCTTGGTGTCCGTAAGGGCGACCAGCGGTTGCCTCAGGAAGGGATCCGGCGTAAACCTGTGCCAAATCAAATGCGGATGCATAACGGAGTGATCCCGCTGTGGCGACCTCCTAACGGGAGAGCCGAAAGACCGGACAAACATATTGTGCGAATTCGCGCCCCGCCGGCGTGCGAACGATCCAGTGACTCGAATCGCGGTACGTCGCCCACCGGACGGACAATTCAGTCGTGACCCCTCTCCGGACTAACGCCGAGATCTTAGCACGGGTGGGCCTTTCGGCCTCACCACGATCGTGCCAATCGGCTCACACCGGCGTGGGATAGGGTTGTTCGCCAAACTCGACCTATCCTAAGTACCACGCGGATGGTAACCGGGCGACCGCACCTCGCCGCAGGTCGACTTCGGACACGGGCCGTTAAGCGATCCGTTCCGTGCTATCGGGATAACCGAGCAGTGTTATCGTCGGCCTCGACGGTTCTGATTAATTATCGGGCGTCCGCGCCCACTCAAACCCTTTAACGTAAAGCAAGATGGAGACCCCAAAGGAAAGGACGCAGCGAAACGGGGGAACAATTCAACAAGAAGCACATTTTATTTACACGCACACAGATAGCAACACATATATCAAGCATGTATTTACAGTCACAAATTAGCAAATGCACATATATCACTGTAAGATAGCAACAATGCAGAGAGCTACCAGACTACGCGAACACTCGGCAACACTTATCAGTAATTTACTATTAACGACTCGGCGCCACAAGCAACAGCAGTTCACAAGAACCCAAAAGAATAGGAAGTCGCGACTTCCCTGCTCTCGAGTTCTTGCGACCGTCTCGACGAGGTCCCTGTTGGCCGTGACTCGTCTCGAGCGTGGTGGCGAGGTCTCTCCGGCGGCCTCGTGCTGCCGTGCTGGCCCCTCGTGCCACGTGACGAGCACGACGAACAGAGAGAGACCAGACCAGAGAGAAACCGAATAAGCCGAACCAGGAGAGAGAGAACTCTCCGCGCCTACCGCTCTTATACCCCCGCGCCCGCCGTTCTTGGCTCCACCCTCTTCGAGGCGCTTCGAGAAGGGGGCGTTCCCCTCGTTCCCCTCCCCGCGCATGCGGGGGGCGAGGAAGAATCCGTCCTGGCGCGGGCCAGGGAAGAAACGGCGGAAAACCCGTGCGCCCTCAGCTGTGGTGATTTCTTCTTTCCTTCTCGCGTTCGACGGTTTCCAGCGCGGAACAACCTCGTACGTGGCCGCGAGAGGATGGCGGTCGTTGGTGGTGGGTAGTGGCGAAGATGTGGGGTTTGTTGTGAGATGGGCGGTGCTGGGTTTGGTTGAGGTGATGGCGTGGTGAGGTTGAAGTTGTGGTTGGTTTCGAAAATAAGCAAGAACAGAAAAAGCCTAACTCAAAGTGTCGCAGCCCGAATTAATCACATTAATTCCCTCTAGAACAATGGGTTTGGGCTAACTCACATGTACTTAAAAAAATATCTCACCTACGGGACCTGAATGGTAATGCAATTTCCACAGCCGTAACACTACCCCCGCCCTTTTACAGACTCGCCCGATCGTCAAATTATCATGTGCATCATGTGTGAGTTCTCACCTAATCGTTTTTACCTACGGATTCCTGAGTGCAATTCATGGTATTCGTGTCGCCCAAAATAAATAACCTGAGGGCTGAGTAACTAACTAAACAAACCCATCCAACGGACGACTTAAATAAATTGCCGGCGCTGACAGACTTTGCCGGGTGCGCACTCATAATTTATCAATACACAACTTACACTTACCTATAATTTACACTACTCCTGCCAGGATCAATGAAACTCTCAGGAAAAAGCAAAGAGTCAACAGAAAACCGGTGGCACAGGCCTGCATCGAGGCCCGTGTTGTAGCTGCCAACAGGACAGTTCCTACAAGCTTGCAAACTGTTGCTCGACTGATTCCCTGGGGCGCACATGGCAATGAACAGAGGGGGGCAAAGCAAAACTGAAACGGGGCTGGTGAAACGCGGCAGGGGGCATGCATGGCAAAGGTGAGCAGGCAAACACAGCCTGCAGACGAACTGGCCGCACAGCATTGAAGTAAAACACAGCAGACGAATCCGGCGACAACAGGACTTGCAGCAAAACCCAGCCAGCCGATGAAAGTTGGCTGATGAGGTTAGTAACTGCAGCTGTTCTGCAGCAATGGAAGTAAATGAAGCCTTGAAAGTTGATGCAAACAATTCCTACAAGTGTCACAACTTTTGTTGATTAACGTTACATACCCTCTATCTGTATAAAAGCAGTGTTGGAACAGACTCTGTTGCTGTACCCTCTGAAGCATTATTTGAATAATATTGCACTGCAGGAGTAGTATATTGCTATCATAATGGTGAGAAAAATACAATTAACAAAGGAAGACACAGACCATTATAACCCTTAAAAGGGTAAGTCTTTCCTTTCGAGAAATTGTAAAGAGGCCAAGGTGTCAGTGAGTACAGTTTTCCACACCATCAAAAGGCACTTGGAAACTGGAGGAAACTGACAGG
>CM068956.1:153456848-153469537 GCA_035128595.1 Eptatretus atami | reverse complement strand
TGCCTTTTTCTTAGCCTTTGCCACCTCTCTCTTTGCCTTTCGCCGCCACTCCTTGTACTCCTGCCTACTCCTGCCTACTATATATATATCATGTGTTTCACAGGAAGGGTGATTCATCAATGTGTGTTAAACGGGAATCCCGTCTGCCGCGACGTTAAAGATCCCACGGTGTACTTGGTGAAGAGTGGGTGAGCTATTGCCGGCACCGTGAACAAATTACTGTACAAATCTCTGCCCTAACCAGCAGAAGGCATTGTGTCAGCGGCAGAGCCATGCCCAGAGCCAACATTGCTACCCTGCAGCCTTATGCTGCATACAAAAGAAGTACATAACATACTTGGTGATGTAATGGTTGGACTGTTCGCTCTGAGTCAGGGAGGTTGATTGTTTGAACCCCAGCCAAGTCATATCAGAAACTTAAAAAACACTAGCATAACCCGCGCTCTGCGCGACATGTTGGGGTGGGTGTGTTTGAGAAAGGAACTGATTGCAGAGTATCAGTAGTAATTTACTTTAATGCAGTAAGTGGAATACGATTTCACTGTTTCAAAACCATTTTATTTACTTTTTTTTGTACCATGCACCTCATATGTCTTTGAGATAATGTAAGCCGAATATCACGTGCGCAGAACAAAGTCGAAGATAGCACGACACGAAACCACAAACTCGGAAATAATATATAAGATGTGGCACGTGGATGCACATGATAAGAAGTGTAGCAGGTGACGCTTGTTATGTACTGCTTACTTGCTTTGACACTCAGCATTTTGAAAGAGTAGAGCACAGACAAAACTACTATAGGTTTGACAGCTGCTTCATGCATACCTTGTAACTCTAATGTAAGCATATCATGACAGTTAATGGTGTATGGAGGTTTCATTGTTTCCCACTACGAAATGCAAAAGACGAGTTTAATTTGGTGGTGTGAAGATAGCATTTGAGCAGTAAAATCCTGGAGTTTTGTTGTTCTGTTTTTGCTTCAATATCTACTTAACATCTCTTCATGACACACGACACCTTGTAACTAAATATCCAGGATATCTCTTTCCCTATCACCCTCTCTCTCTCATGCTCTCTCTTGCTGATGTCACAATAAGCATGTATCATTCATTGTCAAAGCTTCAAAAATAGTTGAATGCACAAATCCGCCACTTGGTATGATGAAATTTTAAGGTGCTCCAAGTGAAGGTATTTTGACATCTTCAAATCCAAAAATGCCGTTTACTTCTCTCCCCCTGAAAATTTCCAAATCAAATCCTCTTCATGCGTATATATATATATATATATAATATATATATATATTATATATATATATATATATATATATATATACAGTCATGCGCCACTTAACGACGGGGTTCGTTCTGAGAAACGCGTCGTTAAGCGACGTCGTCGTTGTGCGAACATCATTTTTTTTTTTCGTTTTCGTTTTCGAACATCGTACTTACACAGAACTACACACCTAGGCTATATGGTATAGCCTATTGTCCTCGGATACAAACCTGTACAGCATGTTACTGTACTGAATACTGTCGGCAATTGTAACACGCATCCAAGAGAGACGGAAGACACGTTAGTTTTACCTTTGTGCTGTTCATGACGGCCATCGGTATTGTTAGCAGCAGCTTACAATCTCCTCTCGCATCGATTATAGAAAGATGAATAAATAGCGTTTGGATTTTTAAAATACGTAATCATTGCATCGAAGTTATAATTTATAAATGAAGAAACGAGCTCCTGTCAATTGTGATATATATTTTCGGAACAGTGCGATTGTTTTAACAACATGAAAAGCTTCACCAAAAGAAAATTTGTGTTTTAATTTCGACTGTAAAAACGTTTATTCGCGGAATTCTTCAATTCAAAGTAATTTACTTGCTGGAAGGTAAACGTGCAAACATTGGTTCAGTTTGAAAGCCGATTTCATTGAATCCCGTTTAGCACGACCCTGCTTTTTTCGCGATGACATTTATGGACCTCAACGATCGCATTATAACAGGGCCACACTGTCGTTTATTATCATTATGAAGTATTATGTACTGTACAGCGTACATAATTGTATGTGCTATTTTTATACGACTTGGCAGCGCTACGTCGGCTACATCACTCGGCGATAGGAATTTTTCAGCTACATTTTTTTTTTCCTTTTTTTTTTTTTTCAGAGCTGGCGATCCGTCGTATATGCGATCCGTCGTTGCCCGGAACGTCGTTAAGCGGCGCATGACTGTATGTATACATATATATATATACACATATATATTATATATTATATATATATTATATTATATATATATATGTATATATATTCGACGACCTGTGAACCCGTTGAGTTCCCGTTGTGACAGCGGTTCATGAAAAAAAAAAAACACAAAATTTTAATATTATTTAGTGGTCAAACTTTAACTTGAAGAAAATTTGAGCATTTACCTCAGGAGTCATTGTTCGGCCAACCGGTTTCTCGAGGTATATCAACACATTATCCATGGTTTCTCCTTGCGCTTTAAGGATCGTCCTCCCAAAACTTGACTGAACCTGGAATTTATTTTAATAATGTTTTTTCGTTGCCCGATTTGAACGAAACTTGATACTGCACACCACAGGCGAATGGTGAGTAAGGTGGCTCTAATTTTTTTGCACTATCGTGTTCCGTTTTGGCTGTATTTCGGGAACATACATACATACATACATACATACATTTACTGCTCCACCTAGCGGTCGTGCTTGCAGCCGACGCCCTGGTCCACAACAATATATATATAGAGAGAGAGAGAGAGAGAAAAGAGAGAGAGAGAGAGATATGCTTTTATAACCACACACACACAACACACACACACACACAACACACACCACACGGCTGATATATTGACAACAACCCAAAACCACGAGTGGCTTTCACCGAAAAACAACGTATTTGTATAGACATTTAGGGATATGTTCACAAACATGATCTACATAAACAGCTGCATGTGATGGGTGGAAAAAAACAAAATTTGCTCGGAAATTTAGAAAATGCGTTAATACGGCAAATTGCTTGGAAATTGCGTGTTATTTCACAACAAACTTGCTCAGGCTGATGGAGCAGAAACCACTCACTCAGGGCGATGGAGCACGAAACTACTCTGCTCTGAATGACGTGGCGGGCAAAACGCGTCAATAGTTAATGAACGATTCACTCAGAAGGACGTAGCGTGGTACTGCTATCGACTGTAAGGCATTCGGCAAGTGGCTTTGAGCATTCATGCAAGCACTCAATTGAATGGTTGTTAAGAACAGTTGGTCAGGCTGTCGCTGCATATCTTATAGGATCTCTTTAACTTTAATACCGGTCTTCACCGCGCTTGCAGCAGTTAATGAAATAAATTGAATTTGTTCAAATAATTGCTTTGTCCACAAAAGAGTTGCAGCAATGCAGAACAACCCTGGAGACTTCAATTGGCCGCTGAAATAAACATTGCAGATAATCTGCCATCTTGGCTGCTCATTGTGCACGCATCACGTGGGGCATTGTTCAGGTCCGCACAACCGTTACAACTTTTTTTTTAAAGTCCGTTTTTCACCAGATTTGCTTTGATTCTCTGTAGAGCACCTCGTAAAACCTCTGAAAATATCGACAGAATCTGGCACGCGCTATGGATGGGCAATCCCTCCAGGGGACAGGGCACGAGATTGAGCAGTGAATGCATTAAATCCTATAGCTCAATGAAGCTAGTTAATTTTTGCACGTTCCTAAATTTTTTGTTCACTCCATATAATTCTCCAAACAGTAGAAAAAGGTAAGTTTAATGGTTTGGAAATTACACATTTTCTTGTGTATGTATGAAGAACGAGGGAACACAGCCTTCCTTGCTTAAAGTAAAAATAGGTATATCGCGCTTCGTTATAAAGACCGTTATTTCTTTAAATCATCAGATTCACAACCGATTTCGACACTTATTTGGTCCGGACGATATCCGATCCTCAAAACCGAAATAATATTTTGATGATCTACTTTAAATAGTCCGTGAGAGTAGATGTGTGGAAATCGTATCATATATCCATGAAATTGCTCCAAGCTCCTAATTTGAAAACTATAGTACTTACAAAAGCGATGTGTGCAGCGATTCGTAGCTTTGAGAACAGGCATTCAATAATATGAGTGAGGAAAGTGGAAAAAAAAACTTTGTCGTTAAGAAATCGTTGCGGCCTGTTCCAAGTGGAGGCATGGTTGACCAGGTCAAAAAACATGGCGGCTTTATAACCCCAGCGAGATACCCAGGAAACGCCTTCAGACCCCAGACAGCGAGGAGGCCGAGGATCGCCTGATGAAGATATCATTAAATAAGGCCGTTAAATACCCTCAAAAGTGGTGTTTATTGAAACCAAACATCCAATTTTCACTCTTGCACTTCCTTGGAGTTTTCTTCGGATGCATGCAAAGTTTCAAGCTGCTCGGTTTTATCATTTTGAGTTAGGAGGAGAACACACTGACACACAACATGACACCACACACTGACACACACACACACACACACACCATTACATTTATTAGTATAGATTATTATTATTATATCCTACTAGATGACCCGTGAACCCGCTGGGTTCCCGTTGTGACAGCGGTTGATGAAAAAAATAATTTCAAGAAAAAAAAAGATAGTTCCAGCGAACTATACTGTTGATGTTGTTGCATTGATCAAATAATCCCGAAGAGTACTTGACTGAATCGGTAATGATTTTTTAATCCATATATATATATATATATATATGTATGTTAACATCCATATCCCTTCAAAATTAAATTGCATGTTCAATTTATGCACTTGGCATGAAATTTGTCCAAAGTATGAAAAGACAATGGCAGAATCTTTTCATGGTGTTAGCACACTGGACAGCCAGCTTTATATCCTCATTCAAAATATAGGTGTGATTCGAGATGCAGTGCCTCCTTCTGGCACTGCATCAGAATGGCATATTGTGGTGAAGTCCATCTCCACTACAGATCTAACCAAGAGCAGACAGGTTAAAGCCGAGCACATCCCAGTCTGAGCTGTTCTGCCATCCCTGAGTGTGTTCACTTCTGAGATCTGATGGGATTGGGTGTATTCGATACCAAAACAATGCAAGAAGCCTTGCCTTCTATGATGCAGTTGTGGTTAAAAAGTGCAACATCGGGAACTTTTGCGTGCCAGGAACACGCGGACAGGGCCTGGACACATTTTCCCGTGGAGGGAAATTAAGTTGGCTGTCCACTGCAGTTGAAAATGGGCCCCGGCAAGCGAACATCATTGAGAACACCGAGCTATGTGCGTTGGATCCCATATTCCTCTTTTGGATGTGTATTCAGTTTACAATCTTGTGCTGCTGTGAATCAACATTTCATTGCTGAGCCAATTCTATTGTTCGATTGGTACCAGATGGCAAGGAAAGAAGCCACATGCGAGTTAGTGATGGTCGTACCGAGTTCATGGGCAGTTGTGTATGCCGCTGGGAGTCCATCGTCCTCGATAACAGAGCAGCTTCTCCGTGGATCGCACATGGTGCCCACATCAGCCATGCCAAGTGTGTCACAAGTATGAGTACCGCACAAATCCTGTGAATGAAAGCAACATTCATCAGTGTCAATGTATATTATTATTATTATTATTATTATTGTTATTATTATTATTATTCTCATTATTATTACAAGCAAATACCACCCATCACTTCGCTGACGGGAATACTAAAGGGGGGAAGGAGAAAAAGAGGGGGAAAGATGTAGAGAGGGGTGGGGGAAGGAAGACAGTGTGAGGTGAGAGGAAGGGAAGGCAGACGTGCGGTGGAGCGTTAATTACCGCCCGGACGTGTCCAGAGCCAAGCCTGCCGGAGATAAACTCCATCCAGACATAACCACCGTCCTGATATATTGTTACGAATTTGGAAGCCTTGTGCACAGACAGACAGACAGCCATCCCCTATAGCTCAGTTATATCGGTAAGTGTGTTTTTAGTTAGGGTCCCGTCCCTTGTTTAATGGGTAATTAAATGTACATGCACTGAGTTATTTTTATAGATAGGATTTTTACACTTATAACAACGACAACAACGCCATCTTCACTTTCACACAACAACGCTCTGCTCGCGGCATCCATCGTGCGCTCGCCAGCAAGCGCGCGCGTGGGCGGAGCCTAACATAGGCATGGCGTCCTGCCTTAGCCAATCTGCAAGGAGCGGGCGTCTCACCCTCCCCGTTTCCGACTCAACACGATCGCCATTAAGCACGCGGCCAGAGGTGAGGAGTGTGGGTGGAGCCACAACGCCTCCGCTCGGAACTCCGCCCAGAAGGTGGAGTTGCCCCGCCTACCGTGCGTCTGTCCAATGGAGTGCGGCCAGGGGAATCGCGCGATGGTTCCGGCCAATCGGGAGGCGAGTGGTCGGAAAGAGAGGCCCCTCCCTCCGAGAGAGAGAGGTTGGTGATTTTGGACGAACGGGGGAGATTAATCTCGTCCTGTCGCCGGCGTCTGCTCTCATCTCATCCTGTCGCTGGAGTCTGGTTCTCCGTCAGCTCGAGCGCGTGGTCTGCTTGAGCGCGGAACGCATCGCTCGACGCTTCTGGTCTCGTGTCGTCGCTGGCGCTGGCCTGTCGCATCTCGACGTGGCTGGTCTCGTCCCGGTTCGCTCGTTCTCGTCGAAGACCGCACGAGGCGGGAAGGTCCCTTTCGTTTCTTTTGGGTGTGCGTCTGTCTGTGGCCCTGTCTGTAAGTAGGAATTGTTTAAGTGCTCTTTGCTGTACATACTTGCATCTCTATTATCGTATAACTCTGCCTTACGTGCTTCCCTCCTTCCCCACCTACTGTTAATAAATACCCCATTTGTTGAATGTTTCAGCTCGTCCTCATCCTTTCCTCCTTTATTGGTTAAGAAGTTGTGCTTGTTGGAGAATTTAAAAGGCCATTACTGCTGTAGATGTACGTTTGGACCGACGGATCTAGGTAACCATCCGCTCAGGTTACGCACGGTTTGAGCATGGAAACTGCTCGTCCCATCCGAGCTCCGTCGAGGGTGTGAATACTCGGTAGCTCGCCACATGGGTATCTAGGTATTTTGAAGTTTGGCAAATACCCTGTCCCACGTGGTGGAATTATTGACGATTCACGGTCCGGTAAGGGACCCGTACCCTCGGAGTTTTCCGAAAGGTACGATCCAGATTCCAGGTGTTCGGTAGAGTCGACCCTACTGCTCCACCTAGCGGTCGTGCTTGCAGCCGACGCCTGGCTCCACAACAATATATATATAGAGAGAGAGAGAGAGAGAAAGAGAGAGAGAGAGAGATATGCTTTATGAACCACACACACACACACACACACACACACACACACACACACACACACACACACACACACACACACTTGGCTGATATTGACAACAACCCCAAAACCACGAGTGGCTTTCACCGAAAAACAACGTATTTGTATAGACATTTTAGGGATATGTTCACAAACATGATCTACATAAACAGCTGCATGTGATGGGTGGAAAAAAACAAAATTTGGCTCGGAAATTTAGAAAATGCGTTAATACGGCAAATTGCTTGGAAATTGCGTGTTATTTCACAACAACTTGCTCAGGCTGATGGAGCATGAAACCACTCACTCAGGGCGATGGAGCACGAACTACTTGCTCTGAATGACGTGGCGGGCAAAACGCGTCAATAGTGAATGAACGATTCACTCAGAAGGACGTAGCGTGGTACTGCTATCGACTGTAAGGCATTCGGCAAGTGGCTTGAGCATTCATGCAAGCACTCCAATTGAATGGTTGTTAAGGAACAGTTGGTCAGGCTGTCGCTGCATATCTTATAGGATCTCTTTAACTTTAATACCGGTCTTCACCGCGCTTGCAGCAGTTAATGAAATAAATTGAATTTGTTCAAATAATTGCTTTGTCCACAAAAGAGTTGCAGCTTAATGCAGAACAACCCTGGAGACTTCAATTGCCCGTGAAATAAACATTGCAGATAATCTGCCATCTTGGCTGCTCATTTGTGCACGCATCACGTGGGGCATTGGTTCAGGGTCCGCACAACCGTTACAACTTTTTTTTTAAAGGTCCGTTTTTCACCAGATTTGCTTTGATTCTCTGTAGAGCACCTCGTAAAACCTCTGAAAATATCGACACAGATCTGGCAGACGCTATGGATGGGCAATCCCTCCAGGGGACAGGGCACGAGATTGAGCAGTGAATGCATTAAATCCTATAGCTCAATGAAGCTAGTTAATTTTGGCACGTTCCTAAATTTTTTGTTCACTCCATATAATTCTCCAAACAGTAGAAAAAGGTAAGTTTAATGGTTTGGAAATTACACATTTTCTTGTGTATGTATGAAGAACGAGGGAACACAGCCTTCCTTGCTTAAAGTAAAAATAGGTATATCGGCTTCGTTATAAGACTCGTTATTTCTTTAAATCATCAGATTTCACAACCGATTTCGACACTTATTTGGTCCGGACGATATCCGATCCTCAAAACCGAAATAATATTTTGATGATCTACTTTAATTAGTCCGTGAGAGTAGATTGTGGAAAATCGTATCATATAATCCATGAAATTGCTCCAAGCTCCTAATTTGAAAACTATAGTACTTACAAAAGCGATGTGTGCAGCGATTCGTAGCTTTGATGAACAGGCATTCAATAATATGAGTGAGGAAAGTGGAAAAAAAAACTTTGTCGTTAAGAAATCGTTGCGGCCTGTTCCAAGTGGAGGCATGGTTGACCAGGTCAAAAAACATGGCGGCTTTATACCCCAGCGAGGATACCCAGGAAACGCCTTCAGACCCCAGACAGCGAGGAGGCCGAGGATCGCCTGATGAAGGATATCATTAAATAAGGCCGTTAAATACCCTCAAAAGTGGTGTTTTAATGAAACCAAACATCCAATTTTCACTCTTGCACTTCCTTGGAGTTTTCTTCGGATGCATGCAAAGTTTCAAGCTGCTCGGTTTTATCATTTTTGAGTTATGGAGGAGACACACTGACACACACACTGACACACACACTGACACACACACACACACACACACATTGACATTTATTAGTATAGATTATTATTATTATATCCTACTAGATGACCCGTGAACCCGCTGGGTTCCCGTTGTGACAGCGGTTGATGAAAAAAATAATTTCAAGAAAAAAAAAGATAGTTCCAGCGAACTATACTGTTGATGTTGTTTGCATTGATCAAATAATCCCGAAGAGTACTTGACTGAATCGGTAATTGATTTTTTAATCCTTTTTCGTTGCCCGATTTGAACGAAACTTGATACTGCACACCGCAGGAGAATGGTGAGTAAGGTGGCCCTAAAATGTTTGCGCTATCTTGTACTGTTTTGGCTGTATTTCGGGAACATACATACATACATACATACATACATACAAACAAGATGAGCGTTTTAGTTATATATATGTATAGATGGAGGTTCTAAGGATGGATCATTAAATAAGTGGAGATTAACTACTGGCATGATCGATAGCATGGTTTTATATTACTAATTATTTCTGTTGAGTACACTTGCAGTTTGATTTCATGCGAATAAGATTTGAAAGTTTTCGTTAAATATAGAGTCGAGGCTCGTGGAGGAGCCCGTACACAAAACAGACCAAGACCTAACAGAGTGAAAAGAACAGTGGAAAGAGAAGTAAGGGGAACATACTAACAGCAGAACAGCAGGTAGAGAGACAAAATAGAGAAAGACTTGGAGGAATGAAGGATGTGGGGTAGAATGGGAGCTATGGAGGGAGACACAAAGGGCGAACATGATGGATACAGACTCAACTCTCAATCACATAAGCGGAATGGAAAACTTGGGAAGAAGCCGAAAAAGAACAAAAAAATAAATAGCTGAATTAAATTGAAGAGGAGGGGTAGAAGGTGGGGCGAGGAAAACCTGGAAAGAGGTGGGCTTGAGGGGGGAGGGGGGATTAATGAGGGGAGAAAAGATCATGGTGTGAATGGGGGGGGGGGTGGTGAGCTGAGATGGTGGTGAATGGCTGTCTTGAAGCACTGGGGGGAAGAGTAAGATTGAAGAGACTGAGGAAGTTGGGGGTGTGAGGACGAAATGAGTGGAGGTGAGTAGTGAACCTGGATATTTTGAGTTGTGTGAATCATGAAATTAATGATGAAATGGATCACAAATCCAGAAAATCCTCTTTGTAACATGTTCACTCCAGGCATGAAACACAAAATAATATCTATACCTTTGTCCTTGTTTGGTACATCAGACAGTCTACCTGTACATATGTCTCTATGTCTCTGTACTGTATGGAGTTCCACAGACCATCGACCCCATCGGACAGATAACCCCACTGGTATGCCAACTCAGCATTTGCCGAGTGATTGTTGGGGTGGAGCAAAGGGCAATGACCCTGTTCCTGATTGGAATTATCTTGCAGGTTCGAGTCCGGATGCGTCCTCTTTGCAGGATGGCATTTCCTGTCCCAGTAGTATAGCCATTGAATAAAGACTGCACTTACATCAGACATTTCGTTACAAACCATTAGAAGTCATAACAAAATATCAACTTGCTCATTAAAGGCCTAGGTTGCAGCTCAGGAAGTAGTCCGAGTGCATAGTTTTTATTGGAAGAGGAAACCATTGTGTTTTCCCTGAGTTTCCGAGCCTTTTGATAGAGGAGATTGTGGAATAGTCATGTAACCTGATACATGGTGGAACTTTAGCACAACACAGGACATTTTTATTTCTGAACGTTATTGTTTATTCAGAACATTACTAGTTGGTTGGCACAAAAGTGATGTAACCAAGAACGGGTTAAAATTAAACAACTGAATAAAGACTGTCTTTCGAGGTCAGGATGGACCATGTCCCTGGACATATGGCTATTTGACATCGTCTGACATCTTGCTCTGCTTGCAGCATTCTAGGCCAAATTTACACCTGGATTTCTGACTTCCTCTTCTCAGGTAATGAATGTGTTGCTATCAATAAACCCTCTCCACCTCTCTGAATGGAGGTTGGAGTTCCCCAAGGCAGTGTCTTGGGCCCGGTCTTGTTCCTCATCATCTACATAAACGACCTCTCCGATGCTCCAGAAAACTCTCTCTTCCTTTTTGTAGATGACTATTGTGTTTCACAGTAACCCCATCACACCGGTAGCAGACAGCAGGTGTGTCACTCTCTGCTGATCTGGAATTGATTTGATGCTGGTCTGATAAATGGAATAGGTCTTTGAATATTCGCAAGTCTCATCATATTTCCCTGTTCCTTTGGAAGAATCCTCAAATTGACTCACCTATCTATTTTCATGGTCAACCAATCAAAGAGATGCAGTATATTGAACATTGAGGCCTCACCGTCAGCCATGACCTCTTCTGGGCTGTCCAGATACAAAGCTGGCCTCCAAAACCAGCCACAGACAGGGCATCCTTTGTGGCTTCTTGTCATTCCCAGAAAAATCAGAACTGCTCTCAGTCTACAAGACCTTTGTGTGTAGCTCAATAAAGTACTGGGCTTGTGATCCCGCTTTACATTGGACTCCGGGATTCTGTGGCATCTAAAGCCCTCAACATAATTGGCACCTCCCACAATGAGGCAGAGCACAAGGCCCGTTGCTTTCACATTGAAAACAGGTCAATGTCCTCTCTGCTTTCTTTTGCCTTTCCTCTGGTCTGGCTTCCTCTGCTCTCTCGATCTCCAACCGTCCCCAGCTCCTCCTGGATGTAAGAGTTCTTCCAGTGTCCTCTTTCTGGTTAAACCCCCAAAGTGCAGGCTCACTGGCCAATTCCACTCCTTTCTTCCTTGTTTCTCCCATTTGTGGAACCACCTTCCAGAGTCTCTTCAATCGCGTTCTTCCCTCCACATCCTCAAACAGGTGGAACACCACCATCTCACGCCATCTATACCTGCATTAACACTACCTAACACAACTCTCTTACTTGCTTGTTATGGTTTTTCTTCCCCTACTCTCTCTCTCTCTCTCCTCTTCCTTCTCGTTCAGTTCCTTGCTTCTTATGTCCACCTCAGTCACCTCACTCTTCCATGAGCCTTGACTATATACACGAAGAAAATTAAAAATAAAAATTTCATTTTCACCGAGAGGATGGTTTAAAGAATGCACACTTCCTCGCTACACGTGACCCCTTTGATCCCCGACTGTGCTCAGTTTCACAATTTGTTGCTTGGGACGTTTATCAATGCAAGTCGGTGTTGTTTTGGGGTTCTATTCTCTCACAGCACCGATCAATGTTCAAGGCTTGAGTTGCACATCATCATCATGTGCAGCTCACACCTGATTACTGGTTGCATCAATTCTGGGGGCATGGTCGATGCAATGCCTTCTGTCGATTAGGCGAGCAATTGAAAGTTAGCCTGGGTCCCTCTACAAGTCTACCTTTTCAAAGGTACCGTGGTTTCTTTGATGTCCACCGAGGTGACAGCAGGCTTGATGCCCGCAATGTATTTGTTGATGAAACAGTTGCCTGTAATGCACCAGAATGACTCCACCTGGGATTGGAAGCCTGACGAGATGGCACTGCCAATGAATGATCCTGCCATCCAGTTATCCTTGCGATACAACCATCCAGTTATCCTAGCAATACAGCCATTTAGTTATCCTAGCCATACAACCATTCAGTTATCCTAGCAATGTGCCATGCAGTTAACATAGCAATACAACCATCCAGTTATCCTACCAATACAGCCATCCAGTTATCCTACCAATAC
>CM068956.1:153437212-153456838 GCA_035128595.1 Eptatretus atami | reverse complement strand
AATACAGCCATCCAGTTATCCTACCAATACAGCCATCCAGTTATCCTAGCAATACAACCATCCAGTTATCTGAGCAATGCAGCCATCCAGTTAACATAGCAATGCAACCATCCAGTTATCCTCTCAATACAGCCATCCAGTTATCCTAGCAATACAGGTGTCCAGTTATCCTCTCAATACAGCCATCCAGTTATCCTAGCAATACAGGTGTCCAGTTATCCAAGCAATACAACCATCCAGTTAGCCTCGCAATACAGCCATCCTGTTATATTAGCAATACAACCATCCAGTTATCCTAGCAATACAGCCATCCAGTTATCCTAGCAATACAACCATCCAGTTATCCTCGCAATACAGCCATCCAGTTATCCTAGCAATACAGCCATCCAGTTATCCAAACAATACAGGTGTCCAGTTATCCTCGCAATACAGCTATCCAGTTATACTCGCAATACAACCATCCAGTTATCCGAGCAATACAGCCATCCAGTTATCCTCGCAATACAACCATCCAGTTATCCCAGCAATACAGCCATCCAGTTATGCCCAGCAATACAGCCATCCAGTTATCCTCGCAATACAACCATCCAGTTATCCAGCAATACAGCCATCCAGTTATCCGAGCAATACAGCCATCGAGTTATCCCAGCAATACAGACATGCAGTTATCCTAGCAATACAGCCATCCAGTTTATCCGAGCAATACAGCCATCCAGTTATCCTAGCAATACAGCCATCCAGTTATCCTAGCAATACAGCATCCAGTTATCCTGCAATATAAAAAATATAAACAATAACAGCCATCCAGTTATCCTAGCAATACAGCCATCCAGTTATCCTAGCAATACAGCCATCCAGTTATCCTAGCAATAAAGCCATCCAGTTATCCTTGCAATACAGTCATCCAGTTATCCCCCAAAAGGCAATACAATTAACCATCAATCACAATTTGACTATTATTACTTGGTCGATATTGCATGAAACCGATCATATACAAAGTCTCTGAGTGTAAACGACATGATGAGAGGTTGGGAAAACAAATGAACTTCATTTCATCGCCTTGGACTTCAGCGTTGAACTCGCCAGTTATAGATAAGGTCCCATGTTGGTCGATTCTTCATCTTCACAACACTCTTTACATATCTCGATTTACTCTTCAACGGGCTCGTCAAGCCGAAATCGACATCCCATTCATCCACAGACAATGCAGAAGAGACATTTGTGCTTTTTGATCGAAGAGATTCAAACGAAAAACGGATTCCCATGATGCAATTAAATCCCTTGTGCATGAGATCATCTAATATTAAAAACCCTATTATGGTAACAGAGCCAATCTACAAGCCCAAGGTACAAACCTAATACTGTACCACAATCATTTCCCCAATTGGATGTTGGGAGATGCACTGTGGAGCACTCATGATATCAGAGAGTTGCACAAATAAATATTGAAAGGGAAATATGACTGTCTATATATTACGTACTCATAGTGAGTTGAAAGGTTTTGAAAGGAAAGAGGATTGAAAAAGGAAGAGACAGAGGTGTGGGAAAAAGTGATGTGGGGTTAAGAGGGCAGGGAAGGAGAATAAAACAATAAATAAAACTCCACTAGACGTTTACATGTCCTCTATAAATGCATATCTACAACCCCCCCCCCCTTTTCCCCTTCACAATGTTAATATATCTTTTCTATGCCAATGGAGTCGTTTAATAAAAGTTATTAGAGATACATCAGACCCAGTCGAACGGCAGGCCTGGCCAGCCGGTTCGTGAAAGACTTAGGCAAGTTTCCCCTGGCCAACCCCACAAGAACGTGGGTATAATTGTGACCGATAAATAGGAGGGAAGATGTAGATCACAGGAACACCCCTGTTCATCGGAACACCTATTTAAATACTGCGTTCATACTGAAAAGGGGCGTCTATATACTAATTGACATTAGCACGTGTAGGTAAAATAAGAATATTACAATTTAGAAAGTGAAGAGAAAGTAAAATGATAGGAGATAACAGATTAACCATGTAGTGAGGAGAGGCTTTCAAAATTTTGCCATGTTTGTGTACGTATTAAAGAGATGACCCCAAGTACTGCAATGAAATAGGAAGGTGGAACGAACCAACATGGCATTTAAATGTTTAAAAGAAATTCCAGCAAAATTTTGTGAAACACTAGAGAATTCATCGAACACCCTACCCTTCATGAGAAAGAAAAACGACAGGGGCGGGGTCTGTGAAGAGCAAATTTGATTGGTCGAGATGATGTAAAATGCCGAAATATTTTGTCCAAGTACTGCTAAACGGAAGGGTGTTGAAAGTGCTAAAAAGGTGATTTGTGTTCTACCGAGTTCAAATATATATAATTAAATGAAATAAAATAAAGATATTAAAGCTTGTAAAAAAAATTTTTTTTCAGAAGTTTACTGTTGTTGATGCAGTGTCTTTTACACCACCTTATATTTAGACGGAGTGAACAAATTGCTTAACTCCAATTTTCGGTTCGCACACGTACGGAGTAATAACCACTTGTACCAGATGAAGACAATAGTGACGTCGGCGGTGGAATCAGTCAATAAGAAGTGAGCAATGAAAGTGCATTTTCGATTATTACCCCGCGTCTGTCTACAAACATCAGTTTATGTTCGAGGAACAACTTCATTTAAATTTAATGTTACATATTTTTTTATCACAAATCAGAACATGAATCGGAAAACGAACCTGTGGTTTATCAGTACTTTGGCTTTGAATTTATCCTGATCGCACATGCGCGAGATACTCTTTATACCCTGTCTGCCTGCCTGCGAGTCAAACAAAATGTAAAATTATTTCAAATGGGAAACTTACTGTTTTTAAGGACGTCATAATGGACACAAAACACAGGCACGAAGAACTAATGTAACGTGTTAGATAGGGTGGTGTAAAATACGTTGCATCAACGGCGGTAAACTTCTGAAAAAAAAAATTTCAACCTTTAAAATTTTTATTTCGTTTCAATTAAATTATATACCTGAAAACTGTACAACAAAAATCACCTTACTGGCATTTTCAAAACCTTTCTGTTTAGTTGTACTTGAGCAAAATATTTTACATCATCTTGACCAATCAAATTTGCCGCTCGCAGATCCCGCCCATGTCTTTGTGACTCTATACTGCGTGGGTTTAAGGAGTTAACCCAGGTTTTTAGTTTGTTCTCTTTTATAATTGAGGCTCAAATGATTAATAGATAAAGAAATGCTTATCTACTGTATTAATGCAAATGTAAGGCTGATATAGTGTGTGTCGAACAACAAGGTGGTGTAAATGTCCATTTGGATTAAATCCTCGATTTGATAAAAACAAGGGGACAGAAAATGTCCCAAAACGCTTCAACTGCAGTCTGTTGTATAGCTGACAGCATTGTGTGCTTTAACAGGACCCGTTTCTAATGGTGAATCATCCTCGAGGAACGTGGATGCAACACCTGGCATCGCATACTCAACGTGCGGCCTTCAGCCAGGGGACTCGTTTGTGACGTCACTCGTGTGGGAATGGAACCACTGTGCTTCAGTGGAAAGACTTCCCATCCCGAGAACTTCACGGTGAGGACTTTATACCCCAGACAATTTAATTAATTAACGAACAGAAAGGGTGTTAAGGTCCCGGTCACACGTAGTCAGTTACCACACCAACTACCACACCAGCAGACATTGAGGGGAAAGCCGTGCAGGACCTGTACGGTGTTTTACACACACCATCTGGTATCTGGTATATACGCCATGGCACACGCCGGACATTACATGGATGGATATAAATACCATCTCACACGAACAATCAGCAACACGTACCATCCGAACATACCGTTTATATATTCCCATCTAATAATGGCTATAAAACTTCAGCTCTGCGCACCATTCTTCCTTGGAAATCCGAGCCCGAGTGGGGGACAGTGGAAAAAGTGTGCAGGAGGAGGGAGGAAGAGGGCAGCGAGAGACCGAGTGGAACGACTGAGCGAACCTCGACCCCACCTTCTTGGTGAACAGCACGGCCGTGTCAAAGTGCTCCACGTGCTTGTCTGCCGCGCGATTCAAGCGCTTTTGCCAAGAGCAGAATGTCCGCAGAGTAAGTGCCGCATTGCTGGACACCTTGGGTCCTTTGTCCTTGACCCCCAGGATGAGTAAACGGACCACCACGAGGCGGACGGCATTCTGGAGACTTGGGTGTCGGTAGAGCCTTGCTGCGATTCCCATGAGGGTGAGCAAGTAATGCTCGAGGTCATTACCATGGTGTCTTACCATTGATTCGTCTGCCACAACGAGGATCTCCACGAAGCGGGCTTTGGATGCGAAGCGCTTGACGCGTCTGAGCGGGCGCGTCCACCTGTGGATGTTTTCGTCCATTGAGGTGTTGACCCCGCAACGGGATGCTTCGATGGGTTGAGGGTCTATTCCTGAGTCGCGGCGTTCACGAGTCTCGAGCAGATGTTGCTCAAGCACGACCCTTCCTTCACTGACCCATCGAGGGTCGTGCACCACCGGGATCTTAACTTTAGGCTGAACTCGTGGGCTTATGAAGTACTCTTGTCCATTAACCCAGAAGGACCCCATGAGGCCACCGCAGATGCTCAGTGCCGCAGTGGACTCTCGATCTCCATCAACCGATCCCGAATAGAAGCACGTCCGCAGCGGTTCCAATCCATAGCCCCTTAGGTCAGGAGGGACCCCCAACCGGCTCTCCGAATACCCTGGGGCTAGAAATTCATCATCTGGTTGAAGTGTCAGTAAGAAACGTTGTTCGAATGCTCCAATGGACACCGACACGGCTCCGAATTGTCCATCGTGTCTAATGGTGCTGAACTCTGGATTGGTGAACTCCTTGAGTCTGACCCGTGCTGTGGTCGTTGTGAGGAAACACAGAGCAACCATAAGGAGTCGGTGCATACTGCTTGAGCTGGAGACGAGTGGTGGCTTAAAGTGGACCTTCCTGGTGGAGCTGCAGCTGGAACGAGCCTGCACAACTGTATTGAAAGTTGGATTTGCAGCTCAAGTCTGAGTTCAGCAAACTGTGGCTCCGTATGGGACAATCTCATTGAACAATCTTCGTCGAGACATAGTCTGCTTTACACTCTTCTTCTTCGTTTTCTTCTTCTTCCTCTGTAACTTTATTGGCTTCCAATATGTGGTCCTCGGTAGGTCCCTGTCTCTTTCTCTACATTTCCCCCATCCTGCGAATTGCTCTTTGCTTCGTCTCCGGCTCCGTTCACAGCGCGTCTGGCTTCTCGCCCCGGAGGAAGAGGGGAATGAAGGAGAGAGGGGATGTTGGTGGAAATGGGGAGGGGCAGTGGGAGTGCAGGATGATGCAGCGGAGGGAGAGGTTTAAGGTACTGGGTGCGATGCACTATAGTGAGACAGGTCTCTGGAGGGCATTATTATAGACTAACACCCAAAAGGGGAGGTGGGCCATGGTTGGTCACATGTGGGTGGGTCTTCCCAAGTTCATATGGACACCATTTCCAAACAGTGCTGATTCAGCCTCAATTGCTTCATCAGCAGGAAAATGAAAAGCAACATGTTGAGAGAGGAAGCGAAGGTACACTGAGGCTCAGGAAAGGTAAGGAGGTTAAGGTTGTGGGTTAAAGGGTGGAGGAGGGGGAGGGAGCGGGGAGCTGGGGGAGGGTAGATCAAATCTCGAAAATGTGCAGTTTGGTGAGCGATGGATTAAAGAGTGAGCAATGCGTAAGTTTTTCTGTATGTAGGGTAGCTGGGTAGGGAGTGCAGTACGATGGAGTGGAGAGTTTGTGAGGTGTGAGAAAGGAAGGTGTACACCTGTGCAGTAACAGGTTCAGAATAATGGGATGGTGGTTGTGGGAGGAGTTGGTGGGAGGGGATGAGAGAATCATGGAAAGGGATGCAGGGGTCACAAGGCAGCACGAGAAACTCAAAAAGGTACATTTTGAAAGTCACCTGGATTAGTAAAAGTTTCCATCGATACCTTTCCAAATCTCAATGTCCTCATCAACGAGACTAAACATAATGCAATGAGCCAAGGGCCAGGCTCACAGGTAAGAAATTGCCAGAATCCTTGAGAGTAAATAAGGGATTAATTCTTTTTCACAAACATTCCTGAATCTTTGCCAAATAATGTCCATTTTGACAAAACAAACCATGCTGCATGGTCATTGAGCTTGTCTGCAAACCCAAACCGCTGCCAAAAGTTTACAATCCCAAATAACCTGTAAAGCTGGCTATCCAATTACTTGGGTTTTCTGTGGAATTTTTCAAATGCCGTGATTGACTCCAAAAAAGGGTAGGCCATTGAGCATCTGTATCTTGGGAGGATGTCGGTTTATGAAGCAAATGCACACTGCTCCCTCTCCCTCTTCCTCTCCCCTCCCTCTCCTCCTCCTCTCCTCTCCCTCTCCCTCCCTCTCCCCCTCTCCTCTCCCCTCCCCCTCTCTCCCTCTCCCCCTCTGCAAACATCAAACTGCCCTCTCCCCAAAGGATTGGGTTTTCATCTACACTGCATCTGATATTCATTCCACCTGGGAATACTTTCATAAAAGCCTACTTTCTCTCAAGCACCGGTTTATCATCCCGTCTGTGAATATCCAATCCATCCTCTAGGTTCTGGTACATGGAGTCCTTTGGAGAGGGGTTGCACTCAAGCAACTTGCTTTCTCAACATGAAAAACTAACCTGACCGAAGCTAACTTTAGTTCATTCCGTAAGGCTCACAACAAGTGTGTGTCCATCCTGAGAATGCGAGAAAACACCATCTTGGAAATCTCAAGGCTGATCTGTGTGTGTGTGTGTGTGTGTGTGTGTGTGTGGTGTGTGTGTGTGTGTGTGTGTGTGTGTGTGATCTCTCTGACCATTTCCTTCTGCTGATTCTTGTGGCACCTTGTGAAGTCTGTCTCTCGTATGTTCCCTTCATCCTGTCCTCTCACCTCAGCTATTGGGAGACAAGACAGAATATTTAAACTCGGTGTTTGCCTCCAATATTTTGTATGTAACCCATCATGCTGTGTCCACAGCCCACCCCCTTGTATCCACTGCCTTTTTGACTACTTGCAATTCACATGTAAGAAGCGAGAGATTTCTGTTTAGTTTCACCACTTCATCAGGGATGGGCCCAGATGGCATCAGTGCCCATGTTCTGAAATCTTGCTCTGCAATTTGTGCTCCTCCTCTTCATGCCATGTTCAGTCTTTCCTCATTTCACCACCTCCCATCTGCAAGGAAGTTAGCAAAAATCACTCCCATCCACAAGAAGGTTGCAAAAACAGACCTTACCAATTATAGACCAGTGACCTTGCTTCCTTATTCTTTTGTATGCAGCATATGTCTGGAGGAGGCATAATTGGATGAGGGTGTGATTGTGTCACTGATGCAACACCCCCAGTAGATGAGGGTAGTAATTTGTAATTTGTTCAGGGTACCGGCGATAACTCGCCTGCTCTTCAAAAGGATACCATGGGATATTTAATATCCACCAACTAATGTGAGCAGACAGGACCCTCCATTTAAGGTCCATCCAAGGGATGACATATTGATGCCTCACCCTGCCTGCGAGACACCGGGATGACAGTTTAAAACTGAGTCAAGATTCGAACCAAGGCTAGACGGCTCATAGGCGAGTGCACATACCTCTCTGGTATCCGACTAGGCCAGATTGCTTCCACTTACAAGTAAAGTCATTGAAGCCATCATTGCTACTGACATGACATCATCTTTCGTCTTTTCAAAAAAACGTAATCTCTGACAATAATTTTGGATTCTGTCTGACTCGCTCAACTCTGGATATACTGCTGCTTCTCTCTCTCTCAACAATGGTCAAAAGGCCAGAATCTCAAACAAGATGTCATGCAGGATCATTTCTATGGATATATCTGGGGCATTTGACATTCTGGCATTCTTCCTTGTATACCAGCCTTGTTAATGTGGCATACCAGACTACCTTCATACCTAGTTTTATCTCTTCCTCAATTGGCACAGTCAATGTGTTGCTATCAATGGAATTCTCTTATCTGCCAGTGTAGACTGGAGTGCTCCAGCAGAGCGTCTTGGGCCCAGACTTGTTCCTAATATACATAACATAAACGACCTCTCAGATGCTGAAGAAACCCTCCCTTCCTTTTTCTTCTTCTTGTTACCCCGCACATGTTGTGAAAAGCAGGGTTAACCAATTGGTTCACTCTCTGTCTGTCTGTGTCTGACAGACGTCAGTCTCTGATCGAGGAACGACTTCATTTCAATTGAATTTTATATTCCCACTGTAGAACACGGATCGGAACATGAATTGGAACACGAACCTGCAGTTTAGCAGTACTTTGGCTCTTTGAAACTTTGGTTTAGCAGTACTTTGAATTTGGCAAACTGAGTGTGCATGCGTACAGTGTGGTGAAGTAATTGCTTCAGTCTGTCTTTCTGGCAGTCAACTAAAACTGAAAATCATTCCAAACAGGAAACTTACTGTTTGAAGGATGTCATAAAGGACACACACAAGAACTCCAGTAACAACTGGAAATATGTCGGAGATGGAAACACCACACCTCACAGCACTCTCAGTTCCAGACTTTAGTTCAGAAATCACATTGATCAGTTTTTGTGGCACCCCATGAAGACCGAGAATTTTCCAGAGGGCATCCCGATTCATGTAATCAAACACTTTGCGGAGATCAACATGGGCTGCGAGCAGCCCCTGCCGGAACTCTTCTGCGTTCGGTGAGGACGTGAAGAGCAAGGATATGGTCGATCGTTGACCTCTTTGGTGTAAAGCCTGACTGCTCTAGGCGCTGGTGCTCAAGCAGATGGTGGCGAACCCTATCAAGAATTATCCGAGTAAAGAACTTGCTCGGCACTGAGAGCAGCGTCACCCCTCGGTTGCAGTCCTGGCGATCACCCTTCCCTTTCCAGAGAGGGACAACAAGGCCCCTCTTCCAGTCAGTTGGGATGACGTCTGTGTTCCAGGCAGAGCACAGAACTGCATGCAATGACACGAGTACAGCATTTACACCAGCCTTGAGAAGTTCAGCATGGTTGCCACAGATCCCAGGAGCTTTACCCCCTTTCAATTGGTTCACCACAACCTGTTTCCACAAAATAAGGTGGTTCACAATTGATTGGAAGGTCGGCAATAGGGATAGTGACACCTCTGACATCCAACTTGACAGCTGGTGGATCAGCCTGGTACAGCTGCTCAAAGTAACCGGCCCAGCGGGCCTTAACTTTCGACTCCTCTGTCAAGAGCTCACCACTCTCCGCTCTAACTGCAGCACATCAAGGAACAGGCTTGGAGGAATGCATTGCACTAATTCCTCTGTCAGCAGGACGAGAATCACCCTACCGCAGGTGACACTCTACCCCTTCAAAGACTCCTCACATATAGGCCTCCTTGTCCACCCTCAACTAACGTTCGGTTTTATGCCTCAGCTCCCTGAACAGCTGAGCTCTGCCATTCACCCTGGCCCTGCAACTAGTCAATGGTATCCAGTGTCCCTTGAGAGACAACGTTATTCTTCTCCTGACGGTGCGTTCCAAGACATCTGCCAGAAACATCAAGAATGGTAGTCTTGAATGCACTCCACAACTCTTCAGAATTTCCCAAAACACACAAACCCCAAAAATCCCCACACAGCCTGTTCAAAAACTCCTCAGCTACCCTTTCATCCCTGAGCTTGCCAACATCCAACCAAGGCTGGGATGGTACCATTCTCCTGGATTTAAGCTGCAACTTCAGAGTTGCTACAACAAGCCTGTGGTCAGTATTGAGGAACTGAGCACTCCGGTTGACCTGCAGTTCTGGAACATCCTCCAGCGACCATCAACGAGCACATGGTCAATCTCCTTTGCCACACCACCAGTTGTTGGAATCCAAGTCCAACGATGAGCCTGTGGGCGCTGAAACCATGAACCAGCCACCCTAATTCCATGACTTCTTGCAAAGTCAAGGAACTTACTGCTATTCTGGTTCACAGTTCCAGACCCATGGGGACCAACATGTCTCGTAACCATCCCTGTCAGTACCAGTCGATGCACTGAAATCACCCAAGACTTCACACCTGATTCCCCTGAATTCCAGAGAATCTAAAGCTTTAAACATTACTGGAATCTCCTGCGATGAAGCAGCTTCACAAGATTTGTGTCTTCACATCATGAACATGTCATTGTCCTCTCTGCTTTTGGCGCCTCTCATCCGGTATAACTACCTCTGCTCTCTCAACACTCTGACCCTTTCCAGCTGCACCATGGGTTCTACCAGTTACTCCCTCCTGGTTATCATCCCAAAATCAAGGCCAACTGCACCAACGCCCTTTCTCTTCATCCTCTTTTCTCCTGTTTGTAGAACTGTCTTCCTGAGCAGGTACAATCACACTCTTACTTACCTCCAGGGATCCAAGTTGGCTGTACACCAGAATCTCAGGTCATCCACTATCCTTACCCTACATGTTCTGTCCCCATTAACTCTTCCTCTTATTTGTTGGTTTCCTCCCCTTTTCTCTCATATCTTTGGTTATTGCATACACTTAGGGCAGGCATGAGAATACCCTAGAGGGATGCACATTCGCCTTTCGAGCTGTCGAGCTTGGGTTAGACTCTCGACCCAGCTGTAAACCGTCGTCCTCGTATTTCACAGCTAGGGCGATTCATCAAGGATGTTAAGCTTGGTGTCCCTTCTGCTGGCATTAGTTAGTGCACAAAATGGAAGACCGAGTCGACGGTATCCTTCGCGAAGACCAACACCATGAAGAAATTGCAAATTCCTGTTCTAACTTACAGGGGGCACTGCATAAACGGCAGTCACACGTTCTCCCAGAAAATTATGCTACCCCGAGTATGATGCTAGTACCCCGAATTATGATATCCCGAGTCATGTGCTGTGTACTAAAGAAGAAAAAGAAGAAGACCCCCATACTGCCTCGCTGTCAGTTCATTGCCTTTTTGCTATCCGTCTCCTCAGCCTTTCATGCACTTAAATTTCTACATGAGGGAGTTAAAGACAGGCCACGTTTGGTTTTAACCTGTTATCAGGTTTAAGGAGAATAATCCAATTCAACTCAGCTGTTTGTCACTGAGGATGTACGTGTAACCTGTATTGTACCTGCCATCACCTTTGACTTCCACAAGTGCACAATGCCCTGCTTTCCTGGGTATTGAGACTCCGATCGAGTCATTGAACCCACTGGGATGAACTAATGACGCATTGATGAATTTGTGAATAGTGGTGACAGTTTCCTCAAATAGCACAATGGAAGGCCTTTGTTTACTTCCAGGGAGGGTGAAAGTCATTGCTGGACAGTTCTTCGGTGGTGGTGGTGGTGACGAGCGTTTTGAAGCCGTGCGGATTTCCTGGTCAATTCTGTGACGTTCAAGTGTACAATTACCTGATTTTCCAACATCATTACAAGAATAATGATTTCATTATTATGAAAGGCTTTCTCTCATGGCAACCCGGATGCTAATTTCTCAACTACGTAAGTCGTTGTTTGATTATGATGTTGGGGGGGGAATGACGCAGGGCAATGGTTACAGAACTTTGGCATGACCTCTGTATGACCGTGAAGAAGAGGTAAAAGACTTGCTATAAGTGCTCACTTTGGTGTACTCAAGGTTTTATGAAAAGTCTTTGAACCCATTGGCATGTCATTATGTCACATCTCATTTTGGGCTGGTGCGATGTCCTAGACTGCCGAGAGGTACACACATTTGCTTCTAAGCTGTCTACCCTGAGTTTGAATCCCAACCTCTCACAGGCAGAGTGACTCATGAATGGGTGTGCCGTCCCTCGGATGCTCGTTGAACTGCGCCGGCATTGATAGTTGATGGACGGGGAAAATCCCATGGCGTCCTTCGCAAAGAGTCGGTGAGCTATCGCCAGCACCCTGAACAAATTACAAGTTCCTGCTCGAAGCTACAGGGGCACTGCATCAGCGGCATAGCTGCACTCCCAGCAATAATGCAACCAGCAGCCACAGGCTACAAATAGAAAATGAACTGAAAATCCCATGTCTGTTTGTGATATGTGCTCAAAGGATTTCACCCATTTGTAGCCGTGACAACCGCACACATTGATTGTTTCAACGGAATTGCTTTACCTTGTATCAATGTGCACTTGGCACACTTATCTCGGCCAAATTCCATTTACATGTCTTTGGAGTACTGTTTTACTAATTTCAGTTGTTCTGCCAATTTTTCGTCATTCGGTGCCAAGAGTTTTAAATCATCCATGCACAGTAGATGTTGTACCTTTCCTGTCTCTTTGGACGTTCTCTTATTGGACGTTAGTGTGTATCTGTGTCTTTGCTCATTAATGAGGTTGCTCGGTGGGTTCAGGGCCAGGCAAAACAGGAGGGACGAAAGGCTGTCACCCCGGGAGATCCCGCATCGTACCTTCACTCCTGGTGTTTCGATCTTTCCTTCGGAGCGTTGCAGTATCAATGTGGTATTCCATATCTCCATTGCTTTATCAATTTGTTTGATTATTTGGGAGTTGATGTTGTACAATTGCATGCATTTTATAATCCATGAATGCAGGACACTATCAAAAGCTTTTTTGTTGTCGATCCATGCTGTGGACAATTTACTTCTTGTTTTACAGTTTTTGAGTAGAGCCTTGTTTAGTAGTAGGTGGTCCATTGTTCCGTGGCATCCTTTCTTACATCCCTTCTCTTCTGTTCTGCCTCTCGGCCTCCTTGTTGTGTTAAGTGATGGTGCATCATTTCTGTGATGATTACTGTCAGAAGATTGTATGTTGTTGGTCAGCATGTTATTGGTCTATACTTGAGGTAATTGTGTTTCTTCAGATTTTGGGATGACAAAGGGCAAAGTCACAGTAAGTACATATAGACCTTATCGGCCGTTCATCATCTCGAGACAGCTGGAGTTTTTTAATTGCTTCCGGGTTTCTTTATTTATTTTCCATTGGAGCGGACAGTGTGTCTGTCCGCCTGTCCAAGCCACAACTCTTATTACCATTTGAGCTTATATCATCAAATTTTCAACAAACCTTTATAATGAGAATATGAAGAACACTAATTAATGGAATTTAGTTGTTTTTTTGAAAATCTGTTTTCATCAGGTTTCTTTTCAGTCCAAAGTGGACATGGACGGACTTTGCATTTTTTTTCCTCTAGTCTTTTAATGCATTGGAGTTTTTTTTTTTAATGCAATTAACACATGAAATTATTATTTGTGCCTGTTGTTTTTGTCCTTAAAAACAGTAAGTTACCTATTTGGAATGATTTTGTTTGACTGCAAATTACCTTAACCTGTGTGAATGCACACTGGAAGAGATTCCGTACATTTTGTCCAATTCAGACCAAAGTACTGCTAAACTGCAAGTTTGTGTTCAAAGTACAAAAGTCATTCGAAATCAAGTCATTCCTTGATCATAGACTGATGTCTATCAGACAGACAGACAGACATAATGAACCAATTGCTTAACTCCGCTTTGTGATATGCACATCATGCTTGGGGTAATAATAGTGGGCTGCTTTCCTATATCTCGAACCTCCTCTTATCCCTTTATTTTTCATTCCCCACCACCCACAACCCACCTCAAGCCCCCAACCCAACCCAACCCAACTCCACAGGGCTGACGACCAAAACTATCCCACTCCACCCTCTCGCCGTCCCCTTCAACTCAAGAGCAGGTTAAACCATTAAAGAGCTCACTAACTAAGTTAGAAGTTCAGGACCCACCACCAAAGCAACAGCAGTGGAATTTCAACCCAGACCTTTCTAGTTGTTATGCACTTCCTCTGAGCACTGACGCGAGTGCACCAATTACCCGGAGGGATAGCACGGCAAAAAAGCTTTATGGACAATAATATGTCCTGTCTATAGTTTAACAGGTGAAACCAACGTACGACACGAAACAGAAGGATATTTAATAATAATTTATAAATTCCGACTGTCTACCTTTCAAACACTAATAACTTCCCATCACAATGAATTTAAAAGAAACGCTCAATGATTTTGAAACTCCACAAAGTTACACATGACAGGTTTCAATGCAGTTTTGAATTAACTCACGACTTTCAAGTCAGCAACTCATCTCATGTACCCAGTTTAAAACCCCAGCAGGATTCAAATTGATGTCATAGTCAGTTGTGGTCATGTTTGAAGCAAAGCTGTCTTGCCCCGATGAGTGTGCACAGATTGAAGTCCGACTGGCCAGTCACATTGCAAGTCTCCAGAGGGTGACCTTCATATCACCGAAGCAAGCAGATGAATCCGAGTCCATCACTCGCCTTTAAGGACCACACTGCAGACCGACAGTGCTGTGGAGTGAGGAAGAGAACACTGGCCCTTTGCCTTTTCAATTTGACCAGAGAGGAATTGCCTGCTTGAATGTCGTCTCCAAGACACCAGCAATGCAGTCGAGGTTTTCCGAGAACCCAACCTGCCAGCAGGTAAGATTGACCAGCATCCGCAGAGGTGGAGCTGGTTATCGAGTCAGGGCTTTGGAGTTGCTGAACCAGTCGTGGTTAGCATGAAACACTCTCAAAATGCTCTTTGCTGTTTGAGCCTAGTTTTAAAATAAACTTGGCCACAGGACATGTCACAGCTGGTCCTTCTCTCACAGGTCACATTGTGTTCTCCTCCTAATTTTTGACACCCGATTGACTATTTCATGGTCGTGTGGCACAAAGTCACTCAGAAGCCTGCCGTTGAGGTGTCTACATGCCTTGGTATCTTCAAACACTCTCTCACAATAATAACTCTTTCTCCCAATCTGTTTCTCTTTCATGTGGAAGTATAGTTTGGACACATTAGTCTAAACACAGCTTTATCTTGAGTGATTTGGCCGGACACTTGGACATTACTCAGCCCAGCACCACAGCCTGTAACTGCACAAATGCCCTTTTACCACAATACTTACCAGAGAGTACACTCGTACTCTCTATGTAGAGTTTAATTTTGGTTGCCTTTTACCACAGTATATACCTTAACAACATTTTCAATTATGCGGTCTGTATTATATATCTGGAACATGGTGAAGAACCAAGTCTTCAAACTCTCACCCCTCGAGCAATTTATTTTTCAATCAAATACCGTTGAATACTTCAATCGATGTATATAAGAGAGATGTTTGTCTGTCTGTGTGGGTCGCCATTTTTCTCAGAGATAGCCAAACGGATCTTTGTCAAAATGTCAGAGGTTAATCAGTGAGTGCAGAGTGTTTTAGGCAGCAACAACAAAAATAATTGAAAAATTTGAAAACAAAAGTTGGATTTCTTTTGGATTTTTTTTTCAAACGCTCGATTGTGCCTAAGCCTTTGTAGCTATGTGAAAGCTAATATTAAATGATCCTCGACCCCATTCCTTAGTGGGTGCAGGGAAGTGTTTTAGACCGCCATAAAAAAAACATTTGATTTCTTCAAAATGCCAACAGGATCAGAACAGCACCGGGTACCCACCGGGCAATACTGGTTACTCCTGCTAGTAAAGTAGGCTATGAGCCAATGTGGTGGGTCGGTATCATTCTGAGGGAGCAAGGCTAATTGTGATTTTAAAAAAATATATATTTATTTATTTTAGCAAGGCTGGGGTCGCTAGAGATGGAAAATACGTTATAGCAGTGTGTAGCTCTTTCCCTTCTTTGTTTTATCACCCCATACACAACCCTACCCCGAAGGTCGCCAGTTGCCAGACTTTTCACCCAAAATGTATAGTCATTGTCGGTCTCATTAGCATGTATGCCGATACAGCATGTGACACAGTCAGCATGTTTGCAGGCAAAAGGAAACTAAGTGCACTCAAAATCATCAGTACCAACAACGAGATGCAAAACACCTTCGCCCAATTGGGAAAGGAATGGTATGTTAATGATGACCTTCATGGATAAGTTGGAGAAATTCACATGCCTTCTGTATGGAGCTAAATCTGGTGCAACAAAAGTGAATGGTTTGAGATATCACCTATTCTTTGCCAAAAAAGCTGAGATTGAGAGTCACCAACTGCCACCTTGCAAAGATTGTTTACACAGGCATGCACACACAATGGGCCAACCATCAAACTGCCATTCTGGAAGAGGAGTCTGCAGAGGAACCCAGAGGCACCTACTCCCATCGGGAGAGGCTGGTGCTGGGAGACCCAGGATGGACATGTACAGCTGGCAGTAGACTGGATGGACGGACAAATTGCACCTCCAGCTGTGCTTGCGCTACTGGCTTGTACTTGTCCCAAAAGGTGGAAGCTTCCCAAGTGAGTATGCATGACCAGTGGCCTCAAGTGCACGGACATGTGCAAACTCAGTACCTGTGAAAATCAGCAAACACCTGTCGAGAGTGATGACAGTTCTGCCGAAGATGAGTCATGTGACGGAGGATGATGACTGAGCCATTCCTTCAAGTATACTGTATCTAGAACAATTTGCATGATTATGCTTCACACACAGGATATGATTTATCCTTTGTGTTCATAAGAACTTCTGTGACTTACACACCTTGACTTGTGTGAAAGCATGTATTGTGTCGAACAGTACTGAAAATCAGGATAAACGTCACTTTTACATGTACATACAGTATATAACCATACAATTGATGCTTCTGCAAGAAATAGTGTAAATGTAGTATGGATCCACTGTATGTCTTAAAATAGATTATATTTCATCCAGAAGGAGTTTGTGTATGATTTACCGATTGCAATATGATTCTCTGGCACAAATTAATGAAATAATAAGAATAAGTGCTGACCTACAACTAGGTAGGCAGGCCTTGTGGCTATTATTGTCAACACTACTGATTGTGTTGGAACCAGTAGGACTGTGATTGCATTTGATTGATTGGGACTGATGTTGAGTCACGGGTGGTATGGTCGGTGTTTGAGCGAGTATGACGAGTTGGGCTCTTCTTATGTCAAGCCTGCACCAACACAGGCCGTCGTTGTTTCCGACAATCATCATGCAAATTTCAAAAATGTTTAATGGACTCTGTTGCCATTGCCTAATTATTCTGAGGTAGGCCTTTAGTGAATTAATTCACACAATATACACAACACCAGGAATGGCCTTCTTGCATAAGAGTTTGGGGATGCGGTTTGATTGCGGAGTTGGGGAATGCGGTTTGGGTGCGGAATTAGGGAATGCGGTTTGGGTGCGGAGTTGGGGAATGCGGTTTGGGTGTGGAGTTGGGGAATGCGGTTTGGGTGTGGAGTTGGGGAAAGCGGTTTGGGTGTGGAGTTGGGGAATGCGGTTTGTTCCATTAACATTTCAGCTTTTTTGCCTCTCCTCCCTTATTCCTCAGCTGAGTATTTTGAAACTGATCATCAGAGATGACCGTCAGAGCTGCTCGGATATATTATTTAATTAGCAATTTTTTGATGGCTTCCCATCGAAATATATACATGTATATATAATATATATATATATAATATTGTTGCGGTTCTCGGAACCGCATGCATACAACCTGGTGTTGCACATATATATATGCATATATATGCTGGTGTTGGCTTAATGGTTAGGGTGGTGGGTTTGGGATCCCATGGATCCTGAGTTAAAATCCCCGTCGGCTGTTGAATTAATACCAGGTGGCGATGACTGCCTGCCATCCTTCTGAGGTCGGAAAATGAGTGCCAGCTTGCTGGTATCCTGTGTCGGAGTGGCGACCCGTCCAGGATTGTGCCCAATAGCCAAGGAGACTGCTTCGGCAGCATCAATGCTCTGCACAGAGTATGGTCCCAATGGATGGATATATACATAATACAGTGGGGAGAACAAGTATTTGATACACTGCCGATTTTGCAGGTTTCCCAATTACAAAGCACGTAGAGGTCTGTAATTTTTATCATAGGTACACTTCAACTGTGAAAGACGGATTCTAAAATAAAAATCCTGAAATCACATGGTATGATTTTTAAATAATTAATTTGCATTTTATTGCATGAAATAAGTATTTGATACATCAGGAAAACAGAACTTAATATTTGGTACAGAAACCTTTGTTTGCAATTACAGAGATCAGACGTTTCTGTAGTTCTTAACCAGATTTGCACAGACTGCAGCAGGGATTTGGCCCACTCCTCCATACAGATCTTCTCAGATCCTTCAGGTTCGGGGCTGTCGCTGGGCAACACAGACTTTCAGCTCCCTCCAAAGATTTTCTATTGGGTTCAGGTCTGGAGACTGGCTAGGCCACTCCAGGACCTTGAGATCTTCTTACGGAGCCACTCCTTAGTTGCCCTGGCTGTATGTTTCGGGTCGTTGTCATGCTGGAAGACCCAGCCATGCCCCATCTTCAATGCTCTTGTTGAGGGAAGGAGGTTGTTGGCCAAGATCTCGCGATACATGGCCCCATCCATCCTCCCTCAATACGGTGCAGTCGTCCTGTCCCCTTTGCAGAAAAGCATCCCCAAAGAATGATGTTTCCACCTCCATGCTTCACGGTTGGGATGGTGTTCCTGGGGTTGTACTCATCCTTCTTCTTCCTCCAAACACGGCGAGTGGAGTTTAAACAAAAAAGCTCTATTTTGGTCTCATCAGACCACATGACCTTCTCCATTCCTCCTCTGGATCATCCGATGGTCATTGGCAAACTTCAGACGGGCCTGGACATGCGCTGGCTTGAGCAGAGGGACTTGCGTGCGCTGCAGGATTTTAATCCATGACGGCGTAGTGTGTTACTTATGGTTTTCTTTGATACTGTGGTCCCAGCTCTCTTCAGGTCATTGACCAGGTCCTGCCGTGTAGTTCTGGGCTGATCCCTCACCTTTCTCATGATCATTGAGGCTCCACGAGGTGGGATCTTGCATGGAGCCCAGACCGAGAGAATTGACTGTTATCTTGAACTTCTTCCATTTTCTAATATTGCGCCAACAGTTGTTGCCTCTCACCAAGCTGCTTGCCTATTGTCCTGTAGCCCATCCCAGCCTTGTGAAAGTCTACAATTTTGTCCCTGATGTCCTTAGACAGCTCTCTGGTCTTGCCCATTGTGGAGAGGTTGGAGTCTGATTGATTGAGTGTGGACAGCTGTCTTTTATGCAGATAACGAGTTCAAACAGGTGCAGTTAATACAGGTAATGCGTGGAGAATGGGAGGGCTTCTTAAAGACAAAACTAACAGGTCTGTGAGAGCCGGAATTCTTACTGGTTGGTCGTTGATCAAATACTTATTTCATGCAATAAAATGCAAATTAATTATTTAAAAATCATACAATGTGATTTTCAGGATTTTGTTTTAGATTCCGTCTTTCACAGTTGAAGTGTACCTATGATAAAAATTACAGACCTCTACGTGCTTTGTAAGTGGGAAAACCTGCAAAATCGGCAGTGTATCAAATACTTGTTCTCCCCACTGTATATATACATATTACACACATATATATATATATATATATAAAATATATATACACTTTTTTCTATATATATATAGTATACATATGTATATATTGTTACGGATCTGGAAACATATCCATTCAAACATACAGATGTCCCAAAAGTCAGTTATTCCGTTAAGTACATGTGAAGACAGGTCCCTTCCTTTTGTCTAGTGGGAGAATCAAAGGTGTGCATTGCAATGTTTTTTTAGGTAGGTTATTAAATCTTTACATCCAACAACTATCCCATCCCCCATCACGATCCACTACCAACCCGCTGTCTACTCGCACCCTGACTTGCCGAGGCAAGATCTTGCAGCCATTCCTTGCCGCTTCCACAAA
>CM068956.1:153418573-153428635 GCA_035128595.1 Eptatretus atami | reverse complement strand
TATATGTTAGCAGTTAAGCCCAAAATTATTCATACCCTTACCAAATTTGGAGTATTTTGAATTGTGTTATTTGAGGAATGAGTTTCTTCTGGCTTAAGTTACATAAGAATGTGACAAACAGCAAAGAATCACTGCAAGAGACATTTCAAGAAATACATTGTTTCGGGGTATTTTATTGATAGATTTACAAAAAAATGTCATGTCCAGAATTATTCATACCCTTGATTAGATCAGTTCAAAGTCGCATTCAGTAATCAATGGAAAAGCCCTCGTGTTGTGATTACAGCCTCCAAACGGTTTTTATACTTGCTCACAGGTTTTTGCATGTCTCTACAGGATTTTGGCCCACTCCTCCTTTGCGAAGGTCTCCAGGCCTTTGAGGTTGGAAGGCTTCCTTGCCATCACTCAGGTCTTGAGCTCCCTCCATAGATTCTCGATTGGGTTGAGGTCCGGACTTTGGCTTGGCCACTCTAGATCGTCTAACATCATTATCCGCGAACAATTAATTGACTGACTTGGCGCGTGTGTTTTAGGATCGTGTCCTGCTGATACGTCCAATGCTCCCCGATGGTGAAGTTTCTCTGCGGGACGTTTGATGTTTTCCTCAAGGATCTTGATGTACTGCTCCTTTTTCATGATGCCATCCACTTGACAGATTGCCGGGCCCACTGGCTGAGAAACATCCCAAAGCATTATGCTCCCGCCTCCATGCTGACAGTCGGGACTGTGTTCTTAGGGTTGTATGCTTCACCTTCTTTCGCCAAAACAAAAGCAACATCTCTGTGCCCGAAAAGCTCCATTTTCGTCTCATCCCACCACAGAACTGAGGACCAAAAGCTTGGATCTTTGTCCAGGTGAGCTTTGCAAAGGCTAGATGAGCCTTTCTGTGCCTAGGATGGAGGAGTGGAGTCTTTTCTTGATCGGCGTCCATGGAGACCCCCGTTGTGCAAACGTCCGCTGGAGTATCTGCCTTGATACCTTGGTCCCAGACTCGCCAAGGTTGTTCAGGAGAGCCTTAATAGTGATCCGTGGATTGTTGTTGTGCCTCTCGCCATACTTTTCTTGCCAGACGAGGCGATACCTTTGCTTCCGACCACGTCCTTCAATGTTTTTTACAGTGTGGAACTCCTTGTACTTCCTAATTATGCTTTGTATGGTGGGCAACTGGCACTCGGAACTGCTTCGAAATAGCTTTGTAGCCTTTCCCCTCCTTGTGAGGCATTCACAATGCACAACCGAAGGTCCTCACTGACTTCTTTCTTCTTCGCCATGCTGACAATGACCTGAGAATGATTGCATCAGCTCCCCTTAATTTATAGTCTGAAAGCAGAGTGTTGTTCTATAATATTCCTCACTGTACATTCAATAGACCACATTTGTAATGCATTCAGATTGTATGCACAATCTTGAATAATTGCATAACATTATAAAGAATCTTAGGAATATCAAAAGCATGTGCATTATCACAAACATTGGCCTCAATTCTGAGACTTGTATGGGGTATGAATAATTTTGGACAGGCATAAAAACAGAAATCTTAACATTTCTTTGTTATGCTAATAATGTTGAGCCAAAAATATATGTGGATTTGTACATGCCAACTAAATGTCCTTTGGTGAAGTGAAAGTTCCACCACTCCAGCTTGTAGGTATGAGATAAATGCAAAACTTCAGATTTTTCATAGGGTATGGAATAATTTTGGGCTAACTGTATATATATTATATATATATATATATATATATATATATATATATATATATATATTATATGTAGAATATGGTGATTTTGTGGAGCACTCTGTTGCTATCTAATGGAATATGAGTGGAGTATTCATGCAGAAGTATTTCATGAACGATAGCGAGTGAAATGCGGCACAAAATACTCCATGAGTTAGCCATTTGATATGAGTCACCATGTTACCCATCTGGTACACAACACCAGTTAGGGTTTCTATTTTTTGCCATGATCCCTCAAATTGTTATGTTTTGGATGGAAAACAACTCAGATCTTCAGTGCAAAACTTGCTTAATTGATGATCTTCCAGTGGTGACATACATATTCCAAGATGGCAACGTCGAGTTGCATGTGTTGCTGCAGACAAAGTCAGGCACAACCATTCTACTGAACTTATATTTCTGACAGCACCAATGTAGCATTTAATATTGTGGTTGGAATTACCACGTTTGTGTACCAAATGATAACTAACTTGTCCAAAGAGTCATTTAGTCAACAAACTTTTATCAATTTTGAATAAATATTGCCAAGAGCGTCACATTCCAATTTCAGTCGCAAAATTGACGAGAATCATAATTTGAGGTCTATTGTATAAAATGGGGCACAAACTTGTCAACATATGTCAGTTACGATTGCAAATGGTATCAAAATGTTGGGAAAGGGCTGCCTGTTACAAATTATTGATGAATTATGCTATTTGGGTGCATGATGTCTTTAAATAATTAAATATAAAACTTTCATTTGAGTGCTTTTGGCGCCTTATTTCTATCACATTTGGAAGTTCATTGTGCCATTATATTAATCACTGGTGCATAATTTTTATACCTTTATATGAGGAATTTTCATCTCCTTGCCAACAAATACAAAGCTATGGTGAAAAAAAACTTGTATACATTATTTCTACACCATAAACTGACAATGTCCCAAGTATATTTTGAGTGAAAAATCTGGCAACAGGTGACCTTCGGGGTCAGGTTGATGTGGAGTGAAAAACAGAGAAGGCAAAGACCTACACACGACTATCACATTTTTTTCCACTTTTGGACCCCAGCCTTGCCAAAATCACAATTAGCCTTGCTCCCTCTGACTGATGCCAACCGATGATGAAAATTTTGGGGTCTGGCTCAATCAAGGGCTAAAGGATAAAATTACAGAAGATGAAAATAGTGTTTTCCCCCATCAAAACCAATTTATAATCTTTAAACGAAATGGAAAAGAAGGAACTTGAACTCGCACCACGTGCACCATCATTCATAATGCTGACCGGTGCAGAGACAAACATCCCTGGTTGTACCCGTTGTGTGAATACAAGGAACGTTGGTGCAGGAGGAGGACATTCGGCCCATCATGCCTTTGCCTACACCAATGCCAGAAAAACATCATTCGTCCACACAAGTACCTGCAAGTTCTGACAACATCTCCAAACCTCTCTATCTCCAATGCAGCCATGTACTTTCTTTCTTTATCTCTTCCCTGTAGAAGGGGTGAGGATGATACAAAAAATGTAAACTGTTCAGCTTGGGCAGTATGTGCTCTACCAGTACATTCTAGTTACCTCCGCCACTGAAGGTGCTGTAGGTTATGTTTTCACCACTGTCTGTCTGTCTGTCTGTCTGTCTGTGAGCACGATATCTCAAAAGTTGTGGACAAATTTGGACGAAACTTTGACAGGCTCGAGTGTGTGCCAACTTTTTGACGAGGATGAATTGGTTAGATTTTGGTGAAGATCCGAATCTGAGAATTTTTACTTTTATTTTATTTTTTAAAGTGATTTTCACCATTGAGAGATAGACCAAAAACAACACATAGCATGATGTCTCAAAATGTTGTGACAGATTGGCATGAAAACTTGGTGGATGAAATGGTTAAGTGACAAGAACAGCCGATTTGATTTTGGAGTTCGGATCCAGATCCGGCTTATCGGTGGGATACAAAATGTAACGTTGTTCAGTCTGGAGAAGGTACGGGCTCCATCGAGTTTCATTTTAGTTTTGTTTCTGTGCTGACGCTTGTATTAAGCAAATGAAAGATCCAAAGACACAATCTCAATAAATTGTTCTTCCTTTTACCTGCCAGCTTGCATGAACCTGAATGTCATGATCTTGGTGCAGACTTGAACCAATGGCCGGATGCCCTCTCAATGCCATCACATCCCGTTTCCGCATTAGTTCTCGCACTCACTTTTGGCCTGGGAACCAGGAGTCCCAGTGCAGGAAGAGTATAATCTACTTGAAAAGGAAAACAAGTGTGGGAAAAGGAAACTGCCAGCACCATTACCATCCGTGGACGTCATAACTGTATTGGTCCCAAAAACTCCCAAGGAATGACGGAGAGTTTCTCATTTCGCCTCATCCGTACGCTTCCAACAAATAAATCAGTTTCGTGAAACTTTTTTTCCCGAAAGGAAAAACCGGGAGCGCAAATGAATATCCAAGTCGTTTTGAAATGAGAAAACGAAAGGACAAAAGTTGATGGGATTAGACACGAGATGTCCAGGAGAGAATTGTGCCAGACACAAAGGGTAATTGAGAGAGATGCAGAGGATGAGAGCGAAATTCTGTGGATGGAATATTACAAGAGATTCACTACCATTCCTTAGCCACAAATAAGACTGAGAGACCTGATGTGCGACTTAAATCAAAAAGGCATGTTTATTTAATTGTTGAACCATTCGAGGAAGGGAACAGGTGTGTCGTCTAGCAGCACCTGGCACATCGGTGAGGTTAATCACAATAACTGGAATACCTGGCATGAAGATGCATGCGATTCGGTTCATGGGTTCGTCACACTCAAAATGATGTAAGAATACAACTTTTATTTCATAACTTCATAACAATGTATTTTGAGGGAGGATCCATCCCTCACTGGGTGGAATGGAATGAGGACTTCTCGTGCAGAGGGAACAGAAGTCTTTCACAAGTTCACAACAAATGACTAGTATTGTTTGTCATGAATGAAAACCCACACAGAGTAAGGTGGGGTAAGATTCCACCCCCCACCTCTTCCATCCAAACTCCTGATATGGTAAAGGTAACTCTCAAATATCTTGCTATAATAATCCACAGCTGTTAGGATATACTGATTAGGACATTTGTTTGGACATTAGGATATCTTCTGAGTCTACAACCAGTCCAGATGGCATCAGCCCCACATGTCCTAAAAAACCTTGCTCTGCTGCTCTTGCTCACCCTCTCTCTGTTCTACTCACCCTTCTCATTTGCTCAAGGTCATTTGCCAACTGCTTGGAAATCAGCAAACATTACCGTTCTGCTATAAAAACAGTGCAAAAACAGATCCCTGCAACTACAAACAAATCACCTTCTTCCCAATCATCAGCAAAGGTTATGGAATCCATCATCACTTCCGACATTAAATTTTTCCTCTTCTCCAAGTGCTTGATTTCCGATCGTAAATTTGGTTTCAGACCAGGTCACTCTACCCTGGATATGCTGCTTCTGCTCTCCCAACAATGGATGGCAGATCCTGAATGCCAGACATGAGATCAGAGCCATATCCGTAGACATATCACGTGCTTTTGACACTGTCTGGCACCCCCCGCCCTGCTCACCAACTCGCTTCCTATGGTATCCAAGCCATCTCCACTCATGCTCGCAGACTTCCTCTCCTGTCGCATCACCGTGTGGCCCTAAATGGAGTTCTTTCATCCCCCCTTCCTGTCCAGACTGGAGTTCCTCAAGGTAGTGTTCTGGCCCTGTCCTTTTCTCGGTTTTCATCAATGATTTCTCCGACTCTCTGGGAAATCCTCTTTATCTCTTTGCTGATGACTCCGCCCTCTGCCGTACCATCTGCGTCCCTCAGATCAGCAAGCAGCAGCCTTTTTCACTCTCTCAGATTGGATAAAATACACAACATGGTCCAACACGTGGAACATGTCTTTCAATCCGGACAAATTCTCACACCTTCACTATGTCTCTCCAAAAGGACCATCGGAAACCGAAAGACCCCCCCCCAATCTCCGTTCTCAACAATCCCCTGGAAGAAGTCTTTCATTCAAGCTTCTGCGTCTACTATCTGCCATGATCTTTCCTGTGGAAAGCCAATTTCAAGCTGGCCTCCAAAGTCCAAGTCAGCAACATCTCTCTCTTTTCTTGCTCACAAGGTTTTTGCATGTCTCTACAGGGATTTTGGCCCACTCCTCCTTTGCGAAGGTCTCCAGGCCTTTGAGGTTGGAAGGCTTCCTTGCCATCACTCAGGTCTTGAGCTCCCTCCATAGATTCTCGATTGGGTTGAGGTCCGGACTTTGGCTTGGCCACTCTAGATCGTCTACATCATTATCCCGGAACAATTAATTGACTGACTTGGCGGTGTGTTTTGGATCGTTGTCCTGCTGATACGTCCAATGCTCCCCAGCGTTAAGTTTCTCGGCGGACTGTTTTTTTTTTTTATTTTTTTTTGTATACCATGTCGAGGCTCGTATGAGAGCTAACACACAACGCACAGCAAGGGGGCATGAGACAAGGGCGGGAGTGGAGGGACAAAATAGTGGGGAACAGACACATTAGGTGATCTGTGGAAGGGAGAGGGATGGGATGGACGGGGAACATGGGGAGAGAAGATGGACATTACAGGGACTTTCAGGAAGGAAAGCAGGGGAATTGAAGGAAGTGGGCTTGGGTGGATTATCGGGGGTAGAAAAGATCGAGGATTTGATGGGGGGGATGATAAGAGTGGTGGTGAACAGCTGTTTTGAAAGCCTGGAGGAGAATGGGAAAGAATAGAGTGAGGGAGTTATTCCAAAGGCGGGAAAAAGAGGAATGAAGAGTGAAGGTGAGCAGTGGTTCGTGATTTTGGTAGTTTTACCAGAAGGGGTTGTTGGCGGACTGAGCGGCCCTGTGCAAATGTGGTGGGGACAATGGCAGAGAGAGCAGGGGGGGCAAGGGCTGGAGAGGACGGGTAGAAGACAGAAAGACCACCGACAACCATGCGGTGATGAGTGAGAGGCCCAAAGACTCAGCTTCATTGCGGGAGATGCCGATGATTCCTAAATGCCCTGGTTTCGACAGCGTGAAGCCGAGAAAGTGGAAGCAGGAGCACCAGCCCAGAGGGAGAGCAGTATTCCATCAGGCTACGGACAAAAGCTTTGTAAGTGGTCAGGAGCTCAAGAGGGCCGAGGAAGACTTTGCACGACGGAGGATTCCCAGTCGGTGACTGGCTTTTGAGGCGAGGTTGGAAATGTGACTTTCCCAGGAAAGTCATGGCAGATAGTGAGACCAGAAGCTTGAAGGAAAGACTTCTTCCAGAGGATTGTTGAGAAAGTGGATGGGGGGTTTTCTAAACGGTCCTTTCGAAGAACATATGAGAGTGTGAGATTTGTCTGGATTGAAAAGACATGTTCCATGTGTTGGACCAGTTTGTGATTTTTCCAGATCTTGCAGTGAGCGAAGAAGCTGCTGCTTGCCGGTCTGAGGGATGACAGATGGTACGGCAGAGGGTGGAGTCATCGCAAAGAGATATAGAGGATTTTCCAGAGAGTCGGAGAGATCATTGATGAAAACCAGAAAAAGAACAGGGCCAGAACGCTACCTTGAGGAACTCCAGCCTGCACAGGAAGAGGGGATGAAAGAACTCCATTTAGGGCTTTTTTCCCTAAATGGAGGTTGATGTTTTCTCAAGGATCTTGATGTACTGCTCCTTTTTCATGATGCCATCCACTTTGACAAGATTGCCGGCCCACTGGCTGAGAAACATCCCCAAAGCATTATGCTCCGCCTCCATGCTTGACAGTCGGGACTGGTTCTTCGGGTTGTATGCTTACCTTTCTTTCGCCAAACAAAAGCAACATCTCTGTGCCCGAAAAGCTCCATTTTCGTCTCATCCCACCACAGAACTGAGGACCAAAAGCTTGGATCTTTGTCCAGGTGAGCTTTTGCAAAGGCTAGATGAGCTTTCTGTGCCTAGGATGGAGGAGGGAGTCTTTCTTGTCGGCGTCCATGGAGACCCCCTTGTGCAACGTCCGCTGAGTATCTGCCTTATAACTTGGTCCCAGACTCGCCAAGGTTGTTCAGGAGAGCCTTAATAGTGATCCGTGGATTGTTGTTGGCCTCTCGCCATACTTTTCTTGCCAACGAGGCGATACCTTTGGCTTCCGACCACGTCCTTCAATTTTTTTACAGTGTGGAACTCCTTGTACTTCCTAATTATGCTTTGTATGGTGGCAACTGGCACTCGGAACTGCTTCGAAATAGCTTTGTAGCCTTTCCCTCCTTGTGAGCATTCACAATGCACAACGCAGGTCCTCACTGACTTCTTTCTTCTTCGCCATGCTTGACAATGACCTGAGAATAGTTGCATCAGCTCCCCTTATTTATAGTCTGAAAGCAGAGTGTTGTTCTATAAATTCCTCACTGTACATTCAATAGACCACATTTGTAATGCATTCAGATTGTATGCACACATCTTGGAATAATTGCATAACATTATAAAGAATCTTAGGAATATCAAAAGCATGTGCATTATCACAAACATTGGCCTCATTCTGAGACTTGGTATGGGGTATGAATAATTTTGGACAGGCATAAAAACAGAAATCTTAACATTCTATTGTTATGCTAATAATGTTGAGCCAAAATATATGTGGATTTGTACATGCCAACTAAATGTCCTTGGTGAAGTGAAAGTTCCACCACTCCAGCTTGTAGGTATGAGATAAATGCAAACTCTCAGATTTTTCATAGGGTATGAATAATTTTGGGCTTAACTGTATATATATAATATATAATATATATATATATATATATATATTAATGTAGAATATGGTGAGTTTTGTGGAGCACTCTGTTGCTATCTAATGGAACATGAGTGAGTATTCATGCAGAAGTATTTCATGAACGATAGCGAGTGAAATGCGGCACAAATACTCCATGAGTTAGCCATCTGATATGAGTCACCCATGTTACCCATCTGGTACACAACACCAGTTAGGGTTTCTATTTTTGCCATGATCCCTCAAATTGTATGTTTTGGATGGAAAACAACTCAGATCTTCAGTGCAAAACTTGCTTAATTGATGATCTTCCAGTGGTGACTACATATTCCAAGATGGCAACCTCGAGTTGCATGTGTTGCTGCAGACAAAGTCAGGCACAACCATTCTACTGAACTTATATTTCTGACAGCACCAATGTAGCATAATATTGTGGTTGGAATTACCACGTTTGTGTACCAAATGATAACTAACTTGTCCAAAGAGTCATTTAGTCAACAAACTTTTATCAATTTTGAATAAATATTGCCAAGAGCGTCACATTCAAATTTCAGTCGCAAAATTGACGAGAATCATAATTTGAGGGTCATTGTATAAAATGGGGCACAAACTTGTCAACATATGTCAGATACGATTGCAAATGGTATCAAAATGTTGGGAAAGGGCTCCTGGTACAAATTATTGATGAATTATGCTATTTGGGTGCATGATGTCTTTAAATAATTAAATATAAAACTTCATTTTGAGTGGCTTTTGGCGCTTATTTCTATCACATTTGGAAGTTCATTGTGCCATTATATTAATCACTGGTGCATAATTTTTATACCTTTATATGAGGAATTTCATCTCCTTGCCAACAAGATACAAAGCTATGGTGAAAAAACTTGTATACATTATTTCTACACCATAAACTGACAATGTCCCAATATATTTTGAGTGAAAAATCTGGCAACAGGTGACCTTCGGGGTCAGGTTGTATGTGGAGTGATAAAACAGAGAAGGCAAAGAGCTACACACGACTATCACATTTTTTCCATCTTTTGGGACCCCAGCCTTGCTAAAAATCACAATTAGCCTTGCTCCCTCTGACTGATGCCAACCGATGATGAAAATTTTGGGGTCTGGCTCAATCAAGGGCTAAAGGATAAAATTACAGGATGAAAATAGTGTTTTTCCCCCATCAAAACCAATTAATAATCTTTAAACGAAATGGAAAAGAAGGAACTTGAACTCGCACCACGTGCACCATCATTCATAATGCTGACCCGGTGCAGAGACAAACATCCCTGGTTGTACCCGTTGTGGTGACATACAAGGAACGTTGGTGCAGGAGGAGGACATTCGGCCCATCATGCCTTTGCTACACCAATGGCAGAAAACATCATTCGTCCACACAAAGTACCTGCAAGTTCTGACAACATCTCCAAACCTCTCTATCTCCAATGCAGCCATGTACTTTCTTCTTTATCTCTTCCCTGTAGAAGGGGTGAGGATGATACAAAATGTAAACTGTTCAGCTTGGCGGAGGTATGTGCTCTACCGAGTACATTCTAGTTACCTCCGCCACTGAAGGTGCATGTAGGTTATGTTTTCACCACTGTCTG
>CM068956.1:153406685-153416715 GCA_035128595.1 Eptatretus atami | reverse complement strand
ACAATGGATGGAGATCCTGAATGCCAGACATGAGATCAGAGCCATATCCGTAGACATATCACGTGCTTTTGACACTGTCTGGCACCCCGCCCTGCTCACCAAACTCTCTTCCTATGGTATCCAAGGCCATCTCCACTCATGGCTCGAATGGCTCGCAGACTTCCTCTCCTGTCGCAGTCACGTGTGGCCCTAAATGGAGTTCTTTCATCCCCCCTTCCTGTCCAGACTGGAGTTCCTCAAGGTAGTGTTCTGGCCCTGTTCCGTTTTCATCAATGATTTCTCCGACTCTCTGGAAAATCCTCTTTATCTCTTTGCTGATGACTCCGCCCTCTGCCGTACCATCTGCCGTCCCTCAGATCAGCAAGCAGCAGCCTTTTCACTCTCTGCAGATCTGGATAAAATAACAAACTGGTCCAACACGTGGAACATGTCTTTCAATCGGACAAATCTCACACCTTCACTATGTCTCTCCAAAAGGACCATCTGGAAACCGAAACCCCCCCCCAATCTCCTTTCTCAACAATCCCCTGGAAGAAGTCCTTTCATTCAAGCTTCTGCGTCTTACTATCTGCCATGATCTTTCCTGTGAAAGCCACATTTCCAAGCTGGCCTCCAAAGTCAGTCACCGACTGGACATTCTCCGTCGTGCATCATCTTCCTTGGCACACATGAGCTCTTGACCACATTCAAAGCTTTCACCCACAGCCTGATGGAGTACTGCTCTCCTCTCTGGGCTGGTGCTCCCACCTCTCACCTTTCTCGGCTTCATGCTGTGGAAACCAAGGCATTTAGGATATTGGTATCTCCCGTGATGACGCTGAGTGTTTGGGTCTCTCACTCTCTCACTGCAAGCAGGTCAGTGGTCTTTCTGTTGTGTACTGTCTCCTCTCCGGCCTCAGCTCCCCACCCCCACCCCTTGCTCTGTCTGTGATCTGTCCCCCCAATATTTCTGCAGGGCGCTGAAGGTCCGTCAGGAATCCCCTTCTGGTAAAACTACCAAAATCAAGAATCACTGCTCACCCTCACTCTTTTCATTCCTCTTTTTCCCCACCTTTGGAACAAACTCCCACACTCTCTTCAATCCTACTCTTCCCTCCAAGTATTCAAAACAGCTGTTTACTAGTATCTCTTATCTTCCCCCATGCAAAACCATGATCTCTTCTACCCCCGTTAATATGCCCTAATCCCACCTCGTTCAAATTCCCTGCTTTCCTTCCTGAAAGTCCTTGTAGTGTCCATCTTGTTTACCGTGTGTACCCCACCCGATCCCTCTCCCTTCCACAGATCTCCTAAAGTCTCTGTTCCCCACCGTTTTATGCTTCCCTCTCCCGCCCCTCTTGTCTCCTGCTCCCCTTGTTATACGTTCTGTGTGTTAGCTCTTATATATGAGCCTCGACATTGTATATTAAAAAACAAAACAAGCCTGTTACCTTGTTGAGTTTCTGGGACTCTTTCTAAAGGTTCCCCCACATTATGCAATGTCTTTCTGTGGCGTGGGATTGGGGGAGGGGTGTTGCCCCACATTTCTCAAAACAAGTAATATCTTTTCTACAGATAGTTTTTGTATCTATTCTGCATTGATTCTGAGATGTGGAGCAAGCATTATACTCAAAGTGTATGGAAACACAATAACTCGAATCATGAGGTCAAAAACAAACAGTGAACTTGAGTGTGGGTGATGAGTTTTCAAACCCCTGGCAGAATGAACAGGAATCATCTTTGTCTGATTACTGTACTTTTTATCTCCCATTCCCTTCCGAAACCCTCCCTTTAAAGAAGCAGGCTTGGCCCATGATGACGTGGTTATGGGATCCCATGAACTGCATCATGTGATCAAACACCACCACCACCTCCTCCTCTGTCAGAAGGTATGCTAAGTTAAAATGTCCACCCCTAATGTACACCATCTTGTTTTCTTTCACAAATAAAACATTCAACAATCTTTGTTGGTAATCTTATCCGAGTCACATCTTTCTCTGGAATGGAACCAATTAACCTTCCCGTTTAGGCCTCGGTCTCATGGAAATGCCATGGTGGTCCCATGGCTCTGTGTGCATGGACTACAAATTGTATTAGAATATACATTTCGTAACTTTTGAACTTGAAAACACTGCTAATTTGACTGTATACAACAAATATTGCATACAACAAAGCTGTTATCAGTCCACCCTGTGCAGTGGATCGCAACACAACCCCATATTAAATAGAGATTGTTTTAATATTTCAAGAACATTTCACCTATTTAAGGAATTATTAACTTGTGATGTGAAGCAACTTATTAACCCATCCATGGTTAAAATGTCAGCAAAGTCCATCATGGCAAAGGTGTCCTGGCTTAGTGTCTTTTGTCCTCCATTGATAATTTAATTGTGATGTCATTCCACACCTGGTATGTAGGCTAGTTTGAGAGAGTAGACCTAATTCATCAAACGGAAAATACTTTGAGAGAGTTTTAGAAGTCATCTCCACACATTTAACAGCAAAGCAAACAGCAGGGTGAAGCAATTGGTTCATTTTGTCTTTCAGTCTGTCTGCAAAGTGCACACCTCAGTCCATGATCGAGGAACTACTTCATTTCAATTGAATGTTATATTTTGAACACTGTGGAACACGAATGAGAACATTAATTGGAACACGAACGTGCAGTTTAGCAGAACTGATGGACAGCGATATTTGTGGTTCCGGTATTCGCGGACCTTGTGTATTCTTGATTCATAAAATGTGACCTGCTCCTACATCCGCGGCCTGTGCTTCGCATATTAAAGGGTTTTTTTTCGCGTTTATTTGTGTTTTTTCATGGGTATATTCACAGATTTTTTTTTTCGTGGGTGTATTCACGGTTTGTCATGGGTGTTTTCGCGTTTTTTTTCGTGTTTTCCATATTCGTATATTCATATTCGCGTTTTTTGGGGGTTTTTTTTGCGGGTGTATTCATGTTTGGTTTTTGTTTGGTTTTTGTTTTGGTTTTTTTTGCTTCTTCGTCAGCGTATTTGCAGTTTTTTTCTGCTTTTTTTGCAGGCATATTGACGGTTTTTATTCGCAGGTGTATTCGTTATTTTTTCCCGCTTTTTTGCCGATATATTTGCAGTGTTTTCCACTCTTTTGCAGGCATACTGAGTGTTTTTTTCACGGCTGTATTCGCGATTTTTTTATTTTTTTTGTTTTTTGGCGGGTGTAATTCATGTTTTTTCCCCGCCTTTTCACAGGCATATTCTCTATTTTTTTTTTTTCACAGGCGTATTCACGTGTTTTTCGTCTTTTTCCCGCAATATCCGTGGTTTTTTCTTCTTTTTTTCACAGGTGTATGCGCCTTGTTTTCGTGGGCATATTCTCAGTTTTTCCCGGGCTTATTCGCAGTTTGTCATGGGCATATTCACGGTTTTTCACGGGCTTATTCGCGGTTTTTCATGGGCTTATTCGCGGATTTTCCCGGCTTATTCGCGGATTTTCACGGGCTTATTCGCGGTTTTTCATGGCATATTCGCGGTTTTCCCGGGCTTATTCGCGGTTTTTCATGGGCTTATTCGTGGTTTTTCATGGGCATATTCGCGGTTTTTCACGGGCTTATTCGCGGTTTTCATGGCATATTCGCAGTTTTTCCCGGGCGTATTCGCGGTTTTCACCGGCGTATTCCAGATTTTCACGGGCGTATCCCGGTTTTTCACGGGTGTATTCGCGGTTTTTCACGGGCGTATTCGCGGATTTTCACGGGCGTATTCGCAGATTTTCACGGGTGTATTCGCGGTTTTCACGGGCGTATTCGCGGTTTTTCACCGGCGTAGTCCCAGATTTTCACGGGCGTATTCGCAGATTTCACGGGTGTATTCGCGGTTTTTTCACGGGCGTATTCGCGGATTTTCACGGGCGTATTCACGGTTTTTCACGGGCCTATTCGCGATTTTTCACATGCGTATTCGCGGATTTTCACGGGCGTATTCGCGGTTTTTCACGGGCGTATTCGCGGTTTTTCACGGGCGTATTCGCGATTTTCACGCGGCGTATTCGCGGATTTTCACGGGCGTATTCGCGGTTTTTCACGGGCGTATTCGCGGTTTTTCACGGGCGTATTCATGGTTTTTTGTGGGTATATTCACAGTTTTTCACGGGATTTAAATTCTTTTCCCTGATGAATCATGAACCGCTGGGAACCTATGCCCCTTTCTCGCATTGAAACAATGCCCCAACAGTCATGGATTCAACGTTCACATCATTTTTTTCAGGAACGTATTCCCTGCGAATGTTAGGGTCCGACAGTACTTTGGCTCCAAATTTGACAAAATGTACAGAAAACTCATCCCGAGCAGGCATGCGTACAGAGGAGGAAGGTATTTTTCTTTAGTTTGTCTGCCTGTCTGGCAGTCAAACAAAATTGCCATACAGGAAACTTACTGTTTATAAGGACGACATAAGGTCACAAACACCAAGCACGACAAACTAATGTAATGTGTTCAATAAGGTGGTGTAAAAGACTCTGCATCAATGGCGGTAAACTACTGGAATTTCTTTTTCTACAGCCTTTAAAATCTTACTTTTATTTTAATTGAATTATTCACTTGAACACAAGAAGACAAATCGCCTAAATGGAACTTTCAAAACCCTTCCGTTTAGCAGTACCTGGGCAAAATATGTCATTTTACACCATCTCAACCAATCAAATGTGATTGGACAAAATACTGTATATATAGATTGTGCTTGGAAATGCAAACCAAGAGTATAAAAGACGCTTAACATGTCCTTTTTCTCAAGACTGTGCAGGGTCAGGTGTTCTATAAACTCTCCAGTTTTTGTATATTATATTGCTTGTTTCTCTTCTCCTCTAAAATAGCAGAGTGCCGGTGAATGGCCCAATGTAGAGATGTCACGGAAAACTGTCAATTTGTTGTTGCACACACAGTCAACGCACTTCACTCCATCACATTCCCAGTACCCTCACAAATGGAATTTTGATTGCTTGGCAACCATCATGTGGGGTGGGGTTGGGGCATTATGCCCACCAAGTGTGACGTCGTAATGCTAAAAGTGAAGAAATTAAATAATTTTCTGGTTAGTTTATGGCATTCTTCTTCCACACGTCCTTCCAACAAATGAACTCCAGCATGAAAGTTCCTTGTTGTGGAAACATATCCTCTTTTGCAGACTTCATGTGACTCCCACAGCCAAATGTTGTCCGGTGATGAAAGTCACCAAAATGTATTTGCCCGGCATTTGGACAATTTTCTTTGTCACGATCCTCGGCCTACAAAATTGGCCGGCAGAGGCCTAACTATCAGTTTTAGCCAGGTCAGGTCGGTCCTTCCACGAAAGGTTAACAGCCAGCCTCTTGGATCATAAACAAGAAATCTACCAGCTGGATCAAACTACCAGTAAAACTCCATCTTCCCACAGTGATCTCCCCTTTTGACTTCCTTGAACGATTCATCATGATCCAGAACCCCATCGCCCCTAATTTCCTCTCCCTTGAGCCACTGTGTCAATGACTGAGAAATTAAACATTTGCTGAAAATGTGGTTTTATAACGTCAGAGCGCTTTGTGTATGACGTCAGCACAATATCCGGTCATTTTTAACTTGACAAAGCTCTTTTTTCATTATCGCTTGTGTTGCCTTTTACAAGTCATTTTCCTTTGAAATCATTTTACTCTCTTCCTGACTTGCCATTCATTCTATCAACTTGTCTTTTACTAGTTCAATTTTGTTGGATTTCATTATTCTTCTGACTTTCATTGGTTCCCTTAATTCTTACCTCTTTATTCCATCGGAATGCTTTGAACTTGTGCTTTGAACACCAAGGTAGGTCAGCTTGGGGTTGGGTCTGGAAGGTCTGTGCTGTCCTGGGTATTAATGCACATCTCACACACATGGATAATGGCGTTTTTGATTTGGGAGTCATTACTGAGGGACAGTGAAATACGCCGAGAAATAATTATCTGGGGGAGGGATCAGGGAGGGATGAGAGGATGCAAATGAAAGGGGAGCAGAAGGGTGAGGAGGTACACACAACAGACAAGACACTACCCTTCACACCATAGGGGGTGTAAGATTATTACAAATATATTAAACAAAAAATTAAGATATAAACATTTATTTTATAATTACATTTATTTATCTGGTGGTTGGGGTGGAGGAGCAATTGGGTGGGCCATAACCTATCACTTAACACAGGTGTTATAAGATCACACTTAACAAGACCCACACCTGTAACAATCATAACATCTCAATATCCAACATGCACACCCACCCATATATCACACTCATTGCATCACCGTCTATATACCTATCAAATCTGCCTCCACACCTCTATCTCCATCGCTTACAGGTACCAATTCAATTCCCTTTCAAATCTATAGTGTGTGTGTGTGTGTGTGTGTGTGTGTGTGTGTGTGTGTGTGTGTAACAGCTGTGCCTTGCTTCTGTTCTCACTTTTACGACAGGAGATTAATTAAATCCTGGTCTTGTTACTGTAGATCCTGATATGTATAAAATAATTTTTTTACTTACCTTCATATGTGTTATCTGTTATATCACTGCAGGATGTCAGACATCTAGGAATGCTTATTTTGCTGTCCATGTCCATGTGGGGCTAAGTGAAGGGACGGCGGAGCACTGAATAGGAACTAAAATGTCAATAGTATTTTGTGTACCTGGAGTGAAGGATTGTGTTAAGCAGTTCATCGTTCCTTCAACATACTCCAAAGGTTCATCGGGACACTGATTATATATTAATTAATATATCTACATCAATGACAATCATCGAGATGAAAGTGCCTTTGAGCTGCCGCCATAGGATAGGAGTGAATCGGGGAACGTTTTAACCCCTGCAATCTGGTTCATTAGTTATGGTTTGGACAAAAACCTTTTAAGAACACCCAGAGAAGACCCACTGATGGTTCCAGTAACTCACACACTTTGGCAGCCCCAGGGGAACCACCTCCTTTAGGAGACTGCACCTCCACCTTGTGGTCGGGTTTCACTGAAACACTTCAATATACGAGGGGCAGTCAATCCTTAAAATGGCGATATAAATTCGAGAATGTAATGTGGGTAATTGAAGACGACATATGATATATATATATATATATATATATATATATATATATATATATATATATATACATATGTACTATATATATATATATATATATATATATATATATATATATGTACATATGTATATAAAAAATATGTGTGTGTTCAAAAAGTGTGTTGTGTTCAAAAAGTATCCAACCTTAATTTTTCGTGCGTAAACAAATGAAGCTAGGGAGGCGTGGTTTGGTGCACGTATGTAGGCGATCCTAATTCGTATGCGTGAATATTTTCCCGCTGCAGAAGCTGTCAGTCGCCACAGACCGCCGATGAGTGAGGAATGTAATGTGAGCGCCGTTGGATTTTCGTTTTTGACAAAATGATGGAAAAACTTGAACAACGCTACTGCATCAAATTTTGTGTAAAGCTTGGCGATTCCCAAGTGGAAACGATCCGCAAGATTCAACAGGCCTTCGGGAACGAAGCAATGGGCACACACAGATAAAAGATGGTACAACCGCTTCAAAGATGGTCGACAATCAGTGGAAAGTGAACACGTTCTGGTAGGCCCTGAACATCCTGAAATGAGATCGTCATTGACCAAGTGAGGACCTTGCTGATGCAGGATCGTCGAATCACGATCAGAGAACTTGCAGACGAGGCGGGCGTCAGCATTGGATCCGTTCATTCCATTGTGACTGAGGATTTGGGCTTAAGGAGAATCTCAGCGAAGTTCGTGCCAAAGCTGCTAACGATCGAGCAGAAGCAACTCCGTTTGGAGATCGCACAGGACATGCTGGAGACTGTGAACAGCGATCCCAACTTCTTCAACACAGTGATCACTGGCGATGAGACCTTTGTTTATGGGTACGACCCAGAAACCAAGTTCCAGTCATCACAATGGAAGCATCCAACATCCCCGAGGCCAAAAGGCAAGGAAGGTCCGCAGCAATGTCAAAGTCATGCTGACAGTCTTCTTTGACTCCAGTGGCGTGGTTCATCATGAGTACGCACCACACGGCACAACCATCACCAAAGAGTACTACCAAGAGGTACTTCGTCGCCTTCGTGACGTTGTGCGACGCAAACGGCCGGACCTGTGGGCAGCGGTCAATTGGCAGCTCCATCACGATAACGCACCGCCCTTTCTTCACATTTGATACAGAGTTTCCTGGCCAAACAAAACACACCTGTGCTTCGTCACGCTCCCTACTCTCCCTACATGGCTCCGTGTGCTTCTGGCTTTTCCCCAAGCTGAAAATGCCCCTGAAAGGGACCAGATTTCAGTCCAGAGAAGACATCATGCGGAATGCAATGGACCAGCTGCACGCCATCCCAAAAGAGGCGTTCCAGCGCTGCTTCCGACAGTGGCAGAACCGTGTGAGAAGTGTGTGGCAGCTCAAGGGGACTACTTTGAAGGAGATTAGTGTGAGTTTGTTGTATCTGGATACGAGTATTTTTTATGAACAAAGGTCGGATACTTTTTGAACACACCTCATATATGTATATATGTATGTATATATATATATATATATATATATATATATATATATATATATGAGACATGTTTTGCCTGTTTTAGATCTGGCAACATTGAACGTATGACATTAGTAGAGCAGTTCCAAGATGGTGGCTCCCTTAGAAACATGCACCAGGGAGAGCAATGTTCTGTCATCCGTTTATTGGGAAGTGAGGGTGTGATTCCCAGTGAAATCCATTGCAGAATGAAAATGCAACATGGTGATGCAGTTTATCACTGCAGCAGGTGTACGACTGGACAAGAGTTTAAAAGTGGAGTGTCCAGTGTGGCAGACGCTGCTCGCTCGGGCGCCTCACACAGCCGACACACCAGAAATGGTTGCAGGAGTTGAGGCGTGCAAAAGGAAAAAACTGTCGCATTACACTGGATGACGTGGTCTCCCAATTGAATATTAGCCATGGTTCAGCACACCATATCATTCACAACAAGCTGGGGATCCGCAAAGTGTCTGCAAGGTGGGTGCCGAGACAACTCACACCCGAACTGAAAGAACTCCACTTTTTAACTTCCTGTCCCAGTCGTACACCTGCTGCAGTGATAAACATGCGTCACCATATTGCATTGTCATTCTGCGATGGATTTCATGGGGATTCACACCCTCACTTCCCAAGAAACGGATGATAGAACATTTCTCCTCCCTGGTGCATGCTTCTAAGGGAGCGGCCATCTGCGAACTGCTCAACTGACGTCATCTGCTCAATGTTGCCAGATCTAAAACAGGCAAAACATGACTCTTACCCATGGATATATACCATATGTCGTCTACAACTACACACATTATATTCTGAATTTATATCGCCATTTTAAGGTTACTTATTGACTGCTCCTCATATATCTATATTTGTGGCAGAAGGTAATGCTGCAGGTGTATCAGAACGTCACACCTCAAGCACTCAGCAGGAACCCAATGAACAGTGTGAGAATGTGGGTTTACTGACACCTGGACATGATCTGCCATTAGACAACGTGACCCACTGGGTTACTTCCACATGCTGTCAAGTACCTCTGCTTCTCGGTGCACTGTTGCATACAGTGAGGATGAACTGATATGGATTCCCAAGAACATTGTGTTGGAGTTATGCACAAGTGTCGGATTTAACCAGGAAATGAGCCATGCTCATCCGGTGCTCGCACGCCCTCCTGTGGTCGGGTCATCCAGGCGAGAGAGAGGGAGAGTCCATGAGCTCAAACACTTTTATTTACACATCTCAAGGACAAAAGATTGGAGGGTGGTCAACAAATCATCATTTTATGCCGATTCCAAAAATCCATCTCGAATTGCTGTAAGTTCTGCATTTCAGGTGAGAAATGCCATTTTATGAGTACAACCGTTAGTCATTCAGATTCATTAAACTTGTAGCTGTGCCCAAGCGTATGAGATAGCGAAATGAAGGTGAGCAGCTGGTGAACTTATACAAATTAATAGAGTACAACTATTCTGGATCACCATGGTTACAGGCAGCATTTT
>CM068956.1:153363632-153374023 GCA_035128595.1 Eptatretus atami | reverse complement strand
TGTGTTTTGTGGCAAACTTAGGGAGTGGGTATGGACAGAGACAGGCAAAGGCGATAGAGTGGGGGGAGACGGTAGGCTAGGTCCGAGCCCACCTTCAGAGCGGCCGGCACCACCGAACTCCCTCCGGACCTGATGGAACCACACCAGAGGCCGGCCAGCTTCACCTGCCGGCCTGTTGTGCTGCAGGCTTGTTATGCTGCCATGTGCGTCTGCATGGGGCTTGCTGCCAAATGCCAGTGCTCTCTGATACCCAGCTGCTCGCCCTTTTGGTTCCCCTGTGATGCTCACATGGCGCCAGAGATCCTTTTGAAGGAACTGCCGCAGGCACCGATCATCACATGCTCATTGTTGTTTGGACATCCTTCATACCATCCCGCTCAATGAACTTTAAATGATATTACTCTCAGCCTTTCACAATCACAAGTCTGCCATGGTAGGTAATGGATAAGAAATGAAATTGTAAAGGGAAATATGCATTTGTTAGCCGCGGCAATTTTAGTTCAGTTGTCCGAATGAGTCTGTTGAGTTGATTAGTTAGTTACGCACGCGTAGGTATTATTTGGAAGCGTAAGATATGTCGCCTAGGGTCGAAGGTAGAAGTACTGGGGAAAATTACACTGCGCGTCACGAATTTGAGTCGACGAGTTGTAAGGGGAGGGTATGTTAAATTTGGAATCGATGCACACAACATAAGGTTCATTATAGCTATTCGGAGTCTGTCATAATGCTACATTCCATGTAAATGTTCAAAAATCGAATAGATCGCGTGCGGATATTGAATAGTTGCTGAGAACAATGGGAGTCCTCCCATCTCTGCGAGAGAGAAGAGCCTTGTCAGGATTTCGAGTCAAGCATCTCCCTCCCCGGTGTTGAGCGGGGATGGTTACAGAGGGCATATCAGTCGGACGGGGAGGAGCGAGAAGGAAAGAGGAGATCCTTTCTTCTTTGTTCGGCTTAAGGGAGTTGAGGGGTCGTTCAGCAGACTTGGGTCTGTTTGGCTTGTAGGAGGCTTCGAAGCTTTCGCTTCTCAGCGAGTGTCAGAGAGCTCGGGTCTGCTTGGCCGGTAGGCTTTTGGAGAGGTTTTGAAAAGGTTGAGACGGTGCTCGGCCGAGCGGATTGTGCTTCTTCTCTGAATCGCGACTCTGTTCCCGTTGTTCCGGCTGGTGGATATCGACCTCTTCTGGAGTGTCCCGGAGCGACGCAGTCGAGCGGGAAGGATCGCGCTGTCTCAACACAATGTTGAGAAGCGGGAGAGTCGTGGAGCTCGGAAGGATCGCAGCTCACCGATTGGTCAGTCGCTCTGCTGGAGGCACGTCCGAACAACTTGAACAACGAGTTGAGGGTTAAGAAGGTTCTGGTTTCAGCTAACCTTCATCCGAGCTGGCTCGGTATTAAAGCTCAGACCATTTTTGGTGGTGTGTGTGCGTACGTGTTCGGGCCCGCAATAAGTAGGTAAATTGTTAAGTATTTTCTGTGCTGTAATCTTGATGCATACGTAAAATCGTATATGTTGCTAGTTCCTAGTTCCTATTATTAATAAATCACCAATTTGTAATTTTCCACTCGCGTCGATTCTCATGAATGAGCATCGTGTGGAGTTGAAAGACGTTTTCCGAAAAGGGAACATTTGGCCGATGGTTCGCGATTAAGCATCGGGAATCGCGCACAGGACGGACGCCGGATTTTGTTCTACATTTCTTGAGGTGGATACCCGTAGTTGATCGCGGGTATTAGGATAAATGGATAAATTGCAGCACCTACCCACGATCGCATTGAGTATTGTTCTGTACAAGGAAACGTGATGTACTTAATCGGCGGACGATCTATATCGCGGGACGGTCGGGGCGACTCGACGTGCGGCTCCGCAGAGATCGATTGGCGGCGACTGCGTAAAAATATCAAGAAATAAATAATAAATTGTGTCGAATTCGCGCCGTCGCGTGCGATAGCCACTGTGATCCGAACGCGACAGTCGCCCACGAGACAATGAAGTCGTATACCGCTAAAGCGGGATCTCAGTACGGGGTGGACCTTCGCTCACCACAACCGCAGCGCATTCACCCGCGGATAGGGGAATCGCGAAGCGATGATAGGCTAAGTACCCGGCGCGGGTAACCTACGAGGGAGGCTGCCACGAGGCAGACTTCGGACACGATCCGCTTAGCGTGTTCGGCTAGAACGGATACGAGCGTGTTATCATCGACTTGACGTTCACGATTAATATCGGGGCCCGCGCCACGTAAACTTTACGGAAACAAGATGAGACCCAACAAGGAGACGCAGCGACACGGGGAAGAATCAGACAAGACCATTATTACACAGAGGAACAAAGACACTATAGCACATCAGAATCACAATCTCAATGGAAAATAAAAGCCACAAAAAAACAACGCGCAGAGTACTCCGAAGCGACACTACGGACCACTTAAACAATATAGTCACAGGACTTGGCGCGACACCACGACGTCACACAAAACCCAAAGAATGGAAGCGCGACTTTCCGACGTGTTGATCTTGGCGCCGTCCACGGGTCCCGTGGTGTGACCCGATCGAGCGTGGTCGCGAGGCCTCGCGTGTGCCTCGGCCTGACTCGTGCTGGCTCCCGACCAAGGACTGAGCAACACGGCGAGCCACGAACACGACAGCAGGAGAGAGATCAGGAGAGACGAAGTACAAGCAGGATCTCAGCAGCACAAGCAACGAATGAAATCTCTTAAACCTTGCTACGGTTATACGCCGCTCCACCCTGTTTCGGCTCCTCTTGAGCATCGAGAAGGGGGATTCCCTCTCGTCCTCCCATCCTCGTCTTGGGGGAGAGCGAAGCCGTTACGGCTTCAACGCGCAGAAAGTTCGATGTAACAGTGAGGTGGCGTCGACATGTGTAGTAGCGTTGGTTGAGATGGTGGGTGTTGTGAGGGTGGGGCTGGCGTTGTTAGAGTGGTGGCGTGGTTAGCGTGGTGGTGTTGGTTGCGTTGTTGACGTTGAAGGTGGTTGGTGAAAATAAAGCAGCAGAAAAAACGCCTAACTCAAAGGATCGCAGCTCCGAATAATCACATTAATTACTCAGACATGGGTTGGGTAACTACACAGTGTATAAAACATTTCACTACGGGACTGGAGGTGTAAGGTTTCCACAGCGTAACACTACTTCCTTTTACAGACCGTCCCGAGTCGTCAAATATCGTGTGCCATCATGGTGTTTCCTAGTATTTTACTACGCTCGAGTGCGAATCCATGTTTCGGTCCTAAAATATACTGAGGCTGAGTAATAAGTAACAACTCCTACTCAACAACGACTTAAATAAATGCCAGCGTACCAGACATGCCCGGGGCACCTCATTTAGCAATAACTTAACCTATAATTTTACACTACTCTGGCCAGGATCATGGACTCTGCGGAAAAAGGAGAGTAGAATCGTTGCCGGGTGGCAGCCAGTTTGCAGCTGCAACGAGGAAGTTTGCAGTTGCAAATGTGCTGCGATCCTGGAGCGCATGGAATGAAAGGGGGGGCAAGCAAATTTGAACGGGCTGTGAAGCAGGGGCTGGGCAGAATGGCAAAGGTAAAGCGACTAGCGCGAAAAGCGTTGAGGCAAACAGCGCAAAACGAACTGGCCGGCACAGGCCTGGCAGTAAACAGCCCGTCGACATGTGCGCACAGGCTTGTCGAAACAGCAGCAAGATCGGCGGCACAGGCCTGGCAGAACTACATCAGAGTGGCCGGCTTTCCGTGCCGAGTTGGTGAGGGAGTGGGTGGTGCTGGCACACAGAAGGGGCTCGCGCTATACCGTCTCCCTACCTATCGCTTGCTGTCACTGTAGCATACCCACCCTTAATTTTAAAGCACAATTGCCCCCAACTTATTTTATTTTGTTGTTTTATTTCATCCTTCCCCACTAAATTCCCTAACCCATTAGTAGTCTGTTCCGGTTCTAACCTATCATGTCTTAGTCTATCCACACATCCTTGCCCGGAGGGATAAAGAAGCGTACGCGTCCGTGTTACGAGGCGCGCAACAAGCTCAATATGGCTATCCAGATACAGCGGATGTTAACAAAGTGGGTCAGCGGTCCCCAACGGAGCGAAGGATGGATGGTGGGAGGGATTACCATTACCCTAACCGTACTTTAAACTACCTGGGCTTTAACAAGCGCCTCTCGCTTATAATATTAGGTCTGAAAAAACCCAAATTAACCGTCGCTGTGTGTGTCATTCATTTCGGGCCTCGCTCGTATTCCTCCGTGCCTCACAGCGGTTAATGGGGCGAGTGCCCCTTGGCAGCAACTCCTGATCCAAGATGCACCTCCCGGCACTACACTGCTCGAGCTACCGCTCCTAAACACGGAGGCTCCCATGGCAATCGCATGAAACGCACACGTGAGGCTGCGCCCGGCTCGAGGTATTCGGCCACGACACTTGCCACGCGCACGGCGGCTCCGGCCCCCACCAGCGGGGCGACCCGTGGCACTAGCAACCAGGCTCCATGGGCTGTACACAAGCGATACCGGTCCGGGGACGACTCAGCGATACTCAACGTCCAAGCCACGTCCCAGCGCGTAACGGGCTTCCTGCGACCCTCCAAACAGGTACGACCAAACAGTCCACAGTCAACACAAAACACTCATTTTGTCATTAACTAACACACCCTGACCGACCGGGTCCCTTGGGCGGAGTACTCCTCCCCAATCATCAAGACATGTTCACTTCCATCTAAAAACCCGGCCACTATCAACATGTTCCACATCAAAGCACCAACTCTCAACACACTATCGTGAATCCTGCATCTCTAATACATCCTAAACAACTCGTGCTCCCCGTATCCTAACTAAGCACGTTTTTTAGACATACTTAGCAAGCTAAGTCCCCTCTACCTCCAAAGACTGGTACCCTCAGATTCTAAAATCTTTCCAACCTAATTCTGAACATGCCAGTAACCTAATCACATTCCCAGCGGACTCCATGAGGCTACCCTCATGAAGTGGTAGAACTTAACTAACCCTGCTAACTAGTGCTATCGTCAAGGAGGGTTCTTGCACCCCTTACACCGGACCGTTACACGAATGCGAGGCCTGTTGTTAAATTTTTTTTTTCCAATTTGCGCAGCAACCAGCGCGGAACTCACAGCTCGGCACTCACTTGCCTAGACGTCATGCATTTGCAGTATGTCTCTTTGACGTACCATCAGGAGGATCACGCCCCTGGATTCCAACGTGCACCATGACGCACCTCGCCCCAAAACAACGTGACGCCGAGGGTCCCGCGCGAACATTTCTGCCTGAGCTTAACACACCGCTCGTGGAGAACCATCGTCCAAACCGTTAACCTGAACAAGATATTGTCCGTTCGGCGGATCGGACATCCACGTTGGCGTTCCGAGACCGGGCTTCACTCCGCAGCGGAGACGTGGAGGGCTCGTGGTTGCACGCACGAGGAGCGCCGCTGCTGGTGACACGCCAGGCCCAACCGTCACAGCTGGGCTACCCGGCTTCGTCTCGTACGTCGTCTCCGTTCCACCCGCCTGCGTGTGTGAGCACATGCTCATCAACTCACATTCACTTGAGACGCGGCTGCATGACTACATGCGACGATCTCCACATACGGACTCGCACACCGTCCCATATACGGACCTCTCACTAACTCGAGCGGAAGCACGCATCCACACTCACAACTCAACACATGCACACCACACTGGGGACGTTCCCAAAGGGTCCCGGTCTCTATACACCAGGCGCACGTCACCTATCGACAGATCGTCCCTCCAATCCCTTGGCACGACCACCCTTCGTCGATCGCCCAAGGGGCATACCTCCTTCTTCTGGGCGCATTCAGTCGCTCAACCGGGTTACCATCCGGCGAGCTTCACCATATTACCCCATATTGGTGTGCTTTCTGTTCCTTTAGCCGTCATTATATGGCCGTTCCCTATGTTTTCTTTTCGCGATCTATATAATTTGTTAAGTTTTGTTTCTTTCTGAGTTTCCTATCTCTCTGGAATTTCATTAACCTCTCCTATTCTTATCAAACTCGATAGTTTGGTTCTCTCCCATGTCTATGCCCCATTGCAATCTCATCGTTTCTCTTGGTCATCCTTCAGTTTATGAGGCTCTCATACCCTTCCTGCTTCCTCTCTGTCCTCTGCTTCTTCAGTTTCATTGGTGCTTCGGTTAATCTCTTCTTGGTTCATTTGCTGCTGCTCATTATTCCTTGTCTTCTCCTCTTCCTTCTGCAGTTCATGGTTTTCTTTCATGTGGTAATTTCCTTTTTGTTTCATTTGCTATTGTGTCTACTCTGCACCAGTTGCTTTTTTTCAATTGGTCACCCTCGGCTCAGTTCTGGTTTGTTTTATCCCTTGTTCTCGTTTTCCTCGCCATTCGTGTGTCCGTCCAATCCTGTTTCTTCTGCTTCATCCTGCTTCTTCACTCTGTTCAACATTTTTTTTCGTTTGTCGGTCAAGTTCAAATTCTATCTTTCAGTTTATTCACAACGTCTTCTTTCGTTGAATGTATCTTTCATCAACGACTGACCGTAGTCCTACCGTAACCTTGATTTCAGACCTTTCTTGTCTCATCCGCAATCTCGGTTTCCTCTTGGATCGATTCTTCTCTTCTCATTCGTTTCCTCATAATTCTGCATCATCCGAATTGCCTTTGCTTCCAGCTGTCGATCTGAAGCGGTTCTTAACGTCTCTCGTTTCGTATTTCTCTCTCAACATCCACATGTTTCGTAATTCCGTTCTGTCTGGTGTTCGTAACTCTTTTCTTTCCAATTCTTTCTCATTCTGAACTGCTGTTGGCTTTAACGTTCTCATCGCCTTTGTGTCTATAGTCTCCCGTTCCTACGTCCAGTTTTTACCTCGCCAGCATCAACTCTCGTCATGATTAGCTCACACGCACATTTTATTCCTTCGTCACTGACTCGTCACCAATTATTTTCCCTCGTACGATTTTCAGTCACCTCCACACTTCTCCCACACTACCGATTATTTTTTTTCTAACTCGCCTTCACCGGGGCCTGAAAACCGTCACCCCCTCCAGCTCGTTCTCCCAACGGGCGTCGCCATTACGCTCCGTTGTGCTCATGCGCCTCGAAAAAAAAAGTGCCTTTCCCCGGCCATTTTGCTGGTTCCCCCATTTTTTTATTCTTCTTCATGCGTTTTGTGTTTATTTGTGCGTTTCATCCATTTTTTGTTCAATGTTACATCTTCATTTGAGTGGTTTCCATCCTTTTCGTTCATCCATCATTTGCACGTTCATTGTTGGTGTACGCTTTACATCTGCTGTTCTCTATTTCGTTTTTTCATTCGTTTTCATTGTTCAGCATGCAAAGCGGCACTGTCGTGACATCACTGAGCGATGGGCAGGACGGGTTTTGGGGAGAGGGGAGTGGATGTTAACACCGCGGCCTTCGCGCCGCCCTCATTTCGGGCCTGCGTGGTGGGAAACTTTCTGCACACCAATGTCTCTCGTCTATCCTGACCATGGAATCCTAAAATTCTAACATCCATTATTACCCGCTCCGTCTGCTTGAGACCCATCCTATCTCACTAAGGGGTTATCAATCGTCGTAAATTGAGGGATGGGTGCTCTCCTACCGATCCGTGAATTTAGCGGGGGACGGAGGGATTTGAATCACACCTGTAAACCAGTTGCAATAGCGCCGTCGGCGTGCGATGCCACGGACTCGAATTGCGACCGCTGCCACCACGGACAATGTCATCTGATCCCGTCGACGCGGGATCGTAGGTGAACTTTCGCCCACCAACACAGTCGTTCTCCGCGCGAGGGGTGAATCGCCAAAGTGATATCTTAATAGACCGCGCGGGTAACTAGCGAGGATGACTCGCACAGGCGATCGGCACATCTCGTTGCTTTCGTCGGCTAACAGGTAACAGGCGTGTACGTGGATGACGTCAGATTAATTACGGGACCCGCGCCACGTCAAACTCTTTATTGAACAAATGGAGACCAAGAAGGAAGAGAGCGACACGTGGGAAAGAAAAATACAAGGCTCATTATTTACAGTACAGAGGACACAAGACACACGTATAGCAACAGTCGCAAAATGCACAGAATCAAAATGGAAACAAAAGAAATGCACGACAAAAGAAAAACGACGCCAGAGCACAGCTACGCACATCACGGACACTTAACAAATACACTCACGGACTTGGCGCGACACCACACCTACTACAAAACCCAAAAAATGAAGCCAACTTCTGAGCGTGGTTGATCATTGCGCCGCGTCCACGTGTCCGGTGGTTGACTGCGATGAGCGTTAGTCAGGAGCCTCGCCGGCGTGCCTCTCGCCTGCTCGTGCCGCCTCCCGAGGCACGACTGAGACGACCGAGCACTCGAAACGAGCAGCAGGAAGAAGCAGCAGGAAGAAGAGTAATAGCAGGATCAGCAGCCGAAGCAACGAACTGACCTCTTAAACCTCCTGCTTCACGTGCTTTAATAGCCGGGCCGCGCACACGCCCTGTTCTCGACTCCACCTTACCTCGCCTCGAGATACGGGGGCGTTCATCGTCGCTCACAGCGCTGTGGGGAAGGCAAGTCGTTTCGACGCGTTCACGAGTACACCGTGTAAGTGTAACCGCTGAGATGGCATGTTCGAGATGGTGTAGTAGCGTGGTGAGAGGGGGTGGTTGAGGGGGGCTGGCGTTGTTGAGTGGTGGGTGGTAGGTTGTTGTTGTTGTTGGCGGTGCGTTGAAATGTGTTGGTCGAATAAGCAGAAGAAAAAGCCTAACTCAAAGGATCGAACCAATGATCACATATTCCTAGAATGGTTTGGGCACTAACATGTACTCTAAGATAATTTTCTCCTACGAGATGTGTAATGCGAATCCACCGTAAAATATATAAGTATAATAATAATATATGTTACGGCTGTAGAAATTCGCATACACCATAAAGGGTCGCAGGGAAATTGATATTCATGTGTGCTTACACAACCCGTGTTTATAGGGAATATGTGATTATTCGGGTGCGACGTTTAGTTTAGCTTTTTTCTTATTATCGTTATATTGACCATTGACAAACCTCCACGCAAACAACACCACAACAGCCACAGCTCACAACCCACACAACATCACCACCATCGTTGCGCTAAGCCCGTTAAACGCACACTACGCGCAGGTAAGGACGGGTTCGGTACCACGGAAACGTCCGAAAGGATTGGCAGTAACAACGCATTGTGATAGTGTGGGTTTTTATGTCCGCCATATCTTCCCCGCACTTTGGTGTGAGGGGAGGGGTGTGGCAGCTCGTCAATTGGTGTCGCGTGTTCCCGATCGTGAAGGAACGCCCTTTTTGGATCCAACGGGTGCGCCGAAACGGGGCGAGCGACGGCGGAGCCTCTCTCATATGAGAGGACAAGGCGGGGCGGTCTCGCTCTTTATCTTCTCTTCTCTTCTTCGCCTTCGTGAATGCGTCTTCCTCTTGGATAATCTCTTTGACTGCCCGTATGCCTCTCCTCGTGACGGTGATTCGCAACCCAACTCGCATTCCTCCTCGTTCGTTCCATCTGCTCGTGGCTGGCGAGGCGTTGTGGGAGACGCGGAGAGGGTAATTTTATACATTGTTCGAATTCGGTCGCGGCTGGCCGAAAATCGGCCACGTAACTCAATGCGACGCGTCGCCCACGACGACATATTCAGTCGGACCTCTGGAACATACGCCGGGAGCTAGATCACGGGGGTCTTCGACTCAACCACAATCGTCGCATACGGCCACCGCGGAGGATGGGTTGTTCGCCAAACTCGACCTACCTGAAGTACTTGGCGGATATAACCGGTGCACGTACTGTGCCGAGTAGCTTGGACCGTAACCGCTTAAGCGTCTTCCGTGAATTCATGATACCGAGCGGGTGGGTTTATCGGCTGACCTCGACGGACGTGATGAATTGTACCGGTATTCAACCTCACTATATTCCACGAGGTAAGGTGGCACTTATCACGAGGAAGATACCAACGACGGTATACAGTTTGCCACGCCATTGTATTACATACAAACTATTTTACAACAAATCATGCAGATGATACAGTTAAAATAGAAGCAGAAGTATACTACGGATAAAGCAATAGTAAAAGCATTTAATCATGTTTACTTGTCGGACGGCCACAACACACATACAAAGCCAATAAAAGAAAACTCGCTTGTTCGGCGGTGAACCTGTCTCAGCACTCCCTCCCGTGTCGTCTGCAGGTCACGCTCAGGCCGCCTGCGTCACCTCGCGGTTCACTAGAAGGCTGCAGCCACGAGCGCGGACGACGAGGAGAGGGAATGAGTTGGTTTCGGATAAACAGTAAGGAGAGAGATCGGAGTACAAAGAGATAAAGAGACGGCTCAAGGAATATAGAAGAGAAGAGAGAGGAGGAGCGCGCCCATCCTACGGAG
>CM068956.1:153322967-153357497 GCA_035128595.1 Eptatretus atami | reverse complement strand
GCTACAGGGTCCGATCGCCAAATCTTCGATTTACCTAATTATTTGCGTGGGCAGGTTACCGAGAGATTGTACCTCAACGGGACCGCTTGGAAACGAGCCGCTTAAGCAGCTCGCTTCCCAACGACCCCGAAACCCGCGCCGGGCCCAACGAACCACAACCGTCGGTCCCGCCAACACCCCAAACCGCCCGGAACAACGCGAACACCCCCAAACGCACGGCGCCCGAACACCAGGAACCGGCGGCCGCAGCCGATAACGACCCAAACCCCGTCACATCGCGAACACCCCCTAAACGCGGCGCGCGCGCCGGCAACACCACAACACGGCCTCATCCAAACACCCCCAAGCCCGCGTGCACATGCCGAAACACCCCCAAACTGCTCGCCTGCCCAACACCACAACGCGCGCCACCAACACCCCGAACCCCGCGGCACAGCCACACCCGAAACGCGCCGCGCGCCAACGACCACGAAAACGCGGCGGGCCACCGAAACACCCGAACGCGCCGCGCACAGCGAACACCCCCAAACCGCGCGCGCGCAGGCCGAACACCCCGAACGCGCGGGCGAGCCGAACACCCCGAACGCGGCCCGGCACAGCGCGAACACCCCCGAAACCGCGCGCGCCAACACCACAACTGCGGCGGGCCACCAACGAAAACCCCAACGCCCGCGGAACAGCTCAACTACCCCAAAACGCCCGGCGCCACACAAACACCCCGAACGCGCGGCGCAACAGCCGAATCGACCCCCAAGCGTCGCCGCCAGGCCAACGACCCCGGAACCGCGGGCCGACAACACCCCCAAACGCGCCCGGCGGGGCCACAGGCCAATACACCCCCCGAAACGCCGGCTGCGCGGCGCCAACCGACACCCGGAAAGCGGGGCAGCCAGCGAACGACCCCCAACGCGGCGTCACAGCGCGAACACCCCAAACGCGCTGCGGCGGCCGGCCAACGACCCACGAACGCGGGGGCTGTGGCCAGGCCACACCCAACCCCGCGCACACGCAACGACCCCAAACGCGCGTCCGCGCCCCAACGACCCCCAACTCCCCGGAACACCGACACCCCCGAACGCGCGGGGCCCCAACACCACGGAACGCGGGGCGGTCGCAGCCAAAACAACCCCCGGAACGCCCGCGGGTCACAGGCGAACACCCCCGGAACCGCGGCGCCGGCGCCGCCAGCGAACACCACTAACCGGCCGGCCAGTGCCAACACCCCCAAATCCGCCGCGGACACCGCGAAACGACCCCCAACGCCCGGCCGGCGCCCGCAACTAACCACAAACGCGGGGCGGCGCACGCGAACACCCCCGAACGCGCCCTGACAGCCTTATAACCCCGAAACTCCGGCGCGCCCGCCAACGACCACAACCGCGGGCGCAGCCAACGACCCCCCGAAACGCGTCCGCGCACACACAACGACCCAAACGCGCGGCGGGCTGCGCGGGCCAACGACCACCGAACTCGGCGTGCGCAGCCCGAACACCCCCGAAACGCCGCCCGGCACAGGCCAACACCCCCAAACGCGGCGCGCCGGAGCGAACGACCACGAAACGGGCCGTGCCCAGCGGAACACCCCCGAACTCAGCCGCGCACAGCAAACACCCCGAAAACCGGCGCGCTAGCCTGGGGCCAACGACCACGAACGCGGCGGCGGACGATACGACCCCCGAACGTGCGCGCGGGGCACAGGCCAACCACCCCCGAAACGCGCCGGCGCACGCGAACACCCCAAACGCGGCGCCAGCGCAAACACCCCGAAGCGCCGGCGGGAAACGGGCGAACGACCCCCAAACTTCGCGCCGCCGCCGAACACCACGAACCGCGGCCACAACACCCCGAACGCGCGCGGGCACAGCGGCAACACCCCCAAACGCGGCTACGGCGCATCGCAACACCCCGAACGCGGCGGGCCAGCCAACACCCCAAACCATCCCGCACACCAACACCCCGAAACGCGCGGCGGCGCCGGCGCAACACCCCGGAACGCGCACGCAGCGAACCGAACCCCCGAACGCGTCGCGGGCACAGCGCAACACCCCAACGCCGGCGCGCCGTGCCAACAACAACACCCGGCACGCGAACAACCCTCCAACGCGCGCGAACAGCGCAACACCCCCGAAACCGCGGACGGCGCCGCGCAACACCACAACGCTGCGGCCTAGCCAACACCCCAGAACCGCCGCGTAACAGGGCTGAACACCCCCGAAACGCCCGCGGTCCCCCAAGAACACCCCCGAAACCGCGGCGGGAACAGCCAACGACCCCCAACGCGCCGCCGCCAACCCACAACTCGCGGCCACGCAACAACCCCCAACGCCCCGGCACACCGAAACACCCCCAAACGCCGCCGGCCGCGCAACACCCACGAACGCGCGCGCAGCCAACGACCCCGAAACGCGGCCCGCACAGCCAACACCCGAAATCTGCGGCGCCGCGGCCGAACACCACAAACGCGGCGGCCAGCCAACACCCCCGAACGCCCTGCGGTGAACAGCCAACAACCCAGAACGCTGCTGCCCCGGCCAACACCACAACCGCAGGCGCAGGCCAACACCCCCAAACCTCCCTCGCACAGCCAAACGACCCCCAAAACCGGCGGTCGCGCGCCAACACCACGAAACCGGCGTGCACGGAACAACCCCAACGCGCCGGCTGGGAACAGCGCACGACCCCCACACCTGGCGCAGGTCGCCGCAGAACACCACAACCGGCGCACGAACCAACCCCAACCCGACAGCGCACTGACCCCCAAACGCCGGCCCCGCAACACCACAACCGCGGCCACCGAACACCCCACCTCCCGCGTGCACAGGGCCAACACCCCCAAACGCCTGAGTGCGTGCCAGCCAACACCCCGAACGCGGAGGCGGGCCCAGGCCCAACACCCCCAACGGCCGGTCAACACGCGACACCCCCGAAAACGCGCGTCCGCCCGCGGAACACCAGAACGCGGTCGGGGCCACGCAACACCCAAAAACCGCCGCGGCACACCCGAACGACCCCCAAACTCGGCGCGGCGCGGGCGCAACACCACAACCGTGCGGTGCAGCCAACGACCCCGAACCCGGCGGAACATGCCAACACCCCAAAACTCGCTCGCGCGATCCAACACCACGAAACGCGGGCGGGCGCACACACCCCCAACGCGCGCGCACAGGCCACACCCCCGAACGCGCGGCGCCGGCCCCGAACGACCACGAACCGGCTGAGCCCAGCCAACCCGAAACGCGCCGCGGACACGCGCACACCCCCCAACGCCGCGGCCGCCAACACCACGAAACGCGGCCGGCCACGAACACCCCACTCGCGGGCATAGCCAACACCCCCAAAACGCGCGCCTTCCCGCCAACACCACACCGCGGCCAGCGCGAACACCCAACTCCCGCGGGGAACACCAACACCCGCCGAAACGCGCGCGTCGCCAGCGAACACCAACGAACGGCGCACCGAACACCCCGAAACCGCCGCGGGGCACAGCCGAACACCCCAACCGGCCGCCTGCCCCAACGACCACAACGCGTGGCGCCACGAACAACCCAACGCCGCGGGAACAGCCAATACGACCCCCACACCCGTCGCGCCCGAAAGACCACGAAACTGCGGCGGCCACGAACACCCCACAACCGGGGCACACCAACACCCCCGAAACGCGGCCCCCACCGAACGACCACGAACTCGGCCTAGCGCGAACACCCCCGAACGGCCCGGGCAACGCAACACCCCCAAACCGGCGGCATCGCGCAGGCCGCAACACCCCGAACGGGCGGGTGCGCAGCCATACGCCCCCAACCCCCACATCCAACGACCCCCAAAACGCCGGCGCCGCGGCGCAACGACCACGAACGCGGGCGTGCCACGCGAACACCCCAAACCCTGCCGGCACAGCCAGATACGACCCCCAAAACGCGCGGGCGGCGAACGCGCGAACACCACGAACCGGCCCGCGCAACGACACCAACCGCTCGGGGAACACCAACACCCCCAAAACGCGCCGCGCGCGAGCGCAACCCACGAAAACCGGGCGGGTCGCAGCGAACACCCCCGAACGCTGCCGGTGCACAGCCCACACCACCAAACGCGAGCGGCGGGCGCCGCAACGACCACGAACGGGCGGATCCACCAGAACACCCGAACGCCCGTGGACAGCCGCACACCCCCCAAACGCGCTGCGGCCGCCGCTCTGAACACCACGGAACTGCCGCGGCCGCGAACGACCCCGAACCGGCGCGGGCACAGCCGAACACCCCAAACTCGCGGGGGCGCCGCCGAACATTCCACAACGCGCGGCCCAGCAAACACCCCCAACCGGCGGCACAGCGCAACACCCCGAAACGCCGCGCCCGGCCAACGACACGACGCGGCGCCAGCCAACACCCCCCAAAACCGCCGCGGACAGCGAATACCCCGAAACGCTCGCGGCACGCCAACACCACAACGCGCCCCCAACACCCAACCCCGCGGAACACAAAACACCCCCACACGCCGCCCCGCCAACACCAACAACCCAACACCCCGAACGCGCGCACACGCGCAACGACCCCCAAACGCGCCTGTCGGCGCGCAGCCAACAACCAAACGCGCCCACCGAACACCCCCAACCGCCGCGGAACACCCAACCCCAACGCGGCGGCCCGCCGAACACCACGAACCCGGCGCACAATCACCCCGAACCCGGTCACACCACACCCCCAAACGCGCGCGCGCCCAACACCACAACGCGGGCCCAACCGAACGACCCCCGAACCCCCGGGTAACCAGCCAACGACCCCCGAAACCCGCGCGCCCCGAACACCAACTAACCGCGCCCACGAACGGAACCCCCAAACCGCCCCACAGCCAAACACCCCCAAACCCCCCCCCAACGACCACAACGGCGCCACCAACACCCCCAACCCACAACACCAACACCCCCGACACGCGCGCCCCGCAGAAACACCCAAAACGCGCGCCACAACACCCCCAACGCGCACAGCCGAACGACCCCCGAAACTCGCGCGCCCCAACCCACAACCGGCGCAGCGCGAACACCCCCGAACCGGGCCCGGCACAGGGGCCGAACGACCCCCGAAACCCGGCAGCGCCAGCCAAACACCCCAACGCGCGGTCCACCAACACCCCCAGACACCAGCCGCGCACAGCCAAACGACCCCCAACCCTCCGGCCGGTCGCAAAACAAACCCACAAACTCGCACACCGAACACCCCAACCCCCGGCACAGCGACACCCCCAAACCGCGTCGCACCCGCAACACCACAAACCCGCCACCAACACCCCCAAACCGCCGCGTGCACAGCGCAACACCCCCAAACGCGCGTCGCCGCCCAACACCCGATACCCGCGCACCGAACACCCCCAACCCTCGCACACCAACACCCCCAAACTCCGCCCCGGGCGCAACGACCACGACCCCCACGCAACGACCCCAACCCCGGCCACCAACACCCCCAAACCGCCCCCAACACCCACGAACCGCCCATCGAACACTCCCCCAAACGGCATTCCGCACACCGAACACCCCCAGAACGCCCCGCGCCACCAACACCCAAACCGGCCCAGCCAACACCCCCAACCCCAAACAGCCAAGACCCCCGAAACGCCGTGCCGCCCGCAACACACACGAACGCCTCACACTCACCCCAAACCCCCCAGCCGAACACCCCCCAACCCGCCCACCGAACGACCCCGAAACCCGCGCGCCCCAACACCCCAACCAGCCAAACACCCCCAACGCGCGGCAGGCCAAAACACCCCGAAACTCGCGGCCCCGCCAACACCAACGAAGCCGCCAGCCAACACCCCCAAACCCGCAACAGCCACACCCCACACCGCGCCTCCCCCAACCACCACAACGCCGCCTATGCATACACCCCCAACGCGCGCACACCAAACGCCCCCAACCGCGCGGCCCCCAACGACCACGAAAACGCGGCCGCCAACACCCACCCCCGAACAGGCCAACACCCCCCTAAAACGCCTTGCGCCCGCTCAACACCAAACCCCCACAACACCCCAAACGCGCCACACCAAACACCCCCAACCCCCCCCCGAAACACCACGAACCCGCCAGCCACACCCCCAAACGCCCCACTCCGAACAACCCAACCCCGCCGGCCAACACCACAACCCCCACCAACACCCCCAAACCCCCCCACAGCCACACCCCCAAACTGCCCGCGCGCGCAACACCACAACCGCGCCTACCTAACGACCCCCAAGCGCCCCACAGCCGAACCACCCAAACCGGCGCGCCCCTCGAAGACCACAACCCAGCGCACAACACCCCCGAACGGCATCCGCGGGCACCAACACCCCCAAACCCCGGCCCAACACCACAACCGCGCGCACCAACGACCCGACGGGCCCCGACAGCAACGACCCCCAACCGGCCGTCCCACGATCAACACCCCAAAACCCCCCACAGCCATACCACCCCCAAACCCGCCCCGACAACACACAACGCAGCCATCGCAAAACCCAACCGCCCGGGAACATCCAGAAACACCCCCCAAAACGGCCCGGCCCACCAAAACCACGAACTGTCGGTGGCCACAACACCCCCGAACCGTCGCGGCACACGCAACACCCCCAAAACGCGCGCCCCCCAACGACCACAACGCCACCACCAACACCCAACCCGCTCCGACACCAACGACCCCCAAACCGGCGGGCGCCCGCCCACCACAACGCGCCAGCGAACACCCCCCGAACTGCCCGGCGCCCCAACACCACGGAACCGCGGCACCAACACCCCCAAACCCCCCACACCGAACACCCCCGGAAACTCTCGGCCCCAAAACCACACCCCAGCACGAACACCCCCGTAACCTACCCAACAGCACGAACACCCCCAAACGGTCCCCCGCCCAACGACCACAACCCGCCGCCAAACCCCAAACGCGCCCCACAGCCAACACCCCAAACCCCCGCCGCCATGCACCAAACCGCACCAGCGCGAACACCCCCAAGCCCGCGAACACCAACACCCCACAACCCCCCCCCCGAAAAGCCGCCCAGGCCAAAACGCAACAACCGCCCCATCGCAAACGCCACCACAGGTGGTTCCCCGCCGCACCAAACGACTACAGCCGCCATCAAAACGCAACACGCCAACCAATATACGCAACACTGCCCCGCCCACCCAACGAACACACTCACCACAAACCAACGCCCCCACCAAACGCACCATCTACCCGCGCCCCACCGCCAAACGAACGACACGCCCCAGCAAACCAACACCGGCCCATCCAAACCACACCCCGACCCCACCGCAGAAACAACACACCCTCCCCAACCAAACCACACACCCACGCCGGCACCCAAAACAAACACACCGCCCAACAAAAACCAACACCACCCCACGCAACACCCACACCCGCCCCACCCAAACAACACACACACCACAAAAACGCACACACCCCCCGCACGCAAAAACCAACACACCCCCCCACCAAAACGAACACACCCGCCATGCAAAAGACCAACACCCCCCACCAAATCACCACGATCCCCCCACCCAACAACACACCGCCAGCAAAACCAAACCCCCACCAAACAACACACCGCCACAGCAAAACGCAGACACCACCCGCAATCCAAACCACCACACCACCCCACCCAAACAACACACCGCCCACAAAACCAACACCCCCCGCCAAACCTCCACACCCGTCGCCCACCCAAAACAACACGACCCCCACAAACCAAACCCCCCCACCAAACCCACCACAGCCCACCCCACGCCAAACAACGACACCGCCAACAAAACCACACTCCCCCACCAAACCACACAGGCCCGCCCTGGCCCCAACAAACACACCGCCCACAAAACCAACACCACCCACGCAACCACCACACCGCCCCACCCAAACAACACACAGCCCACAAAACCACACAGCCCCCCGCAGCCAAACGCAACAGCACCCACCACCCACACAACACACCCTTACCAGCAAACCAAACACCGGCCCACCAAACCACCACCCCCCCACCTCAAACAACACATCCCGCCACAAAACACACACACCTCCCGACCAAACCAAACACACCCGCCCACCCCAAAACAACACACCCCCACAAAACCAACGAGGCCCGCCCAGCCGCAAACCACCACGAACCCCCCCCCAGAACAACACACCCCCACCAAAACGCACACACCCCCCACACCCAAACAACACCCCCACCCAAACAACACAGCCCCCACCAAACAACACACCCGCGCCATGCAAACCAGCAACCCCCCACCAAGACCAACACACCTCCCCACCGCAAACAACACAGCCCCCACAAAACACAGCCCCGCCACCAACGCACACACCCGCCCACCAAACAAGACACCCCCAGCAAAACCACACACCCCCCACCATAACCAACACACCCCCCACCCAAAACAACACACCCACAAAACCACCCTCCCAGCGCCAAACACCACACCTCCCCCCCAAACAAACACCCGCCCACAAAACGCAACGATTCTCGCCCACAAACCAACCACACCCGCCCACCAACAACACACGCCCCCACCAAAAACCCCCAACACCCCCCACCCCCAATAACCCTAACCAACTGAGGAAACATTGCAAGGGACTACTACGACAGCCTGCTTGGACACCGCCAACCAAAAATGATACCGTAATCCCCCCAAAGAGGTCTCTTAAATCACGATTCTCCACAGCACAATGAGGCATCAAAAACGCAAGCACATAATTTCTTCTGTACACCCCTCACCAGTCCAGGACTTCACTCCGAAAGAAAGGCCCACCACCCAGCCCACACTGAGACTCCATCCCAGCTGGACCCGCTACTCGTGGACACAACCACTCCTCAGACAAAAGCTTAGACCAACCACCACAACGGCGATCACCAGCAGCCCTAGTACTCATTCCTCTAGCCAGAAACCCTCGACCAAAAGCGCGATACAGGAAGCCCATCTAACCCTACCGCCCGGTATTAATGCAACAGCCAAGTGGATTTTGAGGATTTGAACTCAGGATCCTAGGATCCCAAAACCAAAACCACCCTAACCACCTAAAAACCACACCACAGGCCCATCCAGAAAGCCCCACTGAATGGTTAAGGGTGCCTAACAGACAAAGGGACAGGGACGCGAAAACACCGCCAACAGGGAGACACCGACAGCAAGGTGAAGGAACAAACCCTTAGAACGAAAGATAGAAAAATGAGGTTGTTGGGGAGGAAATGTAGTGACCCGGGGGGGGGGTCAGGGAAACGTATGCCTATCGGTGCGAAACAAGCCCGGAGAAAAGCACAGTACCTGAGAAAAGGAAACATCTCAGAAGGAAGAGACTCGGACACCATTAATCGCCAAAGAACGCACCAGATCTAACGCTGACTTGGGGTGGGTGAGGGTTACGAGGAAGAAAAGACTCGATCCGCGTTTTGGCGCCCACCTCTGGGGAATGAAGTCTAGAGATGGTGTGAAACAATGCCCAATCCGTCTTACCGAAAGAGACCTGACGGGAAGAGCCTGAGATTGAAGAGATGTGGAAGTTGGTCCTCCACAACATGCCAAAAGAAAAAAAAACAAAAGGCACGTAACAAAAGTAAGTGATGAGCTGCGAACACCAGTGATCCGTCCCCGGGAGCTTCCACCCCAGAAACCCAAAGGAGCCCCTTCATGGTGGACCTCGGGCATGCCAGCCAACTGTAGAGCCTAAATCCAATGAACCCTGCACTATAGCATCTCAAACCCCTACCTGCCAAGCGCATTGGCTTTGGCCTCCTGTCTCCAAGTACCACTGCCAAGTCCAGACTCGCAACCTACACAAAAATCACCCTTGAATCCCGACCCTTAACATCCAACGCGACTTAAACACATCTCCCATACCTTTCCAAACAGGCTGCAAGGTATCTTTATTAAGCCAAAACCACACTCCCCAAGCCATGGCTATTTAAGACCAAGACACCTCAACACACACCCAACACCGCAGACTACTAAAAACAACGCTCCACCAACCCACGTTACTCCCCAAAAACCAACCCCAACCGCCAAATGGTATCAAAAAACACCTCACCACCACGATACTAAAAAACAGCCTCACCACCACGTTACTAAAAAACACCTTCACAGCCATGGCAGTTAAACAACACCTCACCACCCACCTTCACTAAAACACCTCAACACACGATGGTATTTAAAAAACACACAGCATGTATTAAAAACAAACCTCACCACCACGTTACAACCACCCAACCAACCAAAAAACGTCCACCACAGATTCCGTATTAAAACCAGACACCTCCACACCCACGTTCAAAAAAACACCCTGCCACACCAAATGGATATTAAACACCACCTCACCACCACGATACTAAAACACACCTCACCAACCCACGTCTACTAAAAAACACACTCACCACCACGATACTAAAAAACAACCACCTCACCACACGTTACTAAAACACCTCACAGCCATCCGTATTAAAAACACCCTCACCCACCACCCAATATACTAAAAACTCCTCACCACGTTACTAACCACACACCTACACACCGCCATGGGTGATTAAAACACACCTCACCACCACGATACTAAAAACACCTCACCCACCACGTCACTAAAAACCAACTCACCACAAACGAAATAAACTCCACAAAACTCCTCCCACACGTTACTAAAAACAACTCACCACCACGATTACTAAAAACTCCTGCACCCACCACGTTATTAGAAAACACCTCACCACGATTGGTATCTAAACAAAAACCACACACCACACAACCACGAGTACTAAAACCACACCTCACCACCACGGTACTAACAAACAACCTCACCACCACCCGAATACACTACAAAACCAACTCCTCCACACACGCACGTTACTAAAAACACCTCACCAAGCCATGGGTCTCTACAAAACACCTCCACACACACACGATTACCCACAACAACCAACTCCACCACGTGTTATAAAAACACCTCACCACCCACGGTTACTAAGAACAACTCACCACGATGGTATTAAAAACACCTCACCACCACGTTACTAAAAACAACCTCCCACTGACCATGGATTACAAAAACACCTCACCACCACCGTCTACTCAAAAACACCTCACATAAACACAACCGTATTATCAACACACCCTGACACACCACCGTACTCCCAAAAACACAAAACAAACACCACCACCACGTTACTAAAAACCCCACCTCACCACGTCTACTAAAAAACACCTCACTGACCAGGTATTAAAAACACAAACTCACCACACGTTAACTCAAAAACCCCAACCTCACCCGATGCTATTACAAACACCTCCCACCACCCCGTCTACCAAAAACACCTCCCCACTGACATGAATCATTGAAACCCACACCTGCACCACCACGTTACTAAAAACACCTCCTCGACATGGCTCATTAAAAACAAAACTCACCACCACGTACTAAAACACCCACCACCCGTTAAACTAAAACCAACACACCTACACTACATGGTCACTTAAAACACCTCACCACCACCACCAGATAAACTAAACAACCACCTCAACCTGACATGGTTACTTAAAAACACCTCACCACCCACTTTACTAAAACAAAACCCTCACCCGAGGCTATTAACAAACCACACACCCCCACCCACGATTACTAAACCACACCTCACTGACCCAGCAGCTATATAAAAACACCAGCACACACCACGTTACTAAAAACCCGCAACATCACCGCTCAAATGGCTATTCAAAGACAAGCCCCTCACCCACCACACAAGTACTAAACCCACAAACCCACAACCCCGAATGGTTATTAACAAACACCTCACCACCACGTTATCTAAAGACACACCCTCACGACCATGGTTATTAAAAAACCACACCTCAACCCCACAAACCCACACGTTACTAACAAACACGCTCACTGCACATGCCGTCACTAAAAAACAACCATACACAACACCACGCCTTACTAAAAAAACACCTCAACTGCAACATGTATAAAACCACACCCCACCACCACGAAAAACAACTACACACACCCTGGTATTAAACACACCTCACCACATCCGTCTACTAAAAACACCACCTGACCATAGAGCGTATACCGAAAACCAGCAACTCAGCCCCCACCACGTTACTAAAAACACCCTCACTGACATGGGTATTAGAAAAACAAACACTCACAACAAACCACCCTACCTAAACAACTCACCACCCCAGATGGCCGCGTATTAAAAACACCTCGACCAGCCCAATGTTACTAAACAAACACCTCAAATAACGCCATAGGTATAAAAAACAACCCTCACCACCACGTCCACTAAAAAACACTCGTCAGCTGACATCCAGTATTAAACCAACCAGCCTCCACCCCCAGCGTTAACCTAACAAACACAACTCAACGCAATGATAACCCAAAAAACGCCATCACCACCACGGTTGCTAAAGAACAGCACCTCACTGACCATGGTCGTTACAAACACCTCACCAGCCACGATTCAAAACATCAAACAACCATCCCTGACTGCCAATAACCACACCTCACCCCCAACGCTACTAAACAACAACACTCACCAACCGAATGGTATTTAAAAAACACCCTCCCACCATGTTACTTAAATCAGACACCTCCCACTGACATCGGTCCCCTTAAAACACCCCCTCAACACCACGTTAACGTAAAACACAAACACCACTACCGACATGCGTATTAACCCAGACACCTCACCACCACTTACTAAAACAACCTCACCACGATTGTCCTTAAAACGCAACACCCGTCACCACCAACCATAGTGACTCCAAAAAACCCACACCTCCACTGACATCCTATTAAAAACACTCTCCAACCACCCCACCGTTTAACTAAAAACCAACACCCCTCACTGACCATCGAATTAAAAAACACCTCTCCACCACCACGTTCACTACACAAACAACTCACCACGATAGGTATCCTTCTCAAACACACGCTACCACACACGTTACTAAACAACACTGTCCCACCACGACATGCCTAATCCTCAAACCGAAACACACCCTCACCACGCACCGTACTCCAACCCCACACCCTCAACTGACATTTCTACTTCAAAAAAACACCACCTCACCCCACCACACGGCCTACTAAACAACAACCTCACACACCATGCGTATTAAATACACACACCAACAACCACCATGATTATGAAATCAACACCTCACAACCACGTCTACTAGACACAACACCCTCACCACACATTCCATGAAACCGCAAACAGCCAACCACCCACCACACACGTTACTAAGACAACAAACAACTCAACCCACCATGAAACACACACACTCACACCACACCTTATTACAAACCCCACCTCACCACCATGTATCATTACACAAAGAACACCACCTTAACCCCATGATCCATATAAAAAACACCTCACCACACGGTATTGAAAAACAAGCCCCTCCACACCACCATGTCCAAAAATCTAGAAAAAACACACTTACCACCACTCCCTTTAGTAAAAACACCTTAACTACCATGTATTAAAAACACCTTACCACCATGGTATAAAAACACCCACACCACGTTATTAAAAACAACTCACCACGGTGTGTAGACACAACCACCTCACCCACCACAGTACTAAAAACAAACTCACCACATGGTATTAAAAACACCTTCACCACCAAAACGTTACTAAAAACACACTCCCTGACTCAAAGCAGCTAAATAACCCAAAAACACCGTCTCCACCCACCACGTTTCCACTAAAACCCACCACCTACCCCACATTATTAAAAAACACCTCACCACGCACGTTATTAAAAAAACCACGCGAATTCATCTTTCACAGTTCATCTTTCACTTTCACAAAAACATCTTTCACAGATGAAGTGTAACGATTACACCGTACTCCATAATTCCAAATCATCAATAACTAAGTACTAGTACTACAACCTAATCGTAAAACCATTCACCAACTAATCCTCACGCTTAGTACCGATACTACAATAACTGAAACCAACCAACCCGTACTAATATAATATATACTGTATACTACAAATCCTAACGGCGCAAGGGTGCGGCCTAATCCGGCTACTCGGAGAGGACTCGCCTCAGAAACCAGGCCCGAAAGCCACTGCGCTGGGCCGCGTTCATGAGCAGCGGTGCGCTAGGCCCCAGGCCGCCACTCTAACACCAGCAGAACCCCCCTAATAGTTCCCTTGCTCGTACAAACCCGCGAACACCAGGGTTGCTCAGGAAAAGCTCACCCAAAGCGTAAAACCTGTGCCAAATCAGTCTCATGCGATCATAAGATAATCACGCAACCAACCCACACTGTGGCCGACACCCCTTTACACACCAAACGCGTATAAGCAAACCGAACAGAACGAACACCACCCGCACCATCCAAATACACACCAACACCCACACCGCGACCACCCAAATAATACTCTTAACATACTTCTTTCAGGCGACTGCTTCCCATGAGTGTCCCCCACAGCGGATCACTGTCATGATCCGGACCCCTAACCTAGATTTCCCCGACAACGAACGGTAACTTTATGCACCCGAGCGGGATGCGCCCGTTCCCTGACCCAACCAGACATGGTCGTCCACATATACCGACCAACCAGACGATAGAACCCCGCAATGTGTGCACAATGATCTCCGCGCCCCCGCTCCCTAGCCCACGATCCTACATCAAACGCCCAGCCCAACGCTGACGCAATGCGCTTGACCTCTGTCTGCACCAGCGACCTCGCCTTACCCATAGCACCAGCACAGCCGTCCGCAGTTGCACGGGTGGATTATCAGAGGGCACGCCGCGCGCACCCAGACAACAGGCCCATCACGCAAACCCACCAATACGCCGTACCTCCGGTGTCTACACGAAAGCCAAGGCTACAAACCAGCAGTATCATTAGCGCTCGACACACTCTCACACACGAAACACCGCAGCACCCAACCCCACTCTACGTATATCACAACTAGTAACATGTACCAACCCAAACCCAACCACTAATACCCATAATGTCTCTAGACCCTTCCATCGCACCGTCGCCACGAACTAGCGACACCGACGACCGCGGTCTAACCAAATAGCGGTCCGTTCTCCGCCAACCCCAAAAAACCAACCCCCACCCGACCGACGTCACCCCAAATCCCCAGATCCACTCGAACGACTTTCCGCACACACCCACCCGCACACGGACGACCACCAAGTTCACAGCAACAGACTGAGGGTTTTAAGTCCCACCCCAGCGGCCGAGGCAAAAGAAGCCGAGCACCGGACGCGGGGCCCCAGGCCGCCAACGCCCAACTCAACCTATATCCTCCTTACTCTCCCGCCGCGCGAAGCAAAACAAACAACACGAATCCAGGTCACCACTCCGACCGAAAAAACTATCAAGCAAGACCAGTATCCACCTAGCGCCCAAGATTACCCACACCACCCCGCCCCCCCACCCGCCAAACTCAAACCAACCTCCCCAAGGGACGTCGCTCCATCGGCCCAAAAACAACACCTGCTTGGAACCAACAGACACCACCCACATTTACAAAGCGAGCCGAGCGCTTCCCGCTTCCCGCTTCTGGGCCCCCACCAAACCGAAACACACCATAAGCCCACAAACGCACCGAACACCAGCCCGGCCAAGGCCATTATCGACCAAGACCACCCTCAGCCTGCGCAGCCCGACCCTCTCCAATTACCTCGGTTATTTAAAAAACCAACTAATTTACCTCCAGAGAGATAGCAAAAACCAACAAGACGGGCGCCGTTCCAATGAGCGAAAAACATGCGAAGCGCAACAGCCCACGAAACAGGTTTTACCTTCCACACACCACAAAAGACAACTTTCACCCTCTAACTATTGAGACAGCACCGTATCGCAAAACCTTAAAACAAAGCAAAACAACAAGCTAAACGCACACACTCATCAAGCAACAACAGAGCCCACAGACAAAAGGAAGCACCAACCAATCTACATCTCATAATTCTACTATTTTAGGCCTCCTCCCTTATCTCAAAACCTATCCATTCCCGAAGCCCCACGACCGCAGAGACCCTTAACTTTCCTAGTTCCGCCCCCCCCCAACTCCTCGCCAACCCTAAAAACCCAACCCAGTTCCCCTACCCTGCATTAGACCACGAAAAACACCCACCAACACAGGACACACCCGGCCTACTCTGCCAAACACACCCCACACCACACCCCACAAGAAACTGGTGGCAGGAGGCCCGTTAACAACTAAAACAGCAAGCTCCACCGCTCCGCCCGGAGACAGGGTGAGCTGAAAACCCAGAGCCTATCTCAGAAGCCTCCCGTCCCAACCACCCCACCAATCCGCTGTCCCCGTCTGCAGAGCCCCTATGCTATCGGACCCCCGGCTACCAGCGACGAAAGAAGCGAGCCTGGGATCCATCGCCGACACGCCCAAGATCCTTCACCAGAGCCCTCCAGCGACCCAAGTCCCCCTCCCGCACTTCTTCAACACGTGCTGGTGACCGACGACCACCCAACCCACCACCCACCCGCGCCCGATCGCCGCCTACTCCCCAGTCAAGCGAGCGACCCCTCGACACTATTCCCAACCCGAACCACCTCCCTCGGCCCGAGGCCGAAACCAAGCACTTCCTCAAAATCGCTCCTGGTGAGCCCACGGACCCCCAAAAACCCACCACCCCAGCCCCTGAGCCCGCCTGTCCTCCCTCCGACCTCGCGTCGCTTCACCTGAGGACCCCCACCCATAACCAACACGAGACCAGCACCTAAATGCCAGTCGCACCAAAACCACCCACAAAACCAACCCGGAAAGCCCCAACAAGGCCCCGAAGAACCACCCACACACCCACAACACGGTCCACACCAAGCCCAACGAAAGAACCGAAAAAGAACCGGCCACCCACCCTCCCGCAGACTCGCAAAAGACGCCTGAGCGAACCCGCGGACCGGCCCGCCCCTACCCTATTCTCCAACCAACAAAGAGAACCGCATATCGAAGACAAAAAAACCCGCTCTCCCACAACGCCACAAACCAGACCAGCACGAAAAAGCTCACGCGCAACCATCGCCCAAAGCAAAAAAACCCTTCCCAAAAAAAGCCTCCAAACCAAGCCCTCCTCCCGAAACCAGGCCTCCACGACCAAGCTAACACACGAGCCAGACCGAAACAAGCAAAAGAGCTTCCGCGCCAGCAAGGCCCAAAACCCTCCAACACCAACCCTAACCGCCCAGCCCAAGCAGGACCCGACGGATCTAGCCTCGAACAGACTCACCCACCAACTCCACTTCTCCAACTCCTGCCCTCTCCACAAACTCCATGCACACCCAATCCCTAACCCAACTGCTGCCCACCGCCCACTGAACAAAAGACCCAAAAAACAGAATCGCCCCCATCCTACTCAGCCCTATCCTTTCTCCGACCCCCCCCCACCACACTCCTCCCAACACAACGCCCCCGCGTGCACTCTCGCCCCCTCGTCGACTCCATCCCACACCCCACGCTCTCAACCCCGACGCCGGTGCGGAAGAGGTTCTAAGAAACAATCCATCCAGAAGTCACCGGGACGGCCGCAGGCGGTACCTCCTCAAATCGCCAGACGACACGAGTCGCCAGGGATGTCTCACCGGCCTCCGTATCGCCTCAACCAACCCCAACCCCACTTTAAATCGCCACCTCCGCCCCAGCGCCATAACGCAAAAAACCACAAACAATCCGCTTTTCTGAACATTTAAACGAATGAAAGGTGACGCTATCTAGGAACAAGCACTTATCGACACTAAGCGAATCACAAAGAACCCACTCAGATGTGGCTCGCTGCAAACGCTCGCCAAACCACCTATCCAAAACAAAACTACTCGTTCAAACGACTCCCCAAGCCAAAAACACCCACCCATCCCACCTTTTTTACACCAGACTCGCGTCCCGACGTCTGTCAAACTCTTCAAACCACCACACCCCCCACCAACACAAACACCCCCACCAAAACCCAGCCACCATGTGACAGCCCCATGTGTAAGTCTTTCCCCCCACCCTCCAAAGCCATAACGACCTACCTCTACCTTCGGCATCCCCCTGAGTGCAGAACCATGTTCCTATTATAATCAACACCACCCCTAGGCAATACATATAGCTCTCCCCAGCCATACACCACATGTCCTTCTGTTCTCCTTTACCAAAATCTATACTACATCTTGCTTTCCTTCTATTCAAATATCCAATCTTTATTTCTCTCTGCCCACCTTAAACTCTTACCTCTTACCCCTCCTCTCATCCTCTATATTTTATTTTTTTTTTTTTTTTTCACACATTACTTTCCCACTTTCAAACCAACTCAGCTTCGGCTTCTACCAAACTCCAACCATCCCGTCTCCTCCCCAAACAACACACTTCGCCTACAATAAATCCAACACTTGTTTCTCTGCTTCACTCTCAATATCTCTCACCACATCCTGCCTCCTTACCTTCAATTACAACGACATTTTTTTTTACTTCTGTCCCACTCCAAAATTCGCTTAACTGTTCCTGCCTACTCAAACCACCACACCCGTCTGCCTCCGCTCATTTATATTTATTATACATCAGCTCCTCCTTTTCAAAACCAGTACAAGGCCCCCCTAGTCTCATAACTCACTCACATCCCTGTTTCTCTCCTATCCGCAAATCAACTACATTCTTTTTCGTTCTCCTTACAATTAACCATACATCCTTCCCACCCAATTTAACAAACTACTATGTCATTCTGTCTCATGCAAAAACCAATTCTATCCTTCCCCATGTCGCAACACCACCTACACCCTGCTCCTCTTACCCAATTTACATACGACATCTTTTCCGCCAACAAAACCTAACACTATCCTTTCTTTCTCCTATTCTTGCAAAGCAATCACGACCCTTTTCTCCGCTACCCCATATAAACCATCTAATTCTTCCTCTAGCAATATCTCAGACAATCTCTCTCTCTACTGTAAACGCTACCACTTCCCTTTTTTTTTCTTTGCCCTTTATTCCCATAGTTATCATTACTATCTATCTCAATCCCATCTTAAATTACGCACTTCTTATCCCCGTCATTCAGCCAATCACAACGACTATACCTCTCCCAGCAAAACTCATACAAATCCTTCATCCCACCATACCACCACTTATCCCGTTTCCCTTTTTACTCTCAATTATCATAACACTATCTCTCCATATATAAACAACAGCCACGCTCCTACCAAACCCATCCACCGATGCCTTCCCTCACCAATACGAACACATTTTCTTTACCCACATCAATAACCATACTAATCCTTTCTCTCCTTATTCCCTAAATCGCACCACACGTTTTTTTTTCTTTTGCCTCTACAAACAACACTATCTTTTTCCCCCATTTTACAATATACCAGATCTAGTTCTTTTCTCTCCCTACCAAACCACCTACTCACTCCGTTGCATTCTCCACCTAATTTTACATACACTATTTCTTTTCTTCTCCCATGAAAACGCTTTTACTACCTCGTTCCTTCATCCAAAACCTACCCACTCCTCGTCTCCTTTTCTCTAAATTACATACACATCGCTCTTCCCGCACATAAATCTCATACACTTTTTTGCTGCTCTCTATCTGCAAACGCACAAACGATTTCCCTCCCCACGCCAATACTACTACTATTCTCCCTTCTACTACAAAGTCAGTTATAACTTTTTCTTCCCTTTACCAAAGCCTACCACCCCCTCTTCCCTTTAACCCTCATTAACTAACATCAGGCTCCCCATTCAAACTGACATCACACCTCTCCCCACCATAACAACACATTCCTTTTCCTCCTCACCCGCTCATAAACATACACACTCTTCCCATTGACAAAACTATTGAGTACTTTTTCCCCTTTTATCCAAACTCACCACATCCTCTCTCCTTTACGCAAAACAACACATTGCTGTTGCTTCCGCATTCAAAACGCATTCCTTTATTTCCTCTTCCCTACCAAACCAACTCATGCTCCTTCTCTCACCAAAAATACAATCACTTGCTCGCCCAATTCTCAATTAACCTACATTCTTCTCTCTTATATTCGCAAACTACCAACCCTCTCCTTTTTACTCTTTAATACAACACTATTCTTTCGGCTCTCTATCAATTACCACACACCTTTCTTCCCGCTACCAAAACTCAACACTCATTTTTGGTTCCCTCCTACCCAAACAACACGATTGCCTCAGCTCTTTTATTCAAAACCTTTTTTTTCTACCTTTTCCTTCCTTTAGTCTCAAACCTACTACACCCGGCGGCCGCACCGCAAACAACTACATTTCCTCCTCTATTTTCTAAACCTCAACATTCCCCCACCAAAGCACACAGCTCCTTCCGTCTCGCATTCCCAAACATACACATGTCCCCACAAAACGCTATTTACTTTCCCCAGCGCAATAACGCAACACATCCCTTCTTCTTCCCCCTCATAAAGATAACATCATCGTTTTCCCCAGCATAAACCTAACACTCCTTTTTTTCTCCAGCCAAATCCACCACTACCCTCTTTCGCTTCACTCTAATTACGAACACTTTTTCGCTTTGCCACTAATAACCATATATATTCTTTCCGTTTCTCTACGCAATACCTATCCACATTCCCTTCCCCACTCCCATAGACAACACAGTCTCCTCTCAGCAAAACTCAAAGACAGCTCCCCGTCAACCAAATCATCCACGATTCCCGCTCTTCCCACGCCATATATCATTTTACACACCTCTCCATGCAATATACAGTACATCTCCCCTATACTCCAAACAACTACTATTTCTTCTCCCAGCAAAACGCTACGTATGATTCCCCTCTAGCCAAACCACACGACCCTCCCCTTACGCGCAAACAACTTACTCTCTTCTGTTCTTACAAAAACGCTTTTACACATCTAGCCTCCCCCTTTATCGCATAATTCATCCCTCTTAAATAAACTCCTCTAAATTCCCTTTTCTCCGCACTGCAAACTATACTACGTATTTGTTTTTCTCGCTTCTTCAGCTCAAACCAACATTTCCCTTCATCCATAAATATCCTACCACAGCCCTTTTCCCTACCAATTTTAACAACACAGCTTATCGCCATCAAAACTTTCACACTATCCTTTTTCTCTCATTATCGCAATTATAACTACGATCTTCTTCTCGCTTATGCAAAACCATTACGACCTCCTCCAGTTCCAACTCACACCCCTCCTCTATCCTCAATACATATACATCATCTTCTCCATAAACCTTTTAATACTTACCCTCTTATCTCAATATTTCCACCCACGTATGCCCGTCTTCCTTACCAAACTAACACAGCCCACAGCAAAATTACCTGACATTCCATTGCGTCCTCACCAAAACCACCACACCTTTGCTTCCGCTTTACGCGTCAATGTACATACACATCTTTTCCCTCACAAAACTCTTAACACACCTTTTTCCATCCCTAAACCACCTACTATCCCGTCTCGTCCTCTTGTACTTCTTCTTAATTTACAACACATCTTTTTTCCTCCTCAGGCATTATAATCGCAACGTTTCCTCCCACCATACCACTACTGATACCCGTTCCCTCACGCTCATGAACAACACATCCGTTTTTTTTTTTTTTTTTGTTTTTCCCAGCTAAAACTCATACTTTCTTTTTTTTTTCCTACAAAACCAAACCAGCCACGAGCTCCTTTTGCCCCACCCAGAACCATAACGTACATTAAATCCTTCCGCCATAAACTTATATACTATCTCTTCACTCTTCTTAGTTGCACTAATTATCTTCACCACAGCCAATTTTTTTTTTTTTTCTGCTCTTCCAACCCAAACTAACCACCCCCACAAAACCTTTTACTACTCCTCCCTTCTTCTCTCCTCTTTTTCATTCTCTTACCACACTTATCCTTTCTCTTCCTCACCAATCTTATACACATTCTCTTTTTTCCACAAAACAACACCTTTCCTCCATCTCAAACCACACATCCCTTCCTTCTTACCCAATTCATATAACTTTCTCAATTTTCTCCCACAATAAACATCTACTACATTCCTTTCCCTCCTTATCCAAACCATACACAAGCCCTTTCCCTACCCAAACAACGACACCGCCACAAAAACATCTTCCCCTACTCAAACCACACATGCCCTTCTTCGCCACCTCAATTTTATCAACGACACTTCTCCTAGCATCAAATCTCACTTACAACCTTTTTTTTCCCCACTACCAAATGCCAATACACCCTTCCTCCTTTTATCGCCATAACAACGACATCTCTACCAAACAATTTCACACTGTTCTCTCCTACCCAAAACCTTTTACACTACCTCTTCCCCTCGCCAACGCACACACTCCGTACTCTCACGCTTTTTACCCAAACCAACTCATTCTTTTCTTTTTGCCTCTAGCAAACTCCATCATCTCATCCTTCCTTCTTATCTCTAAACTCACCACGATGCCTCTCCCCCACCAGTAACACACACCATCTCTCCATAATACGCACACGTAGCCCCTCTCCCATTCTCTCTCAAACCATCACTATCTCCGTCTTGTCCCACCCAAACAACGACAATCTCTCCCATCCTAAAACTCTAAATTCGACCGTACCCATTACCTAAACCTACCACTATTGCCTACTGTGCCCCCATTTTTTTTTTTTTTATAATTTTTCTCAAATCTAACGTATCTTGATTTTTCGTCGCCCCAGCATATACTTCTTTATACACCCTTCTCTCATCCAACTTTTATCCTACACTCCCCTTCCTTTACCGCAAAACGATACTTACATCTTTCTCGTTTTTTTTCCATTCAAAACGTCATACATCTTTTTCTCGCCCATCGCCAAACTCACACTATTTTTTTTTTCTCTTTCCCCCAAAACAACTATCTCTCTTTCCACCATCAAAACCATAATATCACCTTCCCTTTATCCAAAACCACCACACCTTCTCTTCCATCTCAAACATACATCGTATCCTGCTTCCCACAAATATCTCATACCCTCTCCTCTAGCCAAAACCCTACCACACTCTCCTTTTTATTCCTTAACACATTCTTTTGTCCCCTTTTTTATCTTTTCATAATTAACCATACGATTCTCCTCTCACTGCAAATCCACACAGATTCCCGCTTCCGTCACATCCTAAACTCACTCTACACCCTCCTTTCATTATACCCATATATAACTGAATCTACACTTTTCTCTCTATTTTGTTTTTTTTTTTCAAAACACTCATCACAGCTCTTTTTTTTCTTCCTCTACCAAATACCTAACACATCCCTCCGCCATCCAACAATCTTTACTATTCTTCTCCCTATCAAAACTATTACTAGCTTTTCTCTCCTTATCGCAAAACACCACTCCCCGCCCACTTCCAATATTCAACACTACTTTTTCGCGCCTTATTCAAAACTCAACAATCTCCCCGACCAAATAACACTTTTATTGCACCTTTCACCCTACCTTCAATATCTAACCATTATTCACTTTCGTTTCCTATCATATATAACTCATACACCTTCCCGTCTATGCCAACCACCATCACCTTTTCTTTCCCACCCTAATTACAACTATTATGCTCTTCTCCACAAAAACCATACTACTGCCTGCCACCAAACCTACCACATTCCTCCTTTCCCTTACCCAATTTACTATTACACACCTGCTTTTCCCATGCTCATAACTCACCACACCCGCCCGCACCTTTCATTATTACAACTACGACTTTCTTCTCCCATGCATAAATACTCAACTATCTTTTTTTCTATCCTCAACTCTAAACTCACCACTACCTTCCCCACCCATTATTCACTAACACTCTTGCGTGCTTATCTCAGTAAACTCATTACACCTCTTTAAACCCACTCGTCAAACCACCACTTCCCTTTTTCTCTCTTTACCGCTAATACAACGACCATCTTTTTTTTCTTGCCCTCCTTCATTTTCCAAAACCTCTCGTACACCATTCTTCTCCACCAAAACCTATAACTACATCCTTCCCCTTCACCGCACTTACAAACTATATATCTCTTTTCTTCCTACAAAACCTATATCACCTTTTTTCGCCCACTCAAACTTCACCACGATCCCTCTTTTCCTCTACCTTCAATATACGAACACATCCTCCATATTTCAAAACACACACATCCTTTTCTCCCTACCAACCACCACATCCCCCCCATCCCAAACAACATCATCTCTTGCTGCCTATTTCAAAACCTACATTCCTTTTCCCCACTCAAATCACACATTCCTTCTGTCTCCTACCCTAGATATCTAACACAGCTTCCCCAGCTCATAAATCCTCTATCTATTCCTTGCCCACTTCATTCCCAAACAACTACATGTCCTTTTTATCCCCTTACTTCTTTTCAAACAACATCAACTTTCTGTCTCTCCTTTTTATACTCAATTACACACTTATGCTTCCTAACTCATAAACCTCATTCTCACACCCTTTCCCTCCTTACTTCAAACCAATCATCACCCCTTCCCATCCTCTCAAACATACACACGCTCTCGCAGCATTAAACCATACATCCTGCCCCATTTCCAAAACCATCTCACCCCTTCCCTTTTAATCCATTAACAAACTACCTCTCTATCTTCTCCATTCAACCACACCTTTCTCCTCTTCACCAATACTCATACACGACCCTCCCCACCCAACGTTTACTACTATTTCTTTTCCATCAATAACCATACACCCTCTCCACCTAGACCATCCACACCTCGCCCTACTCCATATTACACCACTTCCCACAAAAACCTAACACTCTTTCTCCACCTAAATCGCATCCACACCCTTCCCTTACCCAAACAACACATTCTGACTAGTACAAAAACCTAGACTATCTTTTTTTCTTCTTCTTCCATCCATCCACCATTACCCCCCTTACCTCAAACTATACACTATCTCTCACTCATCAAAACGCAACATTCCTTTTCTCTCATATCGCAAATCATCCCACATACCTCCTTTTCCCCATCCTCAAACAACTTACTCTTTCTCTCCACATTAACTCATTACATTTCTCCTTTTTCTCCTCTTTACCAAAAACCACCATCATTTCCTCCCCTTTTTTTTTTACCCAATTATAATCACAGTTCGGTTTCTCCTCATCAAAACTAACATCTTCCCCTATCCAATATTCTCTACACACTCTTCTTCCTACCCATATACATCACTATCTTTCTTCCCATTTTCAAAATCATCACACATCTTTTCTTCGCCTCACCAAAATCCAACACATCCCCTCCCTTAATCACTGCAAACAACACTAACTCTTCCCCATTCAAAACCAACTTGTCCCTCTACCAATAACCACCACACCTTCCCACGCGCAAATCAAACTACTATTCCTCTCATTTCAAATTCTATTATACCTGTCTTTTCTCTTCTATCCAAAATCCCAACACTTCCCATCCCTACCCTAGATCAACAATCTCTCCCATTTCATAAACCATACTACTCCTCTCCTATCTCCATTAACTCACCACACCCCCCACCCAATTTTTTTTTACAAACCATCTGTTTTCCTCCTTTTACTAAACCTTACACATCCTTTTTTTTTTTTTCCCCTCACCTTAACCAACTACATCCCTTCTCCACCATACATACACTACTTTTTTTTCTCCTATCCCAAAACGCACTTTACGATTGCTTTACTCCCGCTCCAACTAACACTATCCCTCCCTATCCTAAAATACACAATCCCTCCTTACTCTAATATATACACAACACTTTATCTCTCACCTATAACCATCCACACCCTTTCTCCTCTTTTTTTTTCAATACACTTATACTCTCTTTTTATTTCTCCTACATATAACCATCATTCCTCTCCTATTCTCTCATAACAACACCTCCACAATCATATAAACCAACTAACCTCCTCTACTTATCCCAAACCACCACACCTCTTTCCCTCTTACCCATGATACAACTACATCGGCTCCCATTTAATAAATCCTATTACTATCCTCCTCCCGACCAAACCACACTCATCCCCCCCACAAACAACACACTCCCACAGTTCAAAACCAACTACCATTCTCTCGCTTTACTCATAACCACCACATCTTTCCCACCTTCTAACAACATCTTTTTCTCCTTCACATTAAACTCATTTATCTAGCTTTTTCTTCCTCGCTTGTTTTTTTTACGCATAATAACCACCACATTCCCTTTTCTCTCTTCCACCCAAACTAACGACACTCCTTCACTAATAACTCATATCGAATCCATCTCCCTATCCAAACCATTCCAACCTCCGCCTTATATCTCTCAAACAACACAGCTTCCCGCAAAAAATCTAACATCTCTCTCCTACCAACCACACCCACTCATTTCCCCTTTTCCCTACCCAAACATATACTCTCTATTCACTTTTCCCTTACCAACTTCATCCTTTTTACCCTAACTCCATCCTCATAACTCCATACCACTATCCCCCCCCTAACTCGCTTTCAACAACACATTCTCCTTCTTATCTAAAACTTCTCCTTTACTAACACCCTTTCCCTCCTCTCTCTTTTTGATACGTGTCCCAAAACAATCAACGACCAACCCACCTATGCGCTAGCGGTAACCCTAACTAAACAAAACACTGCCAACCTCATCAGCGCAAAACTAACTAACTAAAAAACAAACATACTGCTGAAGCGCTTAAAACCAACATGCAGGTGCATCAGATTATCCCACGTAATATCTAACCACTTTTCCACCTCAACCACTGCCTAAATCATTAACCACTATAACCATGCCCAACCCCTGATCTGGTCGACAAGCGGCAAAGAGAAAGGACTCTAAACATCCCCCCCACAAACACACACGAACCTCCCCACCAACCCAACACACCCTCCTATCAACCGCTCCTATCTGCAAGGAGGAACAGTAGGCATGCGGAATGTCGCCAAAGCCAACTGAGCATCCGAGCATGCACGGAGAGCTGCACTAGCCAGAGGCAGTCCTTCAAAACTGGCATTCTCCCTGAGGGCGCACCATGGTCAAAATGAGCAATGCGCACCCCCAACAGGGGCAACGCCCCCAAGGCCCGCTAGCAGGAGCCACTGCCCCAGATCATGGCAGAGGCAGAACCACCACATAGGCCCATGGCCAAGGCAAGCCCATGCAGAACACGGCGGCGCAGCACAACACCGCAAATGTCTGCCGGACCCAAAACCCGGACCCCTGGTATGCCGGTCCATCACGCGTCCGAGGAGTTCCCGGTGCGCTGCACCCCGGGCACCCAAAGCCGAAAACCCCACGGGACGCTTTGAAGGCCCCGGCTCGACCTAGGGCTCACTCCGTCTCCCCCCACCCATGGCCAACATTTTGCCTGTCCACACACCAGCGTTCCATACCCCCTTAACCCCTTGCCACACACAGTCCAACCCATTATGCCCCTCTTTATTTTTCGATACCTTAACTTCCACTTCTAGAATTGCTCTCCCTAACCCCCCCCTTATATCGCCCACCATAATACCGGACCACCACAACCGCCTATCCCACATGATGCACCAAGCACATACCTCCCAAACACCCCTACCGCTACCGTGCTAAATCCGGACGGCCCCAGGCCAAACTTAAGCCCGACGAAGAGCACGGCGTCCCTGCCTCCATCGAAGCACCAACGAACACCAGCCTCAGCAATGGCGCTCCCACAGAAAGTTCCACACCAAACCATCTACCCAAGGGGAGTCCACCCGCGGCCTACCAACCGACCGCACCAACAACACCCGAACGGGGGATGGCATGCCGCCGTAGCGCAGGAAACGCCCCTTACATCTCCCTAACCCACTACCCTAACACTTCCCCACCATGTAACCATTAACAACCCGGGCTTCCAACAAACGCCACCACTTTTAACACCACATATACAGGTCTAAAAACCATATTCCCAACCTCCGGTCCATCGCCCACAACCAACCACCCCCCACAAAACCACACACACTAGAACACCTATGCTGTCCTTATAAATTTGCGGCACCTCGCCAACATAACAAATTCTCCCATTTGTCCCATCGCACAATGTCCTGGCATGACGACAGCTGGCTCAACTGCACCCCGGCAAAACTCCCCTCTGCCGCACTCCCCACCCCAATAAACCCACCCCACACCCATGCGCCCGCGGGCCCCGCCGCGCCCACCCCCCAACCCGCAGGGCTGCCTACCGAGCTGAGACCTGACCACTCCCCTTACACCACGCGGGGGTTTCCCTCTCCCTGGCATTGCCCACCAAAACCAACACCCACCGACCATAACACCCCACAACCCGTTGCCCGCCTGGTTGCATCCCCAACGCCGGTCCTCCTCACAGACAACGACCGTCGTACCGTCCCCACTAACGCACCCTAGCCGCCAAACCAACTGGCAATCTCTGGCCGCGTGACGCCCGGTCCCCCCGTCAAACTTCCGAACCACAGGGCGTCGCACCCGCCCGTGACCCACACCACCAAACACACCAAAACCCCCTATTTTTAAACCCAACAACCCAAACCTAATTCCTCTTCCCCCAAAACAACACCAAACGCCGAGCGACCCAGCCCCCCCCCCCCCCCTTTTTTCCTACTTTTGAGCGGGACGGACCGGAGCGGGGCGGCGCCCCCTCCATATTTAACGGCGAAGCACCCCCGCCTACTCTGACCAACCACCACCAACCCCTCTGTCCCCGGCTGACCCCCGAAACCACCAGAGTGCCCCCTCTAAAACCACCATCCACATCCACACCTTCACACAAAGCCAACGCAATCCCACCAGCCCCGGTCCATGTAACCTCCCATGCACCTCCACAACCCAACACAGGTCCCTCCGTCCTTGTTCTGCCCCACACCCACCCCAACAAAAAGGACCCCCCCTAAACAACCAACAATTTGATCAACCCACCAGACCTAACATCAATAAAACTAACCCCGAGGTCACCTGGCTCGGAATCACTCCTCCCCCAACCAGCAATAAATCGCACCATACGACATACCCAGAATTCGCTCCACTCCACACACCCTTGGCCCGCTCTCCCCACACCTAACACATATCCCATCTCCGTACACTTTCACCATCCTATCTCCACTCACCACCAAACACAACCCCACAACACAATCACACTTACTAATCTAAATCCTCCTAAACTCACATGGCAAACAATACGTGCCATCCGCTCGTCATCCTTACTTCCTCATTAGCACGTAACCAATTACTCTACGCTACGCTAAGCGACGTCTCCACCCACACATTTCCAGTCTGTCCATGTCTCCAAAAAAAAAAATCCAACAATTCCCATTCCTAAATCTAAACTGAAAATCCCTCAACTAATCCAATTCCAAAACGGGCTCCGAGAGGAACAACCAACCCATGTCCCCATGAAAGCCGTCCTAACTATCACTAAACCCATCCTCCTAACGTAGTTCCTGTGCCCCCTTACAGGGGGGCTCTTCCACCCCTTCACAAAAGGAATCCTGTTCACCCTAAAGCGAGGCTTGCTGTTTGTCATTGCGCGCACCAGCCAAGGACCAAACTCGCCAGAACCTCGCGCTCCTTTCCCCGTGACGTCATGGCAGCTGTTCGCGCATCTCGTCCCTCCTCGGGATGATACCATCCGGCAGGGATTTCCCTTCGCCGGTTCCAACCACATGCTGGCCACACTTCACCCTCCGCATCCAAAGCAAACCTCGACAATTCGAGAGTTCCCCATGCGAATACATTGCTCTGCTCGTCGGAGCGTTCACCACACATGCCCGCCTGGAGAAAACCCACCAATCCAAATCCATTATTCCAGCCCTCACATCCACTAGCCTCCAATCCGCCGGGATCGCCCTAACATCCACCACCACGACCCGATGCGTTTCTTAGCGACCGGTTCCTGCACCTCGCCGCAGAGCCCAAACACCCGACCGCCAACCCGCGGCCCCCCCACCGGCCTACAGTGCAACGAACCCACAGCACCAGGCACCCCCCCAGCAAAACAAACACCCCGCCGCTCGCTCGCTCGCACCGCGCCACACAGTCTTCCAAACCACCCTACCCGGCCACCTACCCCCGACCTTTGTCACACCAACGATCAGGCCACCCGTCTTGCCCGCCACGCTACCACACACCGCCACACCACACTCGCGTGCCACGACGCCCCGTACAACACACCACGCAACCATACCCGAGACCACCCGGCCCCAATGGTTGCTCATACCGCGCCAGCATGCAAACCGCCAGCCCCCATCTCCCTCCACCTACCAGCCACACCACCACACACCGACTGATCCCTTCCCACCCTCGCTTCCTCTCACATACTCTCGAAACACCACACACGCATGTTCCACATACCGCACCAACCACCTCTGTCCCTTCGCACCCACTCCCAAACGAAGTTTACTACCCCCTTACACCACGGCGGACGGGAACAGCGCACACATATTCCCCGACACAACACTCCACCAGCTACCCCCAGCGCACCACTCCCTCCACTTCCCAACGCCCATAAACCCAACCCACACCCAATAAACCACAGGTGACTTTCCAGCACGCATTTTCGCTCCACCTCGCCCACCACACCACACACCCGCGCAAAGACCAATGAACCACGCCCTGCCCGCGTTTGCCCTCACCACACAGGGTCTCCCGGACCCCACCCCACAACCCCACACGGCTTCTTCCATACCCCCAAGCTCCGCCTAATCACAACCACAGCACCCTGCCTCCCCCTACCCAAGGCACACTCAGACCGCCGACTCACCTCGCGTCGCGATCCGCCTCCCAACGCCGGGACAATTCACCCTACCCCCCTTCGTCACTGCGAGCTATCCTGCTGGCTCCCTCAGGCAATACACAAACAGCCACCACACCACATTCCTCAAGCCTCACACCCCTATGTCCTTCACTACACCAATGAATGTAGATCGATGTTCTCCTTTGCCGTCGTCGTCCTTCACCCCACTCTCTCCTCTACTCAACCGTCTGTCTCCATAGTCTATACCTAATATTTCCTCCGTCTCCCCGGATTGTACCGCTACCTCCACCATATTAAATATTCCTATTCTTCCCTCAGCTCCATTTTCCTTCCATTTGAGTCCGTTCTTCCTCTCTGCAGCCTCTAGTTGTATCATTTCCCTCAAGGACTTTTCACCCATCCCTCCAGTGACTCAAAATCCTTTGCTGTCTCCTTCGCTTGGTTAATTTCAAAACCTCATCATTAAAGATCTTTTGTCTCTACCGACTCCCACCTCTCTCTTGTTCCGCATTCTCCAATCTCGGTGTTTCCTTCAACCTCTTGCCGCTGATTTTCCTATCTCAGTCTCAATATACCACTCTCCCTTGAGCTTAACCTCTTCACTGTTTCTCTTGTTCTCCTCTCAATCTCCACTCTCAATTCCCAAATATGGTTAACTCCCTCCCCTCCTGTTTCCATCTTGTCTCCTGTCACACCTCTCAGTAACTCCAACCCTGCTTTCTTTCAATTGCCGTCAACCTCAAATTCTGTTCTGTTTTGTTTCCTACTTCCCACTGTCTCTCACGTATGCCTTCCCATATCTCCAATCTCAATCACTATTCCCTTCAAATTGACCGATCTCCTTTTCCTCTCATCCGTCAATCTTCCTCCCAACATATCTCCGAACATACCTTCAACCTTGCTTCTCGTTCCTCCTTGTTGTCGTCTTCTCTTTTTAAATTTTCTTTCAACCCCCTGTCCCTCACGCATCTTCTTCACCCAAATTCTCAACAACCAATGCTCATCCCCTTCCTTCCAATTGGCCCCGATACTCCCCTCCATATTCCGTTATCAGCCTCTCGTATGTTCTTTCACCCCTATCTCTGCGTCTCTTCAACCCTTCGCTTTCTTTTCCATAGATACTCCTACTACCTTTTTACTTCTACTACCACCGCCTCCTCTATGTCCTCTATACCCAATTCTCCAACATCTCTAGTTTCCTTCAAATTGCTGATTTCCTCTCCTGTCCTCATCTCCTTGTTCTACCAATTCCAGAATTCCCTCCAACCTGCACTCTCATCTTTAGTCCTTGCTTCCAGCCTCAATCTAATTGTTCAATTAACCCTCGCACACAGATGTGGCTCCTCCAACGTTTCCATTCTCCGTCTCCCTCATTCAACAATCTCGTCACCAATCTCTCAAGCCTCCGTCCTTGCAACTCGACAGCTTTTTTCGAATTCCTCCCTCACCTCTACACCCCAGTACCAACCTATGCATTTGTTCCATTCCTACTGTTCGCATCTGCACACAGTTAGTATCCTTAACAGCCTTTCAATTCTCCCGTCTCGTTCTTCTTCTATTCCATAATAACCACCCACCAATCCTCAGTCTCCCGTTTTGCTAAGTTCTCCTCGACTGCTCCTCTAGCTAAGTTTCCCGTAACCCGAAGCTTTACCTTTCCCCTTCCAATTCCTCCATACAACCACCCACTCCTCCACACTCCCCAACCCTCCCTGCCCTTTGGCTTCTAAACTCTTACACTCACGCAACAGCTCCGTGCTTCTCTCCTCCGCTTATTCACTCCCATCACACAGCCTTACACTCCTACTTCCAATTTCTTACAACATCCTCAGTTCGTTTTCCTGCTAACTATCTCTCTCTGCATTTGGTCCGTAATCTAGCCCTACCACTCAGAAGCATTTCTTCTACAATATCGTCCTCCATCTCACACTCACAAACATCATCCTACCCCTACCTCATTTTCCATCCATTCCTCACCGACCATTCCCTTGCTCCCTCAATTTGACCCAAATACTTTCCTCTTTTACTCCCTGATAATACCAGGCCTTTCTACATTCTCTACACCGCCCATTGCCTATTCCTACACTCCTCCTTATCCTAGTATACCAAATTCACCCCAATCGTGTTTCCCGTGTTTCTTTTCCAGCTTTGCTTCTCCATTCCTTCAAATTCTACAGTCCAAAATCAACTCCTGCCGGAAGTTAACTCTCACTTGGCTCCTCCTTCCTAATCTTTTCTAATACGACCTTAACCGCACTTCCTTTGCACTGCTCTGCCCTCTCCTCATCTCGTTCTCTCACCCAGATAATTTCTTTTAGTATTTCCCCACCGGATACTTTCTCTGTTTTGTGGCCCGAAGCCCCCAATGCCCCGCCAGCCTCGCCTGCTATCCCTACATAAATTCTCAACTCGCCCACCCTTGGATTGGGACGCCCCGCCTCGTATCGCGCCGTCCGTTGCCATTACACTAAAGACAAACACCCACCCTTCCGTGCTGCGCTGACCCGATCCCCCCAGCAGCGCCGACAATATATCTGCAGAACCGTCGAGTAATTTCCGCCAACGCTCATAGCTCCAAATAGCTCAATCGCACCGATGAGCCCCGCCCCCACCCTGACTTGACCACAGCCCAAACAACACAACCGGCTGGCGGTTATAACAAAGACCCAGAAAACACCCAACGTCCCGGCGGCCCCAAATGGATCCCAATACAATCAACACCCCACCCATATCCTAAACCCCACCCGGCACCCCCTCTCCCATATCGCCAACCCGCCAATCTTGACGAACCACTCACTCGGAACTAATTTAAAGCCTCGTATTCTGCGTGGGAAATCGAGAATCGCCCCCAACACACCTTGACATCCGCATTCCCCCCACCAAACCCGCTAATCTTGTATTGCCCGAGGCGGACAGCCCATCTGAACCACCCCATACATCACTCTCGCCACACCACATGACCCTAGGTACATTCCTGCCCGTCGCGCCCAGTACCCAACATACCGACCCGTCCCCCTAACCACCTAAGCGGCTCCGCTCTCCGCCCACCGACCCACAAACCCAACCCACACGGACAATCCACTCTACACCGTGACTCTTATCTGGACCACAAACGCCGAACCAGTCCACTGCAGGTGCCTAAATATAATCACCACCATCACGGAACCCCCGCTCCGCCCTACCCCGCGCGACAAAATACGGCTCAATCCCAAATATGCCATATACACTAAGTCCCAAACCGCGCACGGTAATCTACTGAGGGGACCGTAACCTCGCCAACGCTGCATTGGACCACGAACGCTTAAGCGGACCGTCCCCGTTACTGGGATAAACCGCAGCAACGAGCGTATTCATCGCACCCGCACCCCTCCCGGACCCAGAGTCCAAAACCACCATCCCCAGTCCATCGGCTTATTAACAACCCCCAACTAATTTCCAGCCGTCCCGCAAGCCCATGGACCAGAGCAGATATCAATGACGGAAATGGACGCAACGCAACAGCCGCCAATCTCACAAATTACTCATCAACACGACATTTATTATCAATAACCAGCACTAGACAACTAAACAAGCGACAACAAACTGTACTGCCCAATTATCCAAGCCAACAAAAAGCCAAACACAACGACAAAAAGAACTACAACCCGTCTATTATTACAAAAAGATCCAACCTGCCACATTTTAACAGCAGTTCCTACTTATTAGGGGGACGGGCCCACCGGACACACGTACGCACACACACACACAACACACACCACACACACACACCACACACCCAAAAATGGTGGCAGAGGCCTTTAATAACGAGCTTCCAGCTCGGAGACAGGTGAGCTTGAAACCCAGAGGCCTATCCTCGAATC
>CM068956.1:153305167-153322942 GCA_035128595.1 Eptatretus atami | reverse complement strand
GCCCTTGAAACCTAGGCAGCTCGTTCTTGTTTTTCGTTGGATTATCGCCCAGTCCCTTGGACCATCACTTTATCGCTATTTAAAAACATACATGTTCGATGCATGTCATTCAAATAGGAGTTGACGCAGCAACGTACTTTAACACATAGGACATTTTATAATTAGCACGTATGCAATTAAACAAGGCAAACGTAGCAATTATACATAGCAACAAAGCCGACAATAAGAAACTTAAACCGTCTCTTAAGTACATACTTCACTTACAGCGTTCCTACTTATGACGCCGCCGGAAACGTTATCGCATCACACCACACACCATAATCTGTAGAGCTTAAACCGAGCTCCAGCTCGCGAGGCAGGTAGCTGAACTCAGAACTCACATCGATCTCCACTCGTTGTCTGTCAATTTGTCGACCGCTCCCAATAACGAGAGCGGTGAGATCCAGTGCTCCCTAAGTTCCCGAGCTCCGCAAATACTCGCCTTTTTGGCCCACGTGCTGGCTGACTTCGACTATTCCTTTCCGGACATTGGTCGCTCGAGAACCCTCCACATGAGGTCGATAGTCGCACAGCTGGACTCCAAAATAGGACAAGAAGTCCACAACTAGAAGAAGAAGAACACCAGCCTCGTAGTCGAAGCGACACCAGCTCAACTCTCCATCAGCGCTGAAGAAAAGAACTTCCGAAGCCACAGACGCGAAAGCTCAGTGATACCTATCAAAGCAAAATACCTTCCTCCCAATCTGCCTCACGAAGCTTCACTAGAGCAGCGAAGCAAAAGCTCCGAAGCCTTCACCCTAACGCAAGCACACGAAGGACACGCACGTCAACATGTGCACTAACGGCACCCTCAATACCTCCTTCTCCAACTCTCCTTCCACACTCTGCCCTCTCCAACCTCCCTGCCACCACCATATAAAAAATCTCTCTCTCCTATCCTTCCCCCCCCCTCCTCCACGCCGGCAGCGACTCCAAGCCTAACCGTGATCCATCCCCCCCCCCCGCGCTCAACACTGTGAGGGAGTTGTTTGTTTTGTGACCAGGTTATCCTCTTCGCAGAAGGTGGGAGGAGGATGTCCCATTGTTCGTCCCCAATTTAATAGTCCGCACGATCTACGATTCTTAACATTTAAACAATGAGTACTATCTAGGACAACAAACTTATCGCATACCTACTCCAGAACCTGTATGTCTGTGTGCAATCAAATTCAAATTCGTACACTACCCCCCCTTTTACGACTCGTCCCATTCTCAAAATTTTTTGTGACCAGTATTGTGCAAGTCTTCCCTATCGTTTACCTTCGATTCCGAGTGCACATTTCTTATCGTTCCCAAAATAAAACCTAATGCGTCTCGTAACTAACAAACAAACTCTCACAGACTCATTCGGACAAGCTTAACTCTAAAAATTGCCGCGCTAACAAACATGCAGTGGTTCACGTAATACAATTTTCACTCCTATCATTACCTAACCATGCCAGACTTGTATCTGTTGAAAGGGTAGAAGCGCAAAAATCTCTATTCAAAGTCCATGGCAGGGAGTAGTAATGGCCGCAAACCAAATGGCATGCATGATGCCAGCTCGCGGGCATTCCTGCCAATGGAATGTTACCTGCGCACATTGAGGAATGACACGGCAAACAAACAAGGGCTAAGCAGGCATGGTCATCTGCAGAGTCACAAACGAGCAGTAAGGCAATGTCATGCAGAACAGACTGCATGCACAATTTTTTAGTAACTGGCCGCTCTGTGTGTCTTCAGTCTTGGGAGGCGGTGACAGACCGCTCTGAAGTCAGCTCGACGACCTACTGTCTCCCCCACTCTATTCCCTTTGCTGTCTCTTCCATTCCCATCTGTTTCCCAGCAAACACAACAAATTTGCCCTCTTATTTTTATTTCCCTTTTATTAACTTCCGAACCCCCATTCGTCCATGATGCCTGCTACCATATCCTGCAATCTAGTCTACTCCATACCCTACATTCCCCCTGAGGATTACGTCCGTTAGAGGCCAACAGAGCCTCAAGTTCCTCGAGTCTTTTATTCCAGCACCTACAGATGTAGCAAGGGTTTGGATGGTCAAAGGACCATTCTACCTCTCCCCTAACATTCTATTACCATTTCGGCTTTCCAAAATGCCTCACATTTAAACTATGGTCTAAAAATCCATGATTCCCGTCGGCCTGTTGGTGTTTAATTGGCCTTTCAATTTTCCATTCGGACCCTCGCACAATTCCTGGCTGGACGCTGCTAACCGCGCAGGATCCTTTTTTACCGAACCTCTACAACTTCTGCTCCAAGCCTAACTCCTCCCTACAACCAGGCGGTTCCCTCTCTGGCATTCCCCCTCCGATCCACTGTCTAGTGTTGATGCCTGTCCCTTCAGGGTCCCCAGTTCCATAACTGCCCCTGCAATTCGCGCTAACGGCTTCCAACGGGTCGCCCAGCCATTACACTATCCGGCCCCCTGGCCTTAGCCTACTTGGCGACTAGTCCGGTGCCCGTCCCACTATAAAACATTAGCTCACTTTCCACAGCCACTGCTCCAGCCATCATAAATCTTGCACCCTCCAAACGGTTCGTGTCGGATGAATAAATATTACTTTCTTCCTTCTCTCTGATGGCCAGGTCCTTCCAAATCTTTTTTCAGTCCTGTTGTCAACCTGTGGGTTCATACAATATCGGCTGGCGTATGTGTGTTGGTTTATATCAACCAAATATTACACTTATATTTATTCAACTAATTCAACTGCTTCTTCTCGACACAATCAACAAACGACGCGTTATAAATTTGATAACCCACAAACTTCACCTCTTGTGATTCAGTTCAATCGCTACGCATGTCACCACTTCGCCTTCCTCTCTTTTTCCCAACTCATTCCTCATCAACCCATCCTTCGCAATCTTCACACCAACACTCTATGCATCCTCTAACTACATCCGTGTCTGACAACTCTTTTCAAACTCGAATCACGTTCCATTTACTCTTCTAGCTAAGCTACTCCCCTCTACATCCATGTCTGCCCATGTTCTTCAAAATCAAAAACTTATTGAAATCTCTAATAATCCCATTTCAGTCCTTTCTTCCCCATTGTAAGCAGTAGACTAACCCATCCCCCATATCGTACTTTCCCTTTGCCCCCCAGACAGGGGGTCTTCCAGCCCCTGTTGATCCTTTTGCATCCCTGAAGCCTGAAGCTTCTTTTTTATTTCCGTATCGCCACCAGCCGGCAACCCAACTGTCCTGTTTCCCTGTTCCTTGCATTTCTTCGCGCACCTCGTCCCTCTGACCATACGTAGGTCCATCATAGCAGGATCTCCTCTTGCCGGATTCCAACCATGACCCAATGACGACCAACTCATAGCGATCAAAAACAGCCTGCGTTATCAGGGTTCCTACGCTGAGCACAGTTTACTCACACAAATTGCCTGAAAAATTTTGATGCGTCAGTCCATAATCCTGTCCCAGTCCTACCTATCTGTCTGTGCGCTACTCGATGCTAATCACCTCGTGCGGTTTAAGACCGGCTTACACCCGCCGTCAGCCAGCGCACGGGCGGTCCTCGGGCGTCACAGCTGACTTCAGAACCGGCTGCCCGGTCAACCGCAGCTGCTTTCCCAAGCAGTCGGCCTTATCTTGCTTTTGTTCCCTCATCGTTTCAGTGTTTCGTTTCTCCATTCATACACGCACACTCCTGATGCACACGACGCTTCCATCCTCTCCATACAACATCGGAACAATGCTTTATGTTCACGTTTAACCCCATCTCCTAACATATACAGCCTCTCACACACGCTCTCTCTCTCACAATGTTTCTCTCCACAAATTCGAACCACTCTATCCACACGCCGGGTGTTTCTTTAAGCTACGGCATTTGGAATGCCACAACATTCGTCACACCTCGCACCAGGCACCAAAATCACTCATCCACGCGGATTCCCTCCAACAACGGATCTTACCAAAGCCATAACACTCACGGATGCGGCTCCGCAAATTTCCGCGCTCACTCGTAACACACAACTCGGAACGACCAGCTGGGGGATTTGCTTTCACCACAAGTGTTCCCTGGCTTTATCCCCAGCTTTGTTCGTTGCACCTTGCTCGCGTCAACATCGTACTCGCTCCTTGGTGATTTTTCGCAAAGCTTTTTTTTTTTACTTCTGCTTCTGAGATCCTCTTCAATGAGATCATAGCGTTCTCCCTCCATACCTAGATAGAGGCTTCCGTGTGCTTATGTCTGTGATTTTGAGACTTTCCGAGTCCCCTCATCGCTCACTACTCCAGTGTGTGGCTCGTCTTTACCCTCTATCGGTAGTCTCTTACTCTTACTTTTCTATCTCCCGCCGACTCTGTCAACTTTATATTCCTTCGTCATTATTGTTCTTCCTGCTCATGTCTTTCCCATTGATCTTTTTCCTCTCTTGAAGCCCCGCTTGTCTGCTCTTAATCTTTCGTATTTCATCTCTTGGACCCATTTGCAACTCTCTGGAGCTTGAATTAATTCAAAATATATAGTTTGTTTGACCCCTACCTCTCTCACTCGTTCTATCATTCTCAATCTCTTCTTTTCTATGGCCCATCTCTTTTTCCTGTTTCATTCGTTCTTCGTTCTACTCCGCAACTTTCAACCTTCTTCTTTTTAAATGTGTTTTTTTTAATTTCTTTCACCCCTGTCCCTCACACTCTTATTCTCCAATCTGCATTATTTCCTTCAATGGCGATTCCTTTTCGTTCGGTTCGGTTGTATTCCTTCTCGCCGTACTCAACCTTGGCATTCCTTTCATTGTTCTAGTTCTTTCTTTTTTTTACTCCACGTCTCTTCTTTTTTCATTCTCAATCTCACCTTTACCTTCATTGTTATTTCCTCTCCTGTCTCATCCCTTTTCTTTTGTATTTATCTTGCATTCATTCTTATGGGTCTGCTTTTGCTCCTAATTAGATTCGATGCTGCATCAGGTTGTGTCCTTAATTCATTCTACCCTTCTCTGTTCTTTCTCTCTACAACTCCTCAGCCGTTTTTAACTCAGAAGCTTTTTTCTCGATTGTCCTTTCTCACCTCCCGCACTCCATCCTGCTGCTTTAATGTACGATCTCATCGGGCTCCATTAATCTTTCAGTTCTCCATTCTGTCTTGTCCGTCTCTAACATGCCTCAGGGGTTCGTTTGTATTCCTTCTCTGCTTTGTTCTGGTAAACTCAGAAGTTTCTGTCAATTCATTTTACTCCTCACACTCCAACCTTCTTTGGGCTTCTAACTGTTTGATCTTTCACAGTGGTAGCTGTCCTAGCCTTTCATTCTCTGTTCTCTTTTATTCCTCTCTCAACATCCTCATTCGTTTTTTTTGAATCACATCATCTTGCTTGTTCTGGTAACTAGATCTTTTCTCCCATTGTCTTTCTTTTTTTGTGTACGCCTTCATCATCTTCCATTTCTCTCCCTCATTCTGGTTCTTTCCGTATTCGTTTTTAGTTCCCCACATTTTCATGCATTATCATTGCGTTCCGCTCGTCCATGCTTTTCGTCGACTCCTCGTTGGAGCAACAGTGGGTGTGCCGGGTCCTTGCTTCCAGGCGGGGGGTGTGCCGATTGTGCCGGCGGCTAAGGTGTGGATGGTCCGAGCCAATTGGCGGCCGGGCTCCGGCCTGCCGGACCAGCGGGGGGTAAAACGGCTCATGTGGACGCCCCGCGGGTGCGCGTCAAGGGATAGCAGAGGCCGCCCCTGGGCGCAGGTGCTCACGGCGATGGTGTGGGTTCAGGGTGCCGGTGGCAGTATGGAGCGCTTGGTGAAGGATGGGCCTGGGTCCACGAGAACCCTAGAACATCATGACGGTCTCTGCCCCACTCAATAAAAGTCGCACCTGTCCGGTTGCTGTGTATCCTTATGATCGTCTCTTGACCAACATCCTCTAGATACCTTATGCCTTAGCACACCACTACAAGACCACCATGCATGTCTTAAACTCCTTCTTAATATATAGGTCCTCGTTTCCCTGTTTAGGGTACATCGAGCTCCCTCCTTGATACGTAGGTCATGTCCGCGCTGTAGTGACCACACCTGTCCATTACAATGATCTTCCCCAACGAAGTGTACCTTATATTTCGCCGTACTTCTAGAGGCTGGTCCCTTCTGAATGAGGATTGGGACATTAAGCCGCGAAGTTCATGACACCCATAGTTTCGGTTAGACTGTCCCTCCCGCCGAGGGTCCCGACGAAGACATACAGCGAAATGGCCCGCCTCCTCATGATGTTCAGATCTCAATAATACTACCAAAGGTTCGGCGTTTGCTCCAGCAAGCCACCACAATCGAGCGAAGGGTATGCGATGGTGAGAGGGCGGATATTCATCAACGACAGCACTTACCATCTTTTTACCCTGAGATCTCTTCCCGAGGAGCATCGTCTCCCCAAACGCTCCCACGGTTGTTGTAACGGATTATTATCCTCCACTTCCTACAAACCACTTTTCTTTCACTGGACTCGCTGCTGTTTTAAGCTCGTCACTCCTAGACTTCTATATTACTTTGAGAGTGATCCCCTTGCCCGTCAATATATGGTGTCAATATCGTGCCCTCTACGGATTCCGCCTTTATATTACGATGCTGACCCTTAAGCAGCTCTGGTTCCTTTTGGGAGACCGTGCGGGGCGCGTTAGGCCTCCAACTGGCAGGACTCCCTTGCCGAACTTCTAACATGCACCCAGCCATCAGCGCGTCTTCAGTTGAGACCCTAAGCTGCGTCCACACTATCTTACCTCTATTTACAAACCAACTAATTCCGACGGGGGTCTAGATATGCGCGTCTCTGGCATTGCCCTCACCTTCCGATGGAAAATGTCTCTCTCTCTCTCTCTTTTGGTTCTCCACCTCGTGTGGTCTTCAAGTTGTTCGGACCCGGGCTCCAGCGAGAGCGAGCTGGATCCAATCGCGCCGTAAGCTGCGATCCTTCCCGAGCTCCCGCGAATCCTCCCGCGCTTCTCAACACGTGCTGGTGAGACGAGGCGCCCCCACCCGCGACCAACCAGACCCTATCCCTCGATGCGTCGTGCTGTCCCCCCGAGGAACCACACACACCTTCCCGCTCTACTCACACACGTGACTCGTGAGAACGACCCGGCGCCCCCCATCTTTACTCCGTCGATGCAGAAACTCGCCTACCGCACGACCCGGAAACACCTCCATCAACAGACCATCGATGAAGCTCGCCACAAAGCGAAACATGGCAGACACAAAAGCTCCCACGAACCAAGAGAAGAACAAGCACCCTACCGAAAGTCGCAGACCAACACCGACACACCCACCACAAAACCCAACACCCACCAAACACCAACCCCCCACCCAACAACACACCCAACAAACCACACACCCCCCACCAAACCACCACACCCCCCCGCCAAACAACACACCGCCCATCAAACACAACCGCCCCACCAAACCACACACCCCCCACCCAACAACACCCCCAACAAAACAACACCACCCCACCAACCACACCCCACCCAAACAACACACCACCCACAAACCACACACCCCCCACCAAACCACACACCCCACCAAACAACACATCCCACAAAAACACCCCACCAACCAACCGAAAACAACACGCGACCGGCTTAAACTTTCTTCACAAACAGGCAGCTGAAGCAAAACCCTCCCCCGACCAGAGCCCCAAACACGACAGACTCCACGGAACCATCCCAAGCCCCAAAAAGCCAATCCAAACCAAAAACCCTCCTCCCCGACCCAAGCCACCCGACCTCAGCACCCCAACCGCCACCAACTGCCCGCCAGCCGAAGCAAAAGCCTCCGACCGCCTCAACCCTAACGCAAGCACGCACCAAGACACGATCGTACACACAATTGCACAACGCCATCCCCCTCAAACTCCCTTCTCCAACTCTCCTTCCACCTCTGCCCTCTCCAACCTCGCCAACTGACCAACACACCAAGAAAAAATCTCTCTCTCCCTTCCTTGCCCCCCCTTCCTTCCACGCCTGGCAGGACCTCCAATAGCCTAACCTGACCCTCCATCCCCCCCCCCCCGCTCAACACGGGTGGAGGGAGTTGTTGCCATCATGAGTCACGCCGGCGACCAGTTAGGCCTATACTTCCCATCCACTCTCCCGAAGAGGGGCCGGGATGTCTCCTATCGTCTCCGTTCCCCACGTAAGTCAAAAAAAACCTCGCCAACCCAGCGCATCTAACTCCATTTCTGAACACTTTCCCACAACATGAGTGAGCTATCTAGGGAAACAAGCACTTATCGACCATCAGCTCACATAAAAAGGAAACGTAACTACGTGCTGCTGCAATCTAATCTCCAAATTCACCAATTAACAACACAACACCTATATACTTCACTATCACTAACACAAACGCAATACCGATACCCCGCTACTACTCATATACCCAAACTAATACCAACACTATAATATGATAAATAATTGTTACGGCTGCCTCCTCGCATTCGCCAAAACCACCACTATACAGGACTCCCGGATAGGCTGAGATCCCTATTTCTAAGTACATGCTAGCTTACGCCCCAAACACATCGCCTAAAACGCCAAACCATCAATGTGATTCATCCTCGCGGCTGCGCCTTTCCGACTTACCTTCGTTTTTCTGTTCCTCCTCACCTTAATTTAAATTCGAACCCACCCAATCGACGATTACAACAACCCCAACCCAACGCCAACAACCTACACCAACGCCCCAACCCACGCCCACACTACACAAACCCAACCCACACCACACCGCCGGCCCTCCTCCACACCCACACAACGCCCCACCGCACAACAACACACTGCTACGACCGGTCACGCGCGCGATTCCGACCATAAGGAACACCACAGTTGCCAGAGCCTAGCCACTTCACACGAAAGCAGCCGCGCCCCAAAGCGCCCCGATTCCCCCCCCTTCTCCCCCCGCACCCAAACAACACACCCCCACAAAACCACACACCCCCCCCAAACCCCACACCCCCCCACCCAAACAACACACACCAACAACCAACCCACCCCCGAACAACCACCACCAACGCCCTGGCACCCCGACCCTTGACGACAGGCCAACCACAACCTCTGAGAACTTCCAGACATGCTGGAAGGGGTGCGACCGAAAAAACCGGAAGACGCACGGACTCGGAGCCGCCCCCGGCCACCGCCAAACCAAGAAACCCAACCCCAAAGGGACGTAAAGGCACCGGACGCGAAACCAAGCTAGAGAAGATTACTCACAGGCGCCGCGCCACTTGACGGACGGAGAGGAGAAATGGCGCGCGTCTGAGTGGAGCGGAGGATCTCGCGTCGGAGTGGAGCGGAGGATCTCGCGTCCAAAACCAACACCGCCCCACCAAAACCTACACCCTGAGTCGGAGCCCCGAGGATCCTCCCAAACTCAGTCGAACCCCAGAGATCTCGCGTCTCAAAAGGCCTGCGGCAGGACTACACGCGATCCTATGAAAGGAACCTGCGGAGATCGCGCGTCCGCTAGCTGCAGAACTGAACCCACGCACAGGACCCTCGACCCCTCCACCCAAACACCAGGAAGCCCTCACGCAGATCCTTCATTCTTTTGGGTTTTCGTCCCCGTGACGATGTCAAAACATACCTACCCGCCCGTCTCCTGCTCACAAGTAAACACCTAATATATCATGTCGAACCGACCCGGTTCCGTAGCCCCGCGTAGCTATCTCGTGCGTCATTGTTATCTTTGTGAACTGCTTATGAGCATCTCTCCATATAAAATTACATGCGAGATGTAGACTGCATCATCTGTCTGCGATAAATGCTCGCTTTGATTGAATTGCTTCCCCCGTTTACGCATCCCTACCTTCTCTTTGTTGCGTCCTTCTATTGCTCACGACACGAGAGACCTTCACACTGGAGCGGGCCATCGCCCCCACACGCCAAACACACACCCCACAAAAACCACCCAGGTACCACCTTAATCTGACCACCGTCAGGTCGACGAGAACTCCTCCCCCCGCTCGGTATATCCCTGTAGCACGAAACCGAGCCTGACATCACAAGACCGCCAGTTCCTCGTCCGCAACGCACGCGCACCAAACCAACATCCTGCATGGGACAACCCCCTCCGGTAGCCAGTTACGCCGTCAGAGAATACCCTTACGGATACTATCGGACTTTCGGCGAATTCTTTCACCCCTACCCACCCAAACCACCAACACCACCCCGCGCCAATAGACTAGCGAACACTCGGGTTGTGTGAGGTTAAACCCCCCACCCGTGACTGCCCCAGCTCCACCCAGAAACCAGTACTAAGTCGACGCGAGGTCCAGACCCCCACATTGTCCGTATCCCGCCGATAGGACCAAGACAGCAGCCCAGCCCCCCGTACGCATCTACGAACAAACCACACAGACCCGATCGCCACGCTACAACCAAACCGCGACCCCGCTCGGCGAAATTCCAAACCCACACACTGGTGTCACCCGAACTGGCCGCATTCACAATCCCTCCCTGTCTCCAACGCTAAATCTCACCGCGAATCGGTACCACGGCGAGTGAAGGAGCAACACCGCCGATCTCCCTCTAAATTACGAAGCGTTAAAATTACCGCGTTACGTGCATAACTTCGGACGTCTCAACCGCAGAACACCGGGACGCCGGGCGTATTAGGATGTATATGTGTAGTAATGTAGCATCCATCCCCCGCGATGTAACCCCCAGCCGACCAATCAACCGTAGCCCTGCCAGCGAACCAGCTTTCCCCCCCAAACCTAACCAACAAGCCGGACCCGAAATGGGTGCGCCGCTGCGGCCGCGCGTGCCCATTATACAACAACCAACTATCCCTCCTCCCGCCCTCCGCCAAAACCCCCTGCGCATCCCCCTAGGCCAAACCGCAATCCCTACCAGCCGAGTGCACCAGCATCGCCCAGCCGCCACCCGCTATGGAAATGAGAGCCCCGAACATGAAAAAACGAAATTAAACAAGGAACACGAAACAACGCAGATGCCATACAACCACACAAACAGAAACAAGAAAACACAAACGAAAAACGGACCTGAATAAAGCGTACTGGATACACAGCACGAACGAACCATGAACGAAACATAGGATACAAAAACACAAACCAAAATGGCCACCAAGAACTAGCGAGAACCCCGGAATGAGACGCCAGGACACTGGGCCCTACACCCTCGACAACCACACAGCCCCGCCCCGGGCAATCCAACGCCAAAACCAACAGCAACGTGCGTCAATGCCGACGCCACGTGTGGGCCCAGCGAACCACTGGAGAGAGGGAGCTCGCAAAACGACGGTTGCAGGCCCGCGGGAAGCCGCGCAGTCAGCGAGAACAACAAATCACTCCGAGGGACCCGTGCTTGCGCCACCGCGAGCAAGCCGGAGAACAACACCATCGTGACGGAACTATGCCCACAGCGCAGAAAACCGAGACGGGAAAAAACTTACATTTGCCCGGACGGAGACCCTGCCACCAAAACGACAAACGAGCAAATTTAAAAAATACCCTGGGTGAGAAAAGACCTCCAGCCACCCATGAACGCACAGAGCAAATTGATACGAACCGACACAGTAACGTAACTTGCTACGACCGAATGAGGACAAAACCATGAATAGAAAACAACAAGGGAACATGACCAGCCCCCGAAGCCGACACATATCGACCACCAAGAGACAAAGGCATCGCCTGGCCCCACCAAACAACACACCCGCCCAGACCGATGACGAGAACGATCTAACCAAAAGAACCACGAATGAAACAAAAACGCGGAAATTAACCACCATGAAGAACAAACCCACGAAACTGCAAAGGACAGGACGAGAAAACAACAAGAGCAAAGCCCAGTAATTGAGGAGAAACAACGCGAATTTGGGACAACCCCACAGGGAAGAAATAGCCAATTGAAAGGAAACGCAGAGCTTGGAAAGTGACACAAGCATGAGGCCCATAGACCGAAGACAACACACAAAACCATACGAGTCCTTGAAATTAATCCCCACACTGAAGACAGTAAAAATGCCAAAGTCCAGAGAGCCTGAAAACCCAGAAGAAAACAGAAACTATACAATGTATCCAGACACGCGCCCAAGAGGCAAGCAACAAGTAGAGGAAGACACACCCAGATATCAAAAGCGGTTTAACCACAACAGGACACACACACACAACCCCGTAGTGCGCAATAGAGGATACGAAGCGCGGTTGCCCGTTGGAGACCCGGCGGCAAGCAGCGGATGCGCTCGCCTACCACAAACAAGAGGCACGAAAACTCCTATCGCTACCCCCTGAAGCTGGCTCACGACCCACGCCACCAAACCAGACGACGACCCGCTCCTGCCGAACGCGGACGCTTGAACGGACGAACTGCCTGCAAGAAACGAATCCCAGCAGACTTGGCGGGGGCCCCTAGAAGGCCCCCCAAAAACCCCTCTGATGCAGGACACGAAGCCATCCCTCAGTGTGGTTGCGCACCGGTGATGTGTTGCAGTCGTGCGACGCAGTGCTTTCCGGCACGCATGGTGTGCGAGTGAGACCCGCTGTGCAGGTGAAAGGCCCTTGGTGTGGACCGCGCGACAGACCCCGGTGTGAGGGAGACCGTGTGTTGAGTCGCGTCCCTATGCTTCGAGGCGAGGACGGTTGGCTGCAGTCTGCAGACATCACACATATTCCCAACGACAGGTCGTGAATGTGAGTGTATGGTCCGGGCCAAGTCCCTGAAGCGATCGTCAAACCCAGGTGTGCGTAGCAAGCAGGAATGCGAAGACGACCGCGATGAACCACGAAAGAGCACGCCACAGCACCCCCCCCGACCAGCTAGCCGACATGTAAGCCATACTATGTACGGGAACCGTGCCGGTTCCACCACAGCCACCAGCGCGCAAAACCCGAGGTCTTTGCCTAGACTAGCACACGCACGAGACCCCCACGTGCTCGCTTGCGGAGGAAGCCCGTCCGGAAACGCCAGCGGTGATTGCCAGATCACCCGCGGCCCACCAAACCAACGGAACCCACAAAGTTCCCTTAGGCAGGATACGGATTGACCCCGCACGGGTTCTCACACGCGGAGCTTTGTGTTTAACTCCAACGGCAGAGCACATGTGTTCGCAGTGGGGAGCCCCTCGGAGTGCGAGGTTGCCTTTTCGAGATGCGCAGGTGACGTCATCGGACTGCAACCCGTACGGTTGGAATCGCCAGGAGGGCTGAATCCTCCCGCGATACGAGTACACGCATCCAAAGAAGCACGAGAGGCCTACACGCTTCTTCACTGCACCCTAAGACCGTCACCACACCCCACGCGCAACGGGTGCAAATTGCGCGAGCGCCTGCGCCAGATGCCCGCTGTCTGCACGTAATTGGAAAAATTTTTTTTTAACAAAGCAACCTCGCTTCGACCAACCACAGTCTGAAACAGGGACTTCCTGCGCACGCGTGAAAGACCCAACCACTTCGCCAGGCAACAGAGGGACACTAAGTCTAGGGAAGGGATTAGTGATAGTTTAGACCGCCTTCATGGGCACGGGTAATCTCATGAGCGGCCACACGACTCGGACACGTGGAATTACCTAGAGGTCTAGTGCATTGACGCGATAGCGCGAACAATAGCGACACCAGTACATGGATTCTCGGAGCACAGAGACACTTGCGCATGTGTAAACAAAGACACGACGTAAGCCTAGCTACATAGTGTCTAAATGGAAACGTCGCTAGCGCAAGCGGACGACGTGGGAGACCGCTACTATAGAGGGAGAGCACACCATCCAGAAATGGCAGGGACCCTTCAGCGATGAGTGTTGTTGCAAATGTTGCCAGTGAGCTGCAAAACACACGACCCCTCCCTGATGCACATGTATAGACAGATCGTCAAGCCAGCGCGTCTGCCCCACAAACAACACCTGGGTGGGGCGGGCCGGGAGTGGGGAGCGAAAATTGGGTGGGGGGGGAGCGCGGGGACCAAATATTTCTACATACGCTACATTGAGTTATTCGGGGGAGGAGTTGACTCCCGCCCAACGGCCCCCAGGGGTCAGTCAATCCAGAGTGATTAGCTGGGTAGTCAAACTTGAATAAACACTGCGAGGTCGCTTTCGTCTGTTGTAGGGCCAAACCAACGTCGTACCTAGAGCGCCTCACCCAACCCTGCTTTCCCGAACGCGCCCCTGCAAGGAACAAGCCCTGTAATCCCACACGAGCTCGGGAGCGTCGGCCCTCGAAAGGTGAGTTACATACAGCACTGAGCTGGTAACCCAGCGAGCACCCGGGCTAGTCGGCCGTGGTAGGCCAAGGGCCCACTGCCGCGGCCCGGAGCCCGCAAAGTTAGGCATAGTGGCCCGAGAGCGTACGCGCCCGCTCTCGGTGAGGGGCCCGGGTCTCGCACATAAGCCCACCCAAACAACGACGTGAGCGCCAGTGCGTGGCACGGCGTTGACCACCGAAACGGCCAAACCCGAGAAGCACAAGCCCTGCCCACCCCACCCCCAAACCGTGAGCGCACCCTATCAGGGGCCCTCGCCATGGAGGGCACTCCGGGTTCTAGGACGCTCCGCGTAGGCTCGGAGGCAGTTAGTGGCCCCAAAGCGAACCAGCCCCCCCCATCCGTTGGAATCGGCAGAGTTCGCACCGCCCAAAGGAGCACGCGATACCCAGCCCCACACAAGACCCGATGTGAGGCACCCGGAGGCAAATTGGCGAGGGCGAGGCCCCGAAAACCTCTCAAGACACCAACACACCAGGCGAACCGCGGAAATCTGCCCGTTTTTATAACCAATAGATTAAGCGAGGAAACGCTTGTTGAAAGCCCCGGAGTAGTTTAAAGTTAATGTTAGGGTAGTTAGAGTGTACCCCTCCGCACCATCCATCACTCACTCACGTGTCCCGGCCGCTGACCCACTCTCCTGGGTCTAGATCGCGAGATCACTGAGAACCAGCTAACCTGACGCATTCGTCTCGGCACTCGACACCAGACGGCCCCAGCTCCCCCTGATTCCCCTCGGGAAAGTCCAACCTAAGGTAGGAGACTCAGGTAGGACCCATAGGATTAGCCCGCCGAACAAGAGACAGTTAAAAGGGGGTTAGGGACGAATTATAGTGCGGGAAGAAAATGAAAATAAAAACAACCAAAAAAAAAAAAATTGGGCTAAATTGGGTTTTACAAATTAAGGGATGGATATCGACAGTGACAGCAAAGGCTGATAGGTGGGAGGAAGACAGTAGGTGGTCCGAGCCCACTTCTGGTGGCCAGCACCACCCCCGACTCCCTCACCAACTGCACTGCACGCAAGAGGCTGGCCAACTTTCATCAGCTGGCTGTGTTACTTCGAGGCCTGTGTGCCGGCCAACTTCACGCTGGCTGCTGTTTGCCTGCGAGCCCCCTGTACCGGCACGCCATCCCCCAGTCACAAGCACAAACATCCTAGTCTGCCAAGCCTTTGCCAGCCAGTCATCCTGCACCGGCTGTGTTCTGCCATGGCAACACTATATGCCCCCTCACATGCCCGATCGCACCCATGTTCATTTCATGCCCCCACTCCTCCAATTTCCCACCCTCCCTATGCCCCCCCTTGTTCATTGCCATGTGCGCCAGGATCAACAGCCAACATATTGCCCAAGCTGCCGGAACTGTCCTGTTACGCCATACACGAGCACCCTGGACACAATCGGGAGGCCCGCCCACACAAAAACTGACAACCGTTTCTTTTGACTCTTGCTCCTTTCCACTGCCCGAGCCATCACAACTCCTATCCACCGAGCCAGGTCAGTGAATTATACCCGTTCACCACCCCAAAGTTTAAGTGGATTGTAAATTAGGGTGCGCCCACAGAGCCCTAGCTCCTGAGTCTAGCGCCGGCCATCTTCTATTCAATCCAAAATCCCCATTGACCGTGATTTGCGCTTAGTTAGTTGACTCAGCCTCAGCCCCCTTATTTATTTAATGGGGACACGAATACCATGAATGTCGCACTCAGGGATCCGAAGGAAAACTACTAGGGCGAGAACTAACATGATGGCACACTATGAGAATGTGACGACTCGGCGAACGAGTCTGCTTAAAAAAGGAGCCGGAGAAACCACCACATCGCCCCCCACCTGTCAAGTTAACGAGATACCGACAATTCGGCAAACCACCAATTCACGTCCCTACGGTGAGGATGATTTACTGACAAAATAACCAGCCAGTATAGTTAAGCCCCAAACCCATTGTTTAGAGGACATAATGCGATCTCATCCACGGGCCCTAGCCTAGACCATTTGACCCTTACCGCGTCTCTCCTTCTTATCCATTCACCCCCAAACATCGAACCCAAACCCATCCTAAAACCAACCGCCAACCAACCCACCACCATAACCAACGACACCCACCACGCCACCACCTACCACAACGACCACCCCCAACGAGCCCGCCATATCAACCAAAACCAACGCCAACCACGCCCACCACTGCAACAGCCACCGGCCCCGTTCCGACTCGAGCACCCCCAAACACACCACACGGTTGCCAGAGCCTGGCCTTCAAAGGAAAGCAGCGCGCCCCCCGGCCCCCGTTCCCCCCTCCTCCCAACCCCCCCAACACCCCCCCATCACGCCCAAAATGGCCACCACCCCCGATCTGACGCACACGCCCACTTCCTGCGAAGATACTCCAAATAGCTGGAAAGAGGGCGGGGAGCCAAAACCGCCAGCAGAACCCAGCACGACAGTGGAGGGCGCCCGGCCCCGCCCGCGAAAAAAAAAAGGCACAAAGCAGTAAAAGCGCACGAATGTGCACCGGACGAAAAAGCTCGAGAACCCTACCGCCCCGAAGCGACACCAACTTACGGACGGAAGGAGACATCAGCTCGACCAAAACCGCGCAGCGCATGAAGTGGCAGCGAGATCTCGCGTCGCGATGGACGCCGCAGGATCTCGCGTCTAGCAGCTGCAGAAAGCGCGCAGCACGATTCTCGCGCTCCGAGTGCGCGCGCAGACTCTCTCCGTACCTACGCAGAATGCCCGCGGAGGATCTCGCGTCTGGTGCCCAGAACCGACGAAAGCAACTCGCCTACCTGAAGTGGAGCCGAGCATCTCGCGTCTGCCCAGCCTGGAAGCGAAGAGGATCTCGCGATCCTCCAAAGGCAACACCCCCCACCCTCCGAGCGAACTCTCCGCGACCCAAACCCACACCATTCCTGAGTGGAAGCCTTAGATCTCGCGTCTCGCCAAAAGACACTGCGAAACGAAGAGAACCCCTACCGCTCGTGCCCCTGGACCGGCGCCAGGAATCGCCACCTCGACCACAAGACCAGAAGATCGCGACTCTCCCATTTCTTCTGGGTTTTTGCGCACGTGACCCATGCCCGATCTGGCGCCTGTACATTCCCGTGAGCAAGCCTAAATTGTATAAGTGTGCCACGTTTCGCCGTTAGCCGTAGATCTCGCGTCATTGTTCCCTTTTTGTACTGCTCTTCATCGTGCATATTCTTGCCAAAACTCCCACGACTAAAATGACAACATGCTGTATATGCGGCTCCATCTGTAAGTGCGTAGTAATAAATGCTTAGTCTCGAGAATTCGCCCTAGACTTACCCACCGTTTCGCCCCGTTCCTTTCCTCTTTGGTCTTCATCCCTTGCCTTCACGTAAACAGCGATATTGAAGTGACGCAGACTACACGCACCCGATAATTAATCTGAACCGTTCCCCAACCCGAACCCCAAGGTCGACGATAACTTCTGCTCGGTAATCCCCGTCGCCTAGCCCCCGAAACCGCAATAGCGGCCCGTGTCCCGAAGTCGACCTGCTCGGATCACTCTCTTG
>CM068956.1:153278324-153289207 GCA_035128595.1 Eptatretus atami | reverse complement strand
TGAAAATTGGACTCATCAGAGAAGATGACCTTACTCCAGTCCTCTACGGTCCAATCCTTACGGTCTTTTGGAAACCTCCGCCTGGCTCTTCTTTGCTTCTCATTGATGAAGGGCTTTTTTTCTAGCTTTGCACGACTTCAGCCCTGCCCCAAGGAGCGCTGCTGTTTTCGAACCGTCTCGCGCGTGCACTTCACCCCAGCTTGTCGTTGCCATTCTTTTTGGAGGTCACTGATGTCATCCTACGGTTGTTGAGTGACATTCGAATGAGTTGGCGGTCATCCGGTCATGTGGAAAAGTCGTTTTCGCCCTCTGCCAGTACTTGTAGCATATATACACTATATATAATCGGTATATATATTATATATGAATATGAATATTTATGTATATAGGATATTATAGCTATGATTATAACATTATACATAATATATAATATATTCATATTAGCATATGTAGACGGGCTAGGCTGACATATGATGTATACATACATACCGGTATAGCAGTATCATGATACAGTAGAGCATCTAAACAGAAACTATAGGATTAGTATGTTATGCAGTGATACAATATATAGATATAGGCGATACGTTATATATTATATTGATTGCATATGCACGTGGTTTATACAATAGGTACTAAATAGCAGAGGCTTATTGATATATGATATATAGACACCAGATAATATATATAGACATTACTAGTTATCTACAACCGGTATACCAATACACATGTGAAGTCTACGGTATAGCAGATACAGGTATATGATGCACCATACATATAGTATGGGGTGTGTGTAGGTACGTCTAACAACTGATAGGTGGTCATGTCAGTGTTATAGATAGGCGTAGTGGTAGTAATGAGTACGCGTTAGTTATACATATATAGTATATGATATATGACAGGGGCTTGCTATGAATTATTATGGATAATACTGAGCTAATAGACTTGTACTCGTGTTATTCTATTTACTAGCTGGGTAGTTCACCTTACTTTGCGTTAAGCGCTGCGGCCTCTGTAGTATGTAGGGTATATATATAGTATCACGATGTGAGTATAAGTTCAACTAATAATGTATAGAGTGGAATTATTAAGGTCTTGGGTGTTTGGTGTCGCGAGTGGTTAGCGTGTCGGCAGTGGCTGTGGGATCCAAAAGGTCCTGAGTTCAAGCCCCGTGGGCCACTGAATTAATACACCAGGGGTTGACTCAGCCTGTCATCCTTCCGAGGTCGGCGAAGTGAGTACCAGTGTACTGGGCCGGTGTATACCCTGGTTAAAATAGGTGTACCATATCCCTGTGTGTCGTAAGAGGCGACCAGGGTTGCGTCAGGAAGGGCATCCGGCGTAAAACATGTGCCAAATCACTATGGCGATCATCATGGATGATCGCGGTCGATGTGGGCGCGCCCCTAACCGGGAGCAGGCCGAAAGAAGAAGAGAGATATGATAATAGAGTATATAATATATGGGGCAGGGTTAGTGATATATAGTAGTGTGAGTATACGTAGGAGGGGGCAGGTAGTGGGGGGTGTGGTGGGGTGTGTTATATATATACGTTGATAGTCATATTAGGGTATGAGTTAGGGCGGTGCATAGTGATTATCATTGAAATTGACAAAAAGTATTTTGGTCTTCCACAATTCTCTATTGTTCCACTGATTAATTGAATTGGTCTTGATGGCGCCGGTTTTAATCACAGGTAAGTGTGGAGTACTATAGTTAGTATTATAGAGGGTATTCAGTATTTATTACGTGCATATATAGGTATTATCGTATACATATTACATTTACAGTACATTACTACATAACATACGTGAGTGGCATGAGGGACGACCGCCTAGACGGAGCAGTACGTGCCGGTGTCCCACAGAAACACCGCGAATTTGGAAAGGTCGTCACCCGGATAACTTTCCGTTGAAGTCGACGGGTCGCTTAAAGGACTGTGGTCGCCAATATTTCGACGGCGTGAGGTAGGGTCCACTTGTCTTTTTCCAATTTACCTAAGTACCCACGCCGTCTAAATACTGGGGAAGCCACACCCTCGGCCGATGTGGTGATGACACAATGGTGGAGGTAAAATTCAAACGATTTGATTCTCAGTCAGTTTAGCCAACTATTGTGGTGCAGTTTAGTTTAGCCAACTATAAATGCACCTTCACGCCCAAAATGCATTTTACTACCGAACGATGGAAGTGCGGCCGAGGCCTGGGGAAGGTGACAATCAGCTTAGGGGACCAAGCTATCTACTCTGTTGCAGTCAAGTTCACCCCGAACAGAAAGTGAATGAGTCAATCACATGATACGGCATGCCATCCCTGCATCACAAAAAAACTGAAAAAGCAGCACAGAAGCATAAAGCTACCAAAGAGGCAGGTCTAACAGCATCATAAATCAGGTATCTGTTGAGCAGGTACATACGAAAACACTCCATAACTGGTAAAGTAATTCAAGGTTTATTAGCAATTGGCTAATACAGTAGTTACAAACTAGTAGAAAATAGAATGCTCATCAGGAGGATAAAGTCTAATAATAACAATAATTATTATTATTTATTTTTATAACAATAGATATGATAAATCAAAACCTTCACCACTATATACCCCTATCAGTCACTTGCATGATCGCCAAACACTCCCGGCAAGGAGGGTTACCAACGTGGGGTAGCAACACTATTCAAACTAGGAAGCTGCTGTTAATATTTCCAGGTTGAAGTCCTTTTAATCCTTCCCTGCCCCCCCCCCCCCCCCCCCCCCCCGCCCCCTTCACAGCCAGAGGAAAAAAATAATAATAATAAAGAAAAGGAAAGAGGACTGAGAGTATGATGACGCGAGACTCCGAAAGTTCACATCAACAGACAACCTGTCTTAAACGACTATTCTGAGTGTTGAGGGGGAAAAACAATAAATACATAATAAAACTCGCCCTTCTACAAGTCAGTACCAAAACAGACTACCCAAAAGGGGGGCAGTGGGTAATAATGGTCACAAGCATTTGTGAAAGTTTGAACGCCGGTATTGGACAGTGCAGAGAAAGATATGTAAATGAAGAGGATAAAGTGAAGGAAGAAAAGACAGCAAAAAAGGGATGAGCAAAAGAAAGCCTTCACACGAACAATTAGTTTGAAATTAAGGAAAGATTGATCGATCACTTGTTGGAAGAACAAATTAAAAAGAGAACATGATCACAACCAAACCGAAGTGTTACGTTGAAGGTAAGATGAGAGATCCCTCATTTAAGGGCGGGGGGGAGGAACCACCCAGGTCTGTACTCCAATAGAGAGTGAGATATTATGTACACAATAATAATAAAATAAAGAGAGAAGAGCCGCCGTGAGACTCGAGTTAACGAGGTGCTTTAAAATAAACATTTCACTGATTTGTGCTTAAAAACAAAAAAAATGATCTCCACCGAGACTTTACTTCAACCCTCAATTAAAATTAGGAATTGATGAGTTAACCGGGAACAGTCCGATGAATAAACAAGCATGATCCGACAACAAAACCACTCGTTATGTGATTATGGGACATGGGAGTGATAAAATCTTTGGTTCGAGGCAAGTAAAAGGGACGAAGGCAGCAAAAAAATGGCTGCAGGGAAGGGGAAGGTCCAAAGAGGAGACAGAGACATACGTTTCAATAACAATAAGGATAAGGTTAGACCAGAAGGGAAATGGCCGTTCATCGAGGTCAGGCACAAAGGTCGATGCACGGCGAATCCCTCCGGACGTGCTACATACTCCATCTGCTCGAGGAGACCACAGTCAAGAGAGTAAGCAAAGCAGGACAAGTGAAAGACAAACGGTTTCTAATCTTTGGACACAACGTGCTAAACAACCACTGTCGCACTCCATCTGTCTCCAAGATTGTCCAACCAAGACCACTTCTTGACTACACATTGCCAGTCTGGTTATTCCTCGTACTAGGCCCAGGCTGAAAACGCCACAGCAAGTGTCGAAAGGTATCTGTTGCAGTGCAGCCCCCAACCTATTGGTACACGTTTCCGCCACTGTCCAGGCTGGACTCTTTGGCTTTAAACCGAATATTTCTCTGGATGCTCAACGTTCAAGGACAAGCGATGTCCATCTACCTCGCTATTTTACAATTTCCAAGGTGGCCTTTCTACTTTTTTGGTGTTCGAGTCACTGAGGTATTTTTCAGCCATTTCGTGCCTCCAGTCTCTTTCCCTCCATTTTTTTTTTGGCATTCAAACTAAACAATGCTGCATCACCTCCACAAACGTGCTGTTCAAGCTCGGTCCACCACCCAACCTACACAGGACTTCTCCAAGTAGGCAGCAAGATTTTAAGTCCTTATGGGCCAAAACAACCCAATCTACAACCGTCTATCACAGCACATGCCAACCCTTTCCAAACAAAAACACAACCTTCTGCATCTGCTTCTTCACGACAAATTTTGCCCCCCATTTTTCCAGAGGTAAAGAACATAAATGGGACAAACATTCCTTAACCTAATCTCCAAGATGTGCCAATTTTAACGCTGTCGGATCACATGACAAATCCAATGACGCTCCCTTATCAGCACAATCCCGACTTGAAATAATGAAATGCAAATAATCAGGAAAAGACACCATCTTGTCGAGGCAATCTCTGGAGCAAAGACTCTTCATCTACTTACAGCTACGCTTTTGCAACCTGTCTCTCCTCCAACACATCACCCTTCTTTCTGTTAACTCTTCCATGAGCCTAGATCTCTATAAAAACAAAACAAAAACATCATTTAATTTATTAGGTTAACAAAATTAGTGTCCAGATGGCTGCTGGGAGACAATTCCAAAACAAGTGTCCCACAGCCAGTTTTTCTTTGTCGTTTTTGCTTTTAAATCTGTTCCGAGCAGACAATTGTTTCCATGGCAACTGGGTGGTCAGCGTTTCCACCATACAGTGGGGTCACTGAGCCTTGGTGGACGCTTCTGCCATCGTTACAGCAATGGCGGTCGTCACGCCAAGTGGCGAGGGTGCACCGGTGATGGCAGGAGAGGCCGCCATTGAGGCGGGGACCGTGTTAATTGTGGGAAGGACTGAAGAGCCAAGGAAAAATGGGGCAGAAAGCAGCCCACTGGGGTGGCTGCCTGCTGTCCCCCCAATCAGCATGTTTCCACCGAACAAGCCACTACTGCTTGCCAGTGCTGGAAGAAAAGATGGGTGGGGGAAAGGCAGGTAACAATGGAAGAGATCCACTTTCGTTAAAGAAGGGTGGACTGACACAAGAGGGCAAAGTGGCTAGGAGACCGGTTGATCGTGACCTGGATGTGAGAGACCTGATGCTAGCGGCTTGGGTGTGGGAGAGCAAGTGCTGGTCATGTTTGTATGTTTATGTATATGACCAGGTCTCCCCAATGTCTGCACCAGGTCCTGGTGGCCAATATGCGGGTTAACTATGACCTGGATGTAAGAAACCTAAGGCTGGTGGCATGATGTTTAATGTTGCTTTGGATATAGAAACCAAGATTGTTATACATCTTCTTGTTCTGGGTTCTTCCAAGTGTAATGCTGATTCATAAGTTCTTCCCTCTAGCTCAACAAAGCTAAATTTCCCAGACCAGATGTTTTGTTTTACGGTTTCAATTCCATTCATGTGTTGCTAGTCGTATTTTCATCCAATTTTCCAAGGCAAACCATACTTGGTTATGTTGAATAATCGAATTTGTGTCCCTGTTAAAGTCCGGCCTACTCATCTAATTGGCTAGTTGCTCGTCTGTTTTGACCCCACGTGCTTCATTTTCGCTCATTTTCTCCCAAGACCACCTCATCGTTACTCGCATCCCTTGGTTGTCCATCTTCGTCTATTTTCTCTGTGGACCTGCTATTGGCATTTCCCCTTCTCTTTCTACTGTTCATTTTGTTCCGTTGCGTTCTGATCTGTTCTGCATTCTAGCTCTTCCATGAGCCTTGACTTTGTGTTCAAAAAAAACAAACTTGTAGAATATGCGTTTGCCACTGGAGTACCTTGCAAGATGGTTGGATTGGTAATGAGAGTTGGACTCTCCTTGGTAGTTAATATCCCCGTATTCTTACCCAGCATAGCACTGCTGAGAGGGACAGAGAAAGAACCAGAATAATATTTTTTTTTACACGTTCTCAATAATCATGCTTATACCATAGTAAGTACCACAAGTCTTACTGACAACCTGGCAATGTGACGACGTGAAATTGGTTTGCACTCGGGAATCACAAAATCGGCTTGAGATTTTCTCAAAATGGCAGATCCTCAATGTTGTTCCTGCAAGAATTACTGACCTGTTTGCCAGCATTAGTTGATTGGTGGGCGTCACTGCTTTTCCTGGTGACAGAAGCAGCCGTGAATCTGCTGGTGTGCTGCTCAATTGATTTCCGGTTGATGATTTGTTGGAGACCATCTCGACAGCATTGCTGGGGCTAGCTGTCGTCAGGGGAGCGGCAGGTGTTCTTTGTGCAGCTGGAGAAAATAAAAGATGGAGATTAAAGTATCAATGATGGTAACAGGGTCAGTCATTAACTTTGGAGTGAGATGAAGAACGAGTCGAAAGCCTGAGCATGCAACTTACCAATAGTTGAACACGAAAGCTCACTGGAAGGGGACTGATCTTGCATCTCTTCACCAATCAGATGCTGGGCAAAGAAACAAGGACAAGACTACAGCACAGAATATAAACCAAGCAAATATGGATAAGGACAACTTTGAGTGGATATAAATAAACAAATAAATACATAAGACATTAAATTTTAGTAACCAGGCATTAAGAGTCTATTTGGCAGGTAGGCAATCATTTCGGCTGAGTTATGACCACCGGGCATCAAGCTCTGGGTTTCTTGGCAAATTCTGAAAACTGCTTTTACCTGTTGCATATTCCCACCTGAGGACACGCTTTGACAAGCAAGGTGGTTTGACAATAGCTTTTGACAAATGTGACCGAGACTTTGATAGTCATAACGAAGCGCGTATGCGTAATTACAAAAACGATCTCCAGTTGTAGACATGTAGTAGTACCATCAGAGTGGAGGCTTTATGTAGTTCGACTTCACTTCAGGGTATTCTTTAGGATGTGTACATAAGCAGAGCATGACTCGATCGTTATTAACTCTTCCTTTAAAAAGTCTACCCTCACCCCACCCCCCAAGGTTTTCGTCAACATCTTTGAAAGGAATCATCAACACATGATGCAGCCAACCTTCTGTACATTTTCTCATAAATTGTACATTTACCAACCTTCTCATAAGTTATTAATCTATGTACATTACATAACTTGACCCTTTATAAACAAAAGAAACGACGAAGAGGTTTGGCGGGGGGGGGGGGGGGGGGGGGACCGTAAAGTATCCTCGTTACCTTCGTCACTAAAGGTGGAAGGAGTTTATGTTTTCACCCCTGTTTGTCTGTGAGCAGGATATCTCAGAGTTATGGACAGATTTGGATGAAATTTCGTGGACAGGATGGGGATGTGACAAGGACGAAGTGATTAGATTTTAGTGAAGATCCGGATCTGATAATTTTTTTAAGCGATTCTTCAACATTGAGATAAAGGGACAAAAACTATATAGGAATATATCTATACAGTACTGATAAATGTCCAATGCTCGTGTGTGTGGTGTGTGTGTGTGTGTGTGCATGTGTGTGCGTGTGCATGTGTGTGCGTGTCTCCTCCATAACTCCAAAACCATAAAACCTAGCAGCCTGAAACTTTGCATGCATACCAAGAAAACTACAAGTAAGTGCAAGATTGAAAATTGGGTGTTTGGGTTAAGTAAAACACCCTTTTGAAGATAATTAACAGCCTTATTTAATGATATCCTTCATCAGGCGATCCTCAGCCACCTCGCTCTCTGGGTCTCAAGGCTTTTCCTGGGTAACCTCAAGTATTATATACTATATATATTTTCCTCAAGTATTATATACAGTATATATATTATATTCAGTGTAGATATATATATATATAATATATATTCAGTGTTATATATATTATATACAGTATTATATATATATATAATATATATATATTTATATATAATATTATATATATATATATTATATATATCATATTCAGTGTATATATATATATATCATATTCAGTGTATATATATATATATATATCATATTCAGTGTATATATATATTGTTACGGTTGTGGAAATTCGCATTACACCATAAAGAGTCCTCTGGTGAGATATATCGATAAGTCCATGTGTAGTTAGCCCAAACCCGTTGTATAGAGGGAATTTATGTGATCCATCCGGGCTGCGACGCTTTGAGTTAGCCATTTTTCTGTTCTATCTTTAATTTCAAACAAACAGCATCTCAACAACCACGCCATCCCCACCACAGGGCCAACCACACTACAACCACGCCACCTCCACCACCTACGCTACCGCATCTTCGCCACTCGCCATTCAATAAGCACCGTGCGGTCACGATCTCCGCGGAAGAACAAAAACCACCAACAGGCTTGTGAGCTTTTCCCGCCATTTTTCCCCGCGTTGGTGTGAAGGAAGGGGGAAGGGCAGCTCACCGCCGATTGATGGATGAACAGCGTGAGGCGGTCGGGTTAGGGAACGCCCCTTTTCGAGAACCATCTCGAAGGAGGGTGGAGCCGAAAACGGGGCGGGGCGAAGGGTGGAGCCGGCCCCTACAAGAAGGACGAACGAGTTGGTCTTCAGTTGGGTTTTGGTTGGTTTTGCTCGTTGGTTCGGAGTTGTGTGGAGTTCGAAGTGAGCCTTCTGGTTCGGGTCGCGAGCTCGTGGTTCCTGCCCTGTTCGCGATCCTCGCGTGGCCCTGGGACCCCGTGCACGAGCGCGGGAAGTAGCGCCGAACGAGCCCCTCCGTCCGTTCCCAAGAGCCCCATCCGCGCTGTCGGCGGACGACGCCAGCTACGCGCGGGGAGAAGGACTCGACGCGCCCAGGAAGTCGCGACTTCCTTTCTTTTGGGGTTTTGTGTAAATGTCTGTGGGTGGCGCCAGTCCGTAAAGTAGAACTGTGTAAGTGTTGCCGTGTGTAAGTCTTATTCGGTATATAACTCTGCGTCGTTCTTGCTTTTGTTTCTTTTGCACGAAAACTGTATGGCTCTGATATACGTGCTTGCTTTGTGTCTGTGTGTGTGAATAAAGTGCTGCTTGTTGAACTGTTTTCCCGCTTCGCTTCGTCTTTTCCTTTTATTGAACCTCCATCTTGCATCACGTAAGGGTTCGTAGTGGGTGTAAGTCCGGCAACTAATCTGAACCGTCAAGGTCGACGATAACTCCGCTCGGTTATCCCTGTAGTACGGAACGAGCCGCTTAAGCGGTTCGTGTCCGGAGTCGACCTGTGGCGAGGTACGATCGCCCGATTAACCATCCGCGTAGGTACTTAGGTAGGTCGAGTTTGGCGAACAACCCTATCCTACGCGGGTGGCCGATTGGCACGATTTTGGTGAGGTTAAACCCCCACCCATGACTAGCTCCCGCGCGTTGTTCCGAGAGGGTCACGACTGAATTGTCCGTTTCCGTGGCGAGAGCGGCCCCATTCGAGTCAAGGCCGATCCCACGCCGGCGGGCGCGAATTCGCAACACTGGTGGCCGGAGTGGATTCGAATCCACCCCGCCTCCAAGCTAAATTCACGGGGAACGGACCAGGGGTGTGCGAGGCGACCCCCCCCCCCCCGTTCCCTCCAAATTACGAGTGAGCTAAAATTATATCTCTTACGTGAATAAGATGGCGTTTCAAGGCGAGCGGGTGCCGGGGTATTAGAAATGTATAGTTGTAGTAATGTAGGATCCATGGCCCAGGATGGAGACCCCGAGCAGGACATTGGTGTGCAGGAACAAGAACTCCCCCAACCAAACCCAGAGCCCGAAATGGGGGCCAACGGCCGCGGTATATGACACCTCCCCTTCCCTCCTCCGAAACCCTCCCCCGATCCCTGCCGAAACGGCTCACCCGAGTGCATCCGACATGGCCCAGCTATTCGCCATGTTGCAGAAATACAAACAACTGCACAACAGTTGGGAAACGAAAAAGAGAGGCATGAACAAAAATTGGATACGAATGCCCAACAGATGGAAAACAAAATGGATGGAAACACAAACAGAATGAAAGAGATGCGGGGTGAGACGCGGCAAATGGGCCAATGTCTGCAGGCGGGCATAATGGAGGCGCCACGTGTGGGATCGAACGAGCTGGGAGGGAGTGCAACGGCTGTCCGGCCCGCGATGGAAGTGGGGGAGGACAAATTAATTCGGGGGACGTGTTGGGCGAGGGTAGTGACAGAAAAGCCAACCAATCGCACCGGGGACACAGAATGGGAATACAAATTGGGGTTGACGTGCACGTCGTGAGACGAGGACACGAATAGGTGACGCACCGGAAAGAAAAAAAGAATACCAGAGACACGGATAGAACGGGGTAGAGTCAGACCGACAATTTGATCTGAGCGACGGGCGTTAGGACGACGCACCAGCACCTTGAGCTTAAGTGGCGAGGCACGTAAGAGAGGGCGAGACTCGGGAATAGTGTCCTGACCCGGTGCAAAAGCGCCGATGATGGGCCTCGCTTCCGGGACGAGGCAACGCTGTCCCTTGAAGCTGATCGAACGACCAGGTGGCTCCGGTCCGAGCTCCACGGAAGTTGAGGGGGCACGTGCTTGCGTGAGACGGGGTATGCTGCACGCACGAAACGCTTGGGGGTATACGAGACCCCGACCCCTCTGTGCCGTAGCCCGCGAGGTCCCGGCTGTGATTGTCCCCGCGCGTGAATGTCCCGGTGTGTGTGGTGAGAGGTGTGAGTGCGACCGCGTGTATGGGTGAAGCCCCACGTGTGCCAGAAACCCCGTGTGTGAGTGGTGTGTTTGCGAGTGTGCCGGAGTGCGTGCTTCCCAGCACACCGTGTGTAAAAGGGGCACCGCAAGTGGAAGAGGCCGTGTGTG
>CM068956.1:153253677-153266529 GCA_035128595.1 Eptatretus atami | reverse complement strand
ATATATATATATATATGATATTCAATGTACCGTCGTGCCCCCAGAATCCGAACGCCCCATTGTTTGAACAAATTGGAATCCAAAAATTTTTTCGAGAAAATTTTGCCCTAAAAACCGAACACATTTTCGAAAACCGAACACAACGTGGCGTGTGGTGCAGATTCCTATTCGCGCCCGTTGGTAAGCCAATGTGGCTCGAGGGCATGTGGTGAGTTAATCCCGTGAACTCAGGGTTCTGGCGGTCGGAGCGGTCATGATGCGGGCGTCCGACTTTGGGTGCGTGGCGAGTGGGCCGACGCGTTCGCATTTGCCATCGGCTGATTTGGAGAGTTACGGGGGCGGCTGATGGTCCCGCCGGCGGGCGCGTTCGTAAAACAATATATAATATATAGCACATAAGTTGGAGGTCGTGCAACGATATCCGCCCAAGTGGGTCGCAAAAGAGAGTAGTCAGGGCCGAGAGAGGTGTGAGTTGTGTCAGGGAGAGGCCGCCATTGAGGCGGGGACCGTTTAATTGTGGAGGACTGAAAGAGCCAAGAAGAATGGGCAGAAAGCACCCACTGGGGGTGGCATTGCCTCTTGTCCCCCAATCCAGCATGTTTCCACCTGAACAAGCCACTACTGCTTGCCAGTGCTGGAAGAAAATGGTGGGGGAAAGGCAGTAAGCAATGAAAGAGATCCACTTTCGTTAAAGAAGGGGTGGACTAACACAAGAGGGGCCAAAGTGGCTAGGAACCGGTTGATCGTACCTGGATGTGAGAACCTGATGTGCCTGGTAACAGCTGGCTGTTTGTATGTTGTAAGAGTCCCATGTCCTACAGTCTGGTGCAGCTCTGTGTATAGTAGGTCTGATGTATCATGACAGGGCTCCCAATAGGGCTCCGTGCCACAGTTTCCTGTGCATTATAGTGTGGTGTACTATGCTGTGTGTGTAATAGAAACCTAGCTGTGCATTGGCATAACTTTCTATATAGGAAACCAAGTTGTTTACATCTTTTGTGCGAGTCTATCAAGGTAATGCCCTGAGTTTCATAAGTTCTTCCTCTAGCTCAAACAAAGCTAAATTCCCAGACGCAAGATGTTTGTTTAACGCGTTTCAATTCCATTCATAGTTTGCTAGTCGGTATTTTTCAATCCAATTTCTAGGCAACCATACTTGTTATGATTGAATAATTCGAATTGTGTGTCCCTGTTAAAGTCCGCGCTCTACTCATTAATGGGCTTAGTTGCTCGTCGTTTTTGACCCCACGTGCTTCATTTTCGCTCCATTTTCTCCAAGACCGACCTGCATCTTACTCGCATCCCTGGTGTCATCTTCGTCTATTTCTCGTGGACCCTATTGGCATTTCCCTTCTCTTTCTACTGTTCATTTGTTACGTCGTTCTATCTGTTCGTGCTTCTACTCTTCAATGAGCCTTGGACTTTGTTCAAAAAAAACAAACTTTAGAATTCGTTGCCACTGGAGTACCTGCAAGATGGTTGGCATTGTAATGAAGTTTGGACTCTCCTTGGTAGTTAATATCCCGTATTCTACCCAGCATAGCAGCTGAGAAGACAGAAGAAAGCCAGAATAATATTTTTTTTACACGTTCTCATAACATGTTATCCATAGTAAAGTACCATCAAGTCTATGACAACCTGGCATGTGACGACGTAAATGTTTGCAACTCCGGAATCACAAAATCGGCTTGAGATTTTCTCAAAATGGAGATCCCAATGTTGTCCTGCAAAAATTACTCCTGTTTGCCATCCATTAGTTGATTGTGGGCCGTCACTTGCTTTTCCTGGTGACAGAAGCAGCCTTGAATCTGCTGGCTGGCGGCTCATATTGATCGTTGATATTTTGTTGGAACCATTCTCGACAGCATGCTGGGCTAGCTTCGTCAGGGCGGCAGGTGTTCTTTAGTGCAGCTGAAGAAAATAAAAGATGGAGATTTTAATAGTTAATCAATGGATGGTAACAGGTCAGTCATTAACTTTGGAGGAATGAAGAACGATTCAAGCTGAGCATGCAACTAGCCAATAGTTGAACACGAAAAGCTCACCTGGGAAGGGACCTGATCTTGCACTCATTCACCAATACGTGCTGGGCAAAGAAACAAGAAGACAAGACAACACAACACAGAAATAAACGCAAGCAAATAATGGATAAGGACAACTTTGTAGTGATATATAATAAACAAATAAATACATAAGACATTAAATTTTAGTAACGCAGCATTAAGAGTCTATTTACAGTAGCAATCATTTTCGCGCTGATTATGACCACCGCATCAGCTTGGTTTCTTGGCAAATTCTGAAAAACTGCTTTACCTGTTGCATATTCCCACCTGAGGACACCTTTACAAGCATGTGGTTTACATAGCTTTGGACCAAAGTGACCGAACTTTGATAGTCATAACGAACCGGAAGCACGTAATTACAAAAACGTCCTCAGTTGTAGACATTAGTAGTATACCATCAGAATGGAGCTTATGTAGTTCGACTTCACTTCAAGTAATTCTTAGGAATGTGTACATAAGCAGAGCATGAACCGATCGTTTATAACTCTCCTTAAAAAGTTTTCCCTAACCCTCACCCACCCCCCAGTTTTTTCCGTCAACATCTTTGGAAAGGAATCGATCAACAACATGATTGCAGCCAAACCTTCTGTACATTTTCTCATAATGACATTACCACCTTCTCATGAAGTTATTAATCTATGACATTACATAAACTTGACCCTTTATAAACAAAAGAAACGCAGAAAGAGGTTTTGGCGGGGGGGGGGGGGGGGACCGAAATATCCCTCGTTACCTTCGTCTTTCTAAGGTGGAAGGAGTTTATGTTTCACCCCTGTTTGTCTGTGAGCAGATATATCTCAGAGTCTATGGACAATTTGATGAAATTTCGTGACAGGATGGGGATTGTGACAGGACGATGATTAATTTAGTGAAGATCCGATCTGACTAATTTTTTTAAGCGATCTTCAAACATTGAGATAAACGACAAAAACTATATAGATATATTATACAGTACTGATAAAATGTCATATGTGTGTGTGTTGTGTGTGGGTGTGTGTGATGTGTGTCGTGTGCAATGTGTGTTGCGTGTCTCCTCCATAACTCCAAAAACCATAAACCTAGCAGCCTGAAACTTTGCATGCATACCTAAGAAAACTACAATAAGTGTCAAATTGAAAATGTGTGTTTTGGCGTATAAAACATCACCCTTTTGAAGATAATTAACAGCCTTATTTAATGATATCCTTCACATCAGGCGAGTCCTCAGCCACCTCGCTCTCCTGGTCTCAGGCTTCCGGAACTCAATATTATATAGCTATATATATTTCCTCAAGTATGTATAACGAGTAATATATATTATATTCATGTGTATATATTAATAATATTATATCATTTAATTTTATACAGTATATCTATATATATTAAATATATATTATATTATATATATAATATATATATATATATAATATATATATATCATATTCATGTATATATATATATATCCATATTCAGTGTATATATATATATATATATATCATATTCAGTGTATATATATATTGTTACGGTTGTGGAAATTCGCATTACACCATAAAGAGTCCTCTGGTGAGATATATTCGATAAGTCCATGTGTAGTTAGCCCCAAACCCGTTTGTATAGAGGGAATTTATGTGATCCATCCGGGCTGCTCGACCTTTGAGTTAGCCCATTTTCCTGTTCTATCTTTAATTTCAAACAAACAGCATCTTCACAACCACGCATCCAGCCACCACAGGCACCACACTACAACCACCCACTCACCACCTACGCTACCGCATCTTCGCCACTCGCCATTCAATAAAAGCACCGTGCGTCACGATCTCCGCGGAAGAACAAAAACCACCAACGATGCTTGTGAGCTTTTCCCGCCATTTTTTCCCCCGCGCTTGGTGGGAAAGGAAGGGGGAAGGGCAGCTCACCGCCGATTGATGGAATGAACAGCGTGAGGGGTCGGGTTAGGGAAACGCCCCTTTTTCGAGAACCATCTCGAAGGAGGTGGAGCCGAAAACGGGGCGGGTGGCGAAGGGTGGAGCCGGCCCTACAAGAAGGGCGAACAGTTGGTCTTTCAGTTGGTTTTTGTTGGTTGCTCGGTTGTTCGGAGTTGGTGGAGTTCGAAGTGAGCCTTCTGGTTCGGTCGCAGCTCGTGGTTCCTGCCCTGTTCGGCGATCCTCGCGTGGGCCCTGGGACCCCCGTGCACGAGCGCGGGAAGTAGCGCCGAACGAGCCCCGTCCGTTCCTCCCACAAGAGCCCATCCGCGCTGTCGGCGGACAGCCAGCTACGCGCGGGAGAAGGACTCTCGACGCGCCCGGGAAGTCGCGACTCCCTTTTCTTTTGGGGTTTTGTGTAAATGTCTGTGGGTGGCGCCAGTCCCGTAAAGTAGAACTGTGTAAGTGTTGCCGTGTGTAAGTCTTATTCGGTAATTAAACTCTGCGTCGTTCCTTGCTTTTGTTTCTTTTGCACGAAAACTGTATGGCTGTATATACGTGCTTGCTTTGTGTCTGTGGTGTGTGATAAAGTGCTCTTGTTGAACTGTTTCCCGCTTCGCTTCGTCTTTTCCTTTTATTGAACCTCCATCTTGCATCACGTAAGGGTTCGTAGTGGGTGTAAGTTCCCGGCAACTAATCTGAACCGTCAAGGTCGACGATAACTCCGCTCGGTTATCCCTGTAGTACGGAACGAGCCGCTTAAGCGTTTCGTGTCCGGAGTCGACCTGTGGCGAGGTACGATCGCCCGATTAACCTCTCGCGTAGGTACTTAGTAGGTCGAGTTTGGCGAACAACCCTATCCTACGCGGTGGCCGATTGGCACGATTGTGGTGATGTTAAACCCCCACCCATGACTAGCTCCCAGCGTTGTTCCGAGAGGGTCACGACTGAATTGTCCGTTCCGGTGGGCAAGGCGGCCGCCATTCGAGTCAAGCGGCCGATCCCAGCCGGCGGCGCGAATTCGCAACACTGGTGCCGGGAGTGGGATTCGAATCCACACCCCCTCCAAGCTAAATTCACGGGAACGGACCAGGGTGTGCGAGGCGACCCCCCCCCCCCGTTCCCTCCAAATTACGAGTGAGCTAAAATTAATCTCTTAACGTGAAAATAGATGGCTTTCAAGGCGAGCGGCCGGGTGGCGGGGTATTAGAAATTGTATATGTGTAGTAATGTAGAGTGCCATGGCCCAGGATGGAGACCCCGAGCAGGACATTGGTGTGGCAGAACAAGAACTCCCCCAACCAACCCAGTAGCCCGAAATGGGTGCGGCAACGGCCGCGGTATATGACACCTCCCCTTCCCTCCTCCGAAACCCTCCCCCGATCCCTGCCGAAACGGCTCACCCGAGTGCATCCGACATGGCCCAGCTATTCGCCATGTTGGCAGAAATACAAACAAACTGCACAACAGTTGGAAACGAAATAAGAGGCATGAACGAAAAAATGGATACGAATGCCCACAGAAATTGGAAAACAAAATGGATGGAAACACAAACAGAAGAAAAGAGATGCGGGGTGAGACGCGGCAAATGGCCAAATGTCGCAGGCGGCATAATGGAGCGCCACGTGTGGGATCGAACGAGCTGGGAGGAAGTGCAAAACGGCTGTCCGGCCCGCGATGGAAGTGGGGAGGACAAATAATTCGGGGACGTGTTGGCGAGGGTGTGACAGAGAAAGCAACAGGACGGTGACACAGAGGAAAAATTAAATGGGTGACTGCGACGTGTGAGACGAGACACGAGGTGACCGACGGAAAGAATAAAAGAAATAACAGAGACACGGGAGGGTAGAGACTGTAGAGGAGAGACTACATGATGAAGACGGGGTTAAGGACGAGCACACACACACGGAGTTAGTGGAGGACGATGAGGGGGAGCTCGGGGAATGTGTCGTGACCCGGTGCAAACAGCTGGATACCTCCTTCGGGAACGGAGGGAGAACGCTATTCTCCCTGAAGCTGAATCACGACCAGGTGGTCCGGTCGAGCTTTGAGGTGTTGAGGGGCGAGTGCTGTGAACGGGTGCACACGAAGCTTGGGGGTATAGAGACCCCGGAACCCCTTGTGGTACGCGAGTCCCCGGCGTGATTGTCCCGAGGTGAATGTCCCGTGTGTGTGGTGAGAGGTGTGAGTGCGACCGCGTGTATGGGTGAAGCCCCACGTGTGCCAGAAACCCCGTGTGTGAGGTGTGTTGCGAGTGTGCCGGAGTGCGTGCTTCCCAGCACACCGTGTGTAACAAGGGGCACCGCAAGTGGAAGAGGCCGTGTTGTGTGAGTGAAACGGCCAGTATGAATGGAGCACCCGTGTAGTGGAGCCAACGTGTGTGCAGGAAACGGCACACGTGTGCGAACAGCCGTGTGGGAGTGAGCACGAGTGTGTGAGTGAGACACCGCGGGTGAGTGCCCCCGCGTGTGTGAGTGGTATGGTGTGTGTGAGGGAAACGGCACGAGTGAGTGAGCGGCCAAGTGTAAGGAGAGAACAGCGTGTGTGAGGTCGGTGTGCAAGGGAATGTCGTCGGCATGCGTGAGCATGCAGCGCGTCTCCCTGGGTGAGTGGAATGTCATGGTGTGTGAGTCTCGTGACACCGGGATGTTTGAGCGCGTGTGTTCGAAAGGAGACGGAGACGACTGCGACAATTGAGAGACAAGGGCCGGGTAGCGGCCGTATTTCAATGGGGACCGCGCCGGGTTTGCCCAGCAGCGAGCGCGAGGTCCGTGCTGTGGTACGCATGAGGCCGCCACGTGCGCGCTTGCGGAGAGTGAAGCCCGGTCCGGAAAACGCCAGCGGTGGATGTTGCCGATCCCGGCGGCGGACAAAGGTTTAGGCAGGATAACGGATTTGGAACCGGACGGGTTCTCCACGCGAGCTTGTTTAAGCTCCAACGGGCAGAGTACATGTGTTCGCATGGGAACCCCTCGAAACGCGGGCTTGTTTTTTTTAATGCGCAGAGTGGCGTCACTGGCTGCGTGTAGGGTTGGAATCCGGCAGGAGGGTGATCCCTGCCGATGGTACCGTCCAAGAGGGACGAGGGATGCGAACAGCTGCCATGACGTCACGGGCAAGGTGCAACGTGCGCAAGGTTGCGAGTTGCCGCGCTGGTGCACGCATAAAAAAAAAAATAAAAAAAAAGCAAGCCTCGCTTTTGGTGAACAGGATTCCAGGCAAGGGGTGGAAGACCCCCCTGTCCTGGGCACAGGATAAACAACTAGTTAGGGGAAGGGTTTAGTGATAGCCAGACCAGCTTCATGGGCAGGGGTAAGTCCTCATGGGGCCCCGTGGAATGATTAGGTAGAGGGATTTAGATGAGATTTAGGTTCGGAAATGGATTTATGGATTATTCAAGACAATGACGGACTTTGAGTGTGTGAGGGGACGAGTTCAGCTACGTAGTGTTAAATGGAACGTGCTGTAGTGTAAGGTGACGTGGGAGCACGAGTTAGTTAGGGGATTAGTGATAAGAGAAGAATGGGCAGAGTTCAGCGATGGAGTGAAATGAAGTGGTGAATTGTATGGAAACAGATGAGTGATGAGTCCAGCGAGCCTGTGTGTATGGAGTGAATGTGGAATGCATGGTGCGATGAGTGATTGGGGGAGGAGTGACTCCGCGCCTAAGGGACCCCGGGTCAGTGTAGAGTGAGTTAGGGGTTAGTCAAATTGACAAAATGGAGGTCGTTTTGCTGTTGGTGGAGAATGTAAGGCTCGAAACCTGTTTGGAGGGGTGGCAGGAGCCCTGTTGATGGGCTGGAGCATGGGTGCGAAAGGTGAGTATCGCTGAGTGGTACCCCGGGCACCGGCTAGTCGCCGCGGTAGGCCAAGGGCCCATGGGGGCCGGGATAGTGTAGTGGGCACGGGTGCGCCCGATGATGCGGGGGCCCGGGCGCCGTTAGCCGCGTGGGCAGTGTTTGTGGACACGGGTGACCCTCGAAAGGGACCGGGAAGCCAGCTTGCCACGAGAGCGTTTCAGGGAAGTCGCCATGGAGGCACTCCCGGTGTTTAGGGAGCTGGTAGGCTGGAGGCAGTGTAGTGCCCGGGTGCCATAGCTGGAGAATTTGGCAGAGGGTAAGTGCATTGCCAAAGGGAGCCACGCGTCCCAGCCATGAGACCGTGTGAGGGCACGGAGAGAAATTGGGGGGCATGCCCGAAATTTGGCGAGGACACCAACACAGGCGACGGGAATCTGGGGTCAATAAGAAAAGATTAAGCGAGAGCGCTTGTTGAAAGCCCCGGGGTAGTTTAAGTGATAATTGTTAGGGTAGATTAGGAAGTGTACCCCTCCGCACCATCCATCCATCGCTCTCGTTGTGGGCCGCTGGCCCACTTTTGGGTTAAAGAAGTCCGAGGAGGCCATCCTGAGGCTTGAGTTGGGCCCTCGACACAGGACGCTAGCTCTCCCTCATTCCCCTCCAGGAAGGGAACGTAGGGGTTGGAGTAGGCTAGGACGAGATAGGTTAGCCGAACAGAAGACATAAAGGGGGTTAGGGGACGAATTAATAAGTGGGGAAGTAAAAGATAAAAAAAAAACAACAAAAAAGTTGGGGCTAAATTGGTTTCGACAAGTTAAGGGGGTGGGTATGGACAGAAACAGGCAAAGGTGATAGGTTGGGAGGGAGACAGTAGGTAGGTCCGAGCCCGCCTTCCGAGTGGCCAGCACCACCGCACTCCCTCCACTGACCTCCATTTCAAGGCCTGTGCGGCCACTTCATCGGCTGGCTGTTTTGCTGCAGGGCCTGTGCCGGTCGGATCGTCTGTCGGCTGTGTTACTGCAAGGCCTTGTGCCGGCCACTTCATCGGCTGGCTGTTGCTGCGAGGCCTGTACCAGCCGGATCGTCTGCAGCTGTTTTCTGCAAGGCCTGTACCGGCCGGATCGTCAGCAGCTGTGTTGCTGCAAGGCCTGTGCCGGCCACTACTCTGCGGCTGTGTTTGCTAAAGCGGCCTTGTCATGCCATGCCTTGCCTGCCTGCCTTTGCCATGATCCATGCCTGCTGCCTTCGATTCTGCGTTTGCCCCGTTCTGTTTTGATTTCCCCCCCCCCCCCCCCACTCTTGTCATTGCCATGTGCGCCAGGATCGTCGTGGAAGTTGCAAGAACTGTCCTGTTGGCAGCTACAACACGGGCCTGCCGTGGCGGCCCGTGCGCCGGTTGATTTTGCCTTTTTCTTCCTGCAAGTCCATTGATCCTGGGCCATGGTTAGTGTAAATTTTGTAAGGTTAAGTTGTTAAGATGTACTGTAAATATGAGTGCGCCCCCGGCATGTCTGTCTTGGCGCCGGCAATTTTATTTAAGTCGTCTGTATGAGTGGGTTTGTTTAGTTAGTTACTCAGCCCTCAGGTTATTTATTTTGGAGACACGAATACACTGAATGTCGCACTCAGGGATCCGAAGGTAAACGTATTAGGGGAAGAACTACACATGATGGTACACGAGAATTTGACGACTCGGGACGAGTCTGTAAAAAGGGGAGGGGGTAGTGTTACGGTTGTGGAAATTCGCATTACACCATAAAGAGTCCTCAGGTGAGATATATCGATAAAGTCCATGTGTAGTTAGCCCAAACCCGTTGTTATAGAGGGAATTTATGTGATCCATCCGGGCTGCGACGCTTTGAGTTAGCCATTTTTCTGTCTATCTTTAATTTCAACCAAACAGCATCTCAACAACCACGCCATCCCCCCACAGCGCCAACCACACTACAACCACGCCACTCCACCACCTACGCTACCACATCTTCGCCCACTCGCCATTCCAATAAGCACCGTGCGGTCACGATCTCCGGGAAGAACAAAAACCACCAACGATGCTTGTGGGCTTTTCCCGCCATTTTTCCCCGCGCTTGGTGTGAAGGAAGGGGAAGGGCAGCTCGCCGCCGATTGGTGGATGAACAGCGTGAGGCGGTCGGGTGAGGAACGCCCCTTTTCGAGAACCTTCTCGAAGGAGGGTGGAGCCGAAAACGGGGCGGGGGCGAAGGGCAGAGCCGGCCCCTAACAAGAAGGGACGAACGACTTGGTCTTCAGTTGGGTTTTTAGGTTGGTTGCTCGGTGGTTCGGAGTTGTGTGGAGTTCGAAGTGAGCCTTCTGGTTCGGGTCGCAAGCTCGTGGTTTCCTGCCCTGTCAGCGATCCTCACGCGGGCCCTGGGACCCGTGCACGAGCGCGGGAAGTAGCGCCGAACGAGCCCCGTCCGTTCCCCCAAGAGCCCCGTCCGAGCTGTCGGGCGGACGACGCGAGCTACGCGCGGTAGAAGGACTCGATGCGCCTAGGGAAGTCGCGACTTCCTTTTCTTTTGGGGTTTTGTGTAAATGTCTGTCGTGGTGCCAGTCCGTAAAGTAGAACTGTGTAAGTGTTGCCGTGTGCAAGTCTTATTCGGTATTAACTCTGCGTCGTCTTGCTTTTGTTTCTTTGCACGAAAACTGTATGGCTGTATATACGTGCTTGCTTTGTGTCTGTGTGTGTGAATAAAGTGCTGCTTGTTGAACTGTTTTTCCCGCTTCGCTTCGTCTTTTCCTTTTATTGAACCTCCATCTTGCATCACGTAAGGGGTTCGTAGTGGGTTTAAAATGCCCGGTAATTAATCGAGAACCGTCAAGGCCGACGATAACTCCGCTCGGTTATCCCTGTAGTACGGAACGAGCCGCTTAAGCGGTTCGTGTCGGAGTCGACCTATGGCGAGGTACGATCGCCTGATTAACCATCCGCGTAGGTACTTAGGTAGGTCGAGTTTGGCGAACAACCCTATCCTACGCGGGTGGCCGATTGGCAGATTGTGGTGAGGTTAAACCCCCAACCCGTGACTAGCTCCGGCGTTGTTCCGAGAGGGTCACGACTGAATTGTCCGTTCCGGTGGGCCGAGGCGGCCGCCATTCGAGTCAAGCGGCGATCGCACGCCGGCGGGGCGAATTCGCAACAATATTATATACAGTATATATATATATATATATATATATATATATATGATATTCAATGTACCGTCGTGCCCCAAATCCGAACGCCCATTGTTTGAACAAATTGGAATCCAAAAATTTTTTCGAGAAAATTTTGCCCTAAAAACCGAACACATTTTCGAAAACCGAACACAACGTGGCGTTCATAGTTTGTTCACGTGTCCCCCCACCTGTTTGACGCGCATCTTCGCGCTTTGTTCATTCAGTTCGTCGGTGGAAGTACTCGTGAAAGCATCTCTCGTGTGTCGATCGCTACTTTACCTCGTGTTTTCACCTGATTTGTGCATTTTTTTTTTCAAATTATCACCCTTGTGCATTCACCATGGCACCCAAGAAGAGCAGTGAAGCAAATAGGAATAAGAGGAAGTCCGTGAGAACGACAATTGAGTTGAAGAAAGAACTTATCGCTAAGCATGAGAACGGTACGCGTGTGTCTGATCTCGCTGCCATGTTCGAGCTGCAAAAATCGACCGTGTGTAGGATTCTGAAAATAAAGAAGCGATAAAAGCGCGAAAACCCGTCGTGAAGCGAACTCATTCAATGAACCCTCTGATGAATCGGCTTTAACGAACTCAACGTTTTTTTTCGCGAGCATGGTAGTGACGTCATGCTGCGTCACCCAATCGCTTCACCTCTTGATTCTCTCCCGTGGAACTGTGCGGTGAAAACGGCACGTTTGTGTCTCCACAGAGTGTACTGGGATATAAAACACCATTTGGTGCTTCAGGTTAATTACATACCTCCACCAGGCTGAACAGTTTACGTTTTGGATCCAATGGCCACTGATAGGCCGGAGCTGCATCCAGACCTGATAGAAGAAGCGACAACGCTCCTGCTCATCCCCCAGGTTTGGAATGAGATTCATGACCCAGAAAAGGTCATTTACTCATCTTATTTTACCTTAAACATGGGTAATTTCAGTTGAAAAGTGTCTTGAAAGTGGTTTTCTTGGGGTCCAGGAACGGATTAATTCACTTTCCATTATTTCTTCTTGGGAAAATAGTTTTGGAATCCGAACTTTTTGGAATCCGAACAGCCTCTTGGAACGAATTAAATTGGATTCTGGGGCACCACTAATATATATATATATATATATATATATATATATATATATATATATAATATTCAGTGTATATATATTATATACAGTATATATATATATTATATTCAGTTGTATATATATTATATACAGTGTATATATATATATATATATATATATATATATATACAAGTGTATATGTATATATGTTATAATCCAGTATATATATATATATATATTATATTCAGTGTATTATATATTATATACAGTATATATATTATATACAGTATATATATATATATTATAATATATATATATATATATATATATATATAATACATATACACTAGACGACCCGTGAACCCGTTGGGTTCCCGTTGTGACAGCGGTTGATGAAAAAAATCATTATAAAAAAAATATATATATATTATATATATATAATATATATATATATATAATATATATATATATATATAATATATATAGCTCCAGTGAGCTACACTGCTGAGGTTGTATGCATGATCAAATATAATCCCGAAAAGTACTTGACTGAATCGGGAATTGATTTTTAAATAATATTTTTCGTTGCCCGATTTGAACGAAGCTTGATATTGTGCTTCAATGTGAAAAAATATATAACTGTATATATATATATATATATATATATATATATATATAATATATATATATATATATATATATATTGGGTAGGTGACAAGAACAACCCGATTCGATTTTGTTCAGGTCTGGATGCAATCCAGTTCATCAGTGCGTTCCTCTATGGTTCCTTTGATGGTTGATTTTCTTTTTTAACCTAACCCCCACCCCACCCCCACCCCCCACTTTCAACACCACAC
>CM068956.1:153227951-153242357 GCA_035128595.1 Eptatretus atami | reverse complement strand
CCTTGTCACACACCGAACCTGTCCACAAAATTTAATCCGAATCTGTCCACAACGTTTTGAGATATCCCGCACACGAACAACCAGACAGACAGGGGTTAAAACCAAAACCTCCTTCCACCTTCAGTGGTGGAGGTAATAAAACTGCATGTTGGCATTGAGTGTCCCCACCTGTACCTGCATCATTCAGCCATTTTTCAAGCAGAGGCCGCAGCTTGCACATGTTCTTGAAGCTCAGATTGAGAGCCTCGAACCGTGAGATTGTTGTCTGGCTGAAGTCGTTTCCGTAAAGCTTACCCATAGCCACTCCAACATCACCCTGCATATGCAGAGACCACTTTGTCAGAAACCACACTGGCCAAATAAAATACCATTAATGATGGCACCACATTTCACGTCTACCAAATCGTTTCCATCTGTTCCTTTCAAACACCTATCCTTTTGTTTCTATCTCATTACCTCCCTCCTCCATTAACTTTAACGGTCACCTCCTCTCTGGGGGTAAAGTTTGATAATATTTACCTGCCGACGTGTTTCTCGGATAAACCTGAGCCGTTTGTACCTGAGTGAAGCCAAGTTTGATCCTTCGCTGTTTGAACATCTTTGAAAACTTCTCCAGCTCCTCAAGTTCCCTTGGATCTTCTGGCTGTGAAGGAGGTTCCAGGCGGCGGGTGGGGATTGAGATCGAGGAGGCCTGTGCAGAAGACGTTTTCTTGGTTAAAAAGCAGAAAACATTATTTTGTCAAATCTATTGTTTTGTAGTGACGTCGCGTCTTCTATTTTTCATCACTCATGACTGCACACACAATTTTCCACCACGGGCAAACAGCTCAATCCAAATTAATTTTTACAGCACCAGCTCGACAAACAAATGTACGTGTACTCTCCGATGTCAACACACTTTTACATGCCACAGAAATCACAAACCAGGGATCTGCGTGGTTATATGTTCCAATATGCTCTCAACACACAACACCTGTGGTGGACTCTCCGCAAGCTCAGCGAGTACATCGGACTAATTGTTCTCATCGCTGGGCGTGGTTTGGCAGGAAGGAACCACCAATCAACTTCCAGTACTTTTCCATAAACCTGGTGGCAATTTCGTTGAAAAAAGGAAGATTTGGGGATCTCCACTCAGCAAAGCACTCATTAAGACAGACAACCTATGGTTCCTTACGGTTTTCTGCCACCCCCCCCCCCCCCCGGACTTCTTCCGTGAAGTCCATCGCATTTCGCATTTGTACAACCTAGTATCCATGTGCTTGTGGTTTGGCAGTGTGACGAGCATAAAATGATTGCTAGTTCTACCGCATAGTATTTACTCATCCATGCTGTTTGTGTTAACCCGAGGCGTTCATCTCTTCTCCCGTAGAGACTTAATATCTCGCGACGAGTCTTCCCGCCGAGGCCTCCAAGCATGTATCCCCGATTCTCATGGACTTGGTTGTTTCCATGTCACGGTTTCGTGACGTTTATTTTGAAGTTGTGATTTACTTTTGTGTTTGGTATTTTGTACATAAGGAACTCGAATAGGAATATCGTAGTTAAGGAAAGTGTGACCGTTTCACATGACTCCTCCCGCGGTGACACAACAAGGAAATGTTAGGTGGGTTTCCCAGGCGGATCAGTTCGTCAGTTAGCGTTAGTTTACCCGTTTGCTTCCTTCAGTCATCACCCACAGAATGTTAAGTAGGAATTCAGTAGTGTCCAAAATTTACTTGTTTCATTTGATTAATGTGTCGGAACGAAGATCAAACAAAGTATCAGTAACGGGGCCAATCTCAAGCAATGCGTGCAACATCTTACGTTCAGGACGAGTACACACCGTATCTTGAAGAGAGCGGGATTGGACAGGTTGCAGCGTTGTCTGAATCACACCTGAAACATTCCATGGACAACACAAGGATTATTTAATGTAATGCTAAAAGAATGAAAAAGAAAAAAGAAAAGAAAACATTAAAGTCATCCATGCGTAACAAGAACACCAGAAGAGAACACTATGTTAGCAGAGATGCTTTTGGGAAGGTCAAAATTAAACCTCAAACTGTGAGAGGCTGCAGCTTGCAGGTGGATAAACCGTTTTCATTGTTAAAATTCAAAAAACATAATTTTGTCAAATCTATTGTTACCTCCGCCACCGAAGTGTGCGGAGGTTGTGTTTTCACCCTGTTTGTCTGTCAATGAGCATGATATCTCAAACGATTATGGATGGATTCGGACAAAACTTGGTGGACAGCTTGGGTGTGTGGCAAGGACGAATCGTTTCGATTTTGGTGAAGATCCGGATCCGGATACTAGATTTCTTTTTCAATTTTTCAACCGATTCGTCACCATTGAGATGTGGGGCCAAAAACAATACTTCAAACAGTTATGAACACATTTTGACAAAACTTGGTGGATGAGTGAGTTGGTTAGGTGACAAGAACAAGCCAATTAGATTTTGGTTCAGGTCCGGATGCAGATCCGGCCTATCAGTGGGATACAAAACGTAAACTGTTCAGCCTGGCAGAGGTATGTGCTCTACCAAGTGGCATTCTAGTTCCATTTGATATTACGCTCGGTAATTTGATTAATGTGTTGGAACGAATATCAAGCAAAGGTAGGGATGTGGAAATTTCCAGATGGCATTTAGAGGAAGGTGTTGAAGAGAGTAGATAGTTAGGTGCTGGAATATGAGCTGGTTTTAATTGAGGGATGTATACAGATCGATTGGGAAACACCAAGATGAGAGTGACCCGAAGGTAAAGGGAAGAACACAGGTAGGTACCTGGTTTGAGTTGCATGCCACATGACATCAACAGCACTTGTGGAGATGCGACTTCCTATGGAATAGCCCCAAACCAAGGTGCAGAGTTAAGTCATCAAACAAACCCCAAACAACAACAGAAGCACAAATAATCCGCAATAAATCAACACCACCCAGGATGGGAAAATTTTGAAGGAACTTAGAAGAGGACTCATTTCACCTGGGCAGAGAGCTGTATGGTGGGAACAGTGCCGAGGACAGACGTGGCAATTGATGAAGAGGAAAGTGTGGAAGAGGAGGTGACGAGAGAGGAAGCCCTTTCTGACGACGTCATGAGTGGAATGGACAAGGAAGAGGAAGTGGAAGATGGACAGGAAATGGAGGAGCAGGTGGTGTGTGATGGAGGCGAAGAAAGGACGGTTGTTTGTTGAGAAGGTGTGGACGTGGATGCAGAACATGACAGTAATGGACGAGGTGGAGTAGACAAAGCGGAGGAGGTTTGGAGCTGGTGAAGGAAGAGTTGTTGTTGTTGAACTGTAGGAAGGGCAAACTGAGGGGGGCAAGAGCAAAAGGAGATGAGACAAGATCAGCTTATCTGTGTAATGCACAGGCGGCGCCAACAAATAGCCCGGAAAGCATGCACAGGTAAAATGCAAAAGTGACGGTGTATGACAGGGGCGCGTATTACAAGGATATCAATAGACAGTGGACATATCGACAGAGTGTATGGGATTTGTGTGAGCTACGATGGGAGCACCAAGCACACAAACACTTTTAAAGGGGAAACAGTTTAAGAATAAGGGTCAACCAGGAAGCCACCTATTAATCAGAAACAAACATCGTTAAATGTCATAATAATGTGTAATTGATAATTGATCACAGAATCAGAGAAACAGCTAAACATGGGCAGCAGTTTGCCTTCTCATAGCAAAGGTCTGGTGGCAAGGACGGACGGACGGACACACACACACACACACACACACACACACACACACACACACACACACACACACTTCAAAGTGTGCAATGAAACATGGACCAAAAAACCCAGCACGGGCCGTGACTTGTGGCACAGCCGAACTGCCCGAGAAATACCTACATCGTAAAGCACCAGGAAGCAATACACAATCAAAATTACCAATTGAATAAGTTTCACCTTTAAAATTGTACATCAAGGTCCTTCACACAGCATCCCCATGTTGTATCTTTATACAAAAGATCTTGGAGAAATGCAAGGCCTTTACATCATAAAGTCCTTAACCATTCAAAGCACCCCCTAATCAGTAATGATGAATCGATCATCCCCTCTCCACCCCCTACCAGAGTCGATGCAGTGATCGGAGTAGACACTGCTGCTTCATTCGAGCCGTCGCTCTTTATCTGGGGAACAATGTCAGAGGAAGAGGAATCAGCTTGAAACGTTGTTCATCTCATCAAAAATAATTAAAAGATTAAATTTTCCCATCCTCAGATTTCATCATTGCTTTTTCGGCACAAGAGGAGAGAAAAAGTTTCTTTGGCGGTTTACCTTTCTTATCATTATTGTTCTCGACTTCTTGGAAACTCGGGGATTGGTTACTCCATCCGGTGGAACGACGTGCATTTAAGAAACAAAATGTGACGAAAATGAAAAAACAAAGTCATGTGCTGAGTTTCTCACCAACGCGGACATCATCCTCCTCTATGTGTCTACCTTTTTTCTATGTATCAACTCTGTCTTTCAATCCTGACAAATTCCACACTATCACTATCTCTCCCCAAAAGGACCGTCTGGCAAACCCTCCTATCTACTTTCTTAACAATTCTTTTGAGGAGGTTCAGCCATTCAAACTTCTTGGACTCACCATCAGCCAAGATTTTTCTTGGACAAACCACATTTCAACGTTGGCCTCTAAAGCCCGTCGTGCAAAGTCCTTTCTTGGCACATCTGAACTCGTATCCACTGACAAGAGTTGCATCCGCAGATTGATGGAGTGCTGCTCTCCCCTCTGGACTGCACCGCTGCCTCACACCTTGCTCAGCTTGACACCGTGGAAACCAAGGCCTTCAAGATTATTGGCCTCTCCAACGATGAAATTGACTCGATGGGCCTATCACTTTCATATCAGATCAGTGGTCTCTCTATTTCTTCCGCCTCCTTTCTGGTTGTGCACCCTCTGCCCTCTTCGTGCTTTGTCCCCTCGAGGTTTCCACAGGGCTCACACGGTGAAGTCAACCCCCTTCTGATAAAACTACCTAAATCCAGAACCACTGCTTACCTCCACTCATTAGTTCCTCTTATTTCCTGCCTGTGGAACCAACTTCCACATTCTCTTCAATCTCATTCTTCCCTCTAGGTTTTCAAGACAGCTGTTCACCACCATCTCAGATCATGGCCAATCCAAAACCATGATCTTTCCTACCCTCATTAATCCTTTGAACCCCGAGCTCCTTGGACTTTCGACTACCCCACCATGGGCTATCTGGAGAAAAATCCGGCCACTCGGGCATATGGAGGATTGATTAGCAGCCAGTAAACCGTCGGCTCAGATACATGGAGGTTTGAATAGCAGCTGGTAAAATGGCCACTTGGGTTCAAAGAGTTAACCTTCCCCAAACCTTCTGGAGAGTTTGCTTCTGTAACCATCTTATGCATCATCCCCTACCCCTCATTTGTCCAAGTCTCCCTCTATTTTGTCCCTCCACCCTACTGTTGCTGTGTTCCCCCAATTTGTCTACGTTACATCCTGATCCGTTCTATGTGAAAGCTCATTAGTCCAGTAGAAATTGACGTAAAAATAAATTAACCTAGACATTTGTGTTAAGCCAGGACCAATTATTGCATTAAATCATCTATAGATGTCCACTCATCATGTACACAAAACCCAAGAAAATCAAGAATGGGCAAATAGGTTTTAATTGATTTTAAAAAAAGGACCCAATGCCTTGTTTCAGCAATATATATGACAATAGTTGTAGGAAGACGGTACCGTTGCTACTATAAACAAATACATGTCAAGGTTACTGGACCTGTTGGTACCTGCACAAATGGACTAAACAAGAAGGTATGTATGAATGTTGAGATACAATGTTCTTGTAAAATACATATAAAGACCCAAGAAACATTATGCCCACACATAATGATGTAGTATCCTTGCAATTGAAAGAAATGAGAGTAGTGCCAGCCTAGTGTATTTGACCTCTTAGGGCCTCAGCTCTGGATCACCAAACTGCCAATATAAATACTATGCAAAGGTGCAAACCCCCTTTGACATCCATATATTCTTGAAAGTTACCATTAGCATCAATTGCAACTCTGATTTTGGCAATCATATAAAAAACAAGTGAAATCCTTCAATACAGCACGTGTGGTGAAGCAAATGAGTACACTAATGTTAAAATATGCAATTTATGCTTTTTCAGTTGAAAACAATTAAAAAGCGTACTTAATATTTGAAATGTAAATCTTTGTTATTATTGTGATAAGCACCTTTATATATAACAGAAGGAATGAATCGTTCGATACAGCGTGGCAGGAGGCCGCAAAAGAATGATAGCAAAAGAAGAACTTAGCTTTCAGCGATCGGCCGCGAAATGCGATGTTGGGCGGAAATGACGTCTTTCGGCACGAAATGCGATGTTGGGCGAAATGACGTATTTCGGCGGCGAAATGCATGGTGGGCGGAAATGACGTCTTTCGTTCGTTCGTACATGAGAGGGGCGCGTTTTCTGGTTTTTTCCCGTCAAGCAATAAATTAAATGGTTTTCACATATATAACACATTAGTTTCACAAATTTCCATTGAAATACTCAGGTATTTCCGTCAATTCTCGCTATTTCCGTCTACGTTACGCACTGCATCTACCGGACGGCTGCCATTGGCTGTCTTGAGGCACGTGGGGGGGGGGGGGGACAGGCACGGAGACGTGGTAGACACCGGGGACATTTCAAACTCGGTGCAATTGTATACAGCGCACGCGCTGTAACTAGATATCTTTTCATGCTCGAGTGTTGTTACTATAAATAGACTGTAGCCTTCTTGGTGCCAATTTATTTTAAAAAACAATTTATATAGGTGTCTATAACTTCAAATCTGGCTGTGATCAATATTGTTCATTGCTAGAATGAGGGAACACCTGAAAAGAATCACGTTGCTTACTTTACTTTCAAGGATTCCTGATTTCAGTGCTAGATTTTGAAGCATTCGGAACATCATCCTTTGACTTGTTCCGATTGCTCAGATGCTGTTTTCTTGAAAACATATTAAGATTACTATATATTTTAGAACCTTCAAATGGATTTTTTAAAACTATCACTATTTTTCCTGGATGTAATACAATAACATAATATTATCAAAGAATCTTTAACTATTATTCAATAAAACATTTGTAAAATATTTAAACTGTATCATTAGATTACATTGATATAGTGAATAATAAATTAAACTTAATTATAAGAATTTTGTCTTAAAAATTTATGACATTTCTAAATATCTTAACATTTTATATTGGAATTTATAACATCTAAGTTTTCTAATGATTTATCCTATAATTGCTAACTTTGAATTAATTTCTCCTTTCAGGTGGTGGTTTGGTCCCACTGGCATGGCATGTGTTATATGTGTCACAGTGGTGAAGGAGAAGTGCAACTGAGAGAGAAGGGTGTCAACTCTCTGATCAAGGCATCTATTCAACGCAAATTATTCACACACCTACTGAATAACTCTGCACAAACACTTTGTGCATGAAAAAGTGCTCGAAAGCCGAAAGACATACACCTCATCTTTCAATATTCAGAGGACAGCAGCAACATTGATAATGAAAATATTGAATCATGAATGCTGTGTTTATAGAGATCAGGGATGATGTGTTTGAGTATAAGACTTCACTGTCTCATATGTGCCAGTAAGATTTGACTTGGGAGAAAATACACAAGCATCCAAATAGAAATGCAGGTATCAGCAATTTGATTGTGAAATCGTCGGGAGGGGTAAGAAAAGTGTGTTACAAGAAACACTACTTGATATTCTGTGGACAACAGATTCTGATATACCAAGGTGGCAGATGTTAAGGCCCGCATCATTGTTGCAGGTGACATTCGTGCCGTGGAAGCAACATATCACCAAAAGTGTATGCAATTCTTTATGGCAGAGCATGATATAATATCTAAAGAAACACTGAAAAACCCACGTGATATTCAAAAACAACTTTTTTACTTCATTGTGTATAGACTCCCTTGATATTATGGAGGAAGATGAGAAACAGCACACAGTACAGGAGCTTTTGGCCAGTATACAGGTGAACTTCCGCCACATATCACCCCTTATAGTCTGAAGCATTTCAAACGACTACTTCTTCACTACCTTATACAAAAATTACATTGCAGAAGTTGATGGAAGGCCAAATGTTGTGACTTTGAGCGATCAGGCATGTTCTATACTACATGATTCATATAAGGAATCATTAGCTGATGGCAATGTTGATGAAGATCTCCAGTCTGCAAAGCGCCTTGGACGAACAGTGAAGAATGCATGAAAAGATATGCGTTGGACATAGATGCTTATCCAATCCAGGTGAAGTTGATATTGATTGCCTTTAAAAAACATTCCACTAGTTCTTCATTATTAATTAAGAACATGTTTGACAAGCCACGTACTTCATCCGCCACCGCGACAACGGATACTGATTGCCTCTGTATGCCACATCCTGATGCAAGCATCTCACCAGTCATTTATGTCACCCCTGCTATTTTGTCTACTGGACTCTTCATTCATCAAACAACACGTTCCCTGTGTTGCACTGAACCTCCTCTCCGGACTTGGTGTAAGCGTGTCTTATGAATCAGTTCAATTTTGAGAAAGCTGCAGCCGTTACTCAAACAAGTATGCCACCCCAAGCCACCCAAGGAGACGCCATAACAGAAGGATTTTGTCAGTGGGTGGCCGACAATTTTGACTACAATGAAGATACACTAACGGCCAACAAACAACTCATGTAATGGGTATTGTAACTTGTCAGACACCTGCGAAAACCAGTAATGTGCAGGTACAACGGAGAAAGGTGTCATCATCGGACATACTATCAGTAAGGAATGTGAATATGGTGAAGTGTACAAAAGTTTATTGTTTCCTGTGTCGTTAGTTGAAGTTACACAAGATATCTGTTTTTGCACAAGATACTGGTTGCCATAATTGTCTTTAATGAATAACACATGTAGATCACCTTGTATTCTCAGAAGTTTGTTCATGAATTATGTACCGAGGGGACGACGTTCGATTCACTATTATAATCTATAGGATGAAGGTCACGATGCCATAATGAGTATTCCAGTTGTGTGCTATTTTGGGCCTTATAAGATATGAAATATATTTTAGAAGATGGTGGCATGGGGGTGACGATAGAGTAGGTGTTTTAGAAGTAGTGTGTTGGAGTTTTCGGTATAACTATTGTGGAAATATATATGCAGGGTGGGGGTTGGTTATTATGTGAGTGTTGTTTACGAAGTGATGTTCTGTATTAGTTTGAGATAGGTTCTTGAAATTATTTACGTGAAGGTGGGTATCTTAGGGGCTGCGCAGGATCGAAGTTGATTTACGTATGGTAGTGGGGACAGACACTAACTTAGTGAAACGTGTATTTTTGCAAAACTATGGAATATTTATGTAAGGAATGATTGATAATGTGACGGCGCCAATTCGACTTGAGTTATTTTCCATCCAGTGGTTGGCCGAACTGCGTTGATTCTATATTAAATCAATTAATTAATTCAGTACTCTAGTTAAAGATCAATATATGATTCATATTTCGGAGGAAGTTCTATATAGTTTGATGGATTAGATTGAGGATGCTCGAAGTTGGATGCGACATTCTCGTTCAAGCTGTGTGGGGAAACATCTTATTTCATTGCATTACCCTGACATAGGGAGCAAATCTGTATGGTGGCAGTGCTTGGATTTATGTAATAAGATATTTATTAGACCAGAGAGTTGAGTATTTTATGACTCTTTTAGTATTGAATATCAATGTTCAATAAGACATTATTATGATGTGTGAGTGTAGCCATTATAGCCTAGAAATTGGATATTGTTGTTGAGTATTCCAAAGTACACAGTTGTAAATTGTATGGGTTTTTGCTACGGGAAAAGTACACCTCATCAATGTAATCGTCCAAAAAAAATAATTTCCAATCTTGATTTTTCTTGGGTTTTATGTAGTGACTAAATACACCTTCTGTACTGTTTAAAACAATAATTGGCCCGTTAACAGAAATGTCTAGGTCCAATGTAATTTTGACTGGACTACATCCACGAGCCTCACTTTGTAATTTACAACAAAAAAGAAGAAAAAATGTGTCAATTACCGTCAGATTGAGGAGGCATTTGGAAGAACACCCAACAACTGCACCTAAAAGCAGGAAGAACGGAGAGTTAAAGGTACGGCGAAGAATCCGTGCGAACGCTTGAAAGATCTGCCGGTGAACGAAGCAGGTAATTAATGAAAGGCAAGAGCAACATAAAAAATGGGAGACGGCAAAAGTCGGACGAGGATGAGGGCGTTAAAGGAAGTAAAACTGACCGGTCCCAACATGCTGGGAGAAACAGTCCCAACAAACTGCATGTCCAGCCCATTGACCTTGTGACCTGGAACATTGAAAGAAGAATGAATCTTTTCAATCTGTACTCATGATACCATTAATCTTGAAAATCAGCATGTCCATTTGCCATAATCAGGTCCTCCTGGAGCATAAAGTCAAACTGTGTATTCAAGCACTGTTTTGATTTTGGTGTACGTCCATTCCTTTGTTTAATTAATTATCCTTATTCCAACGCTCATGGTACACAAAACACGTGCAGGACAGACATATTTGAGGATATCAGTGTACTTGTACATAAATTATAAGGACATTAGTAAAAAAAAAAAATTGATGCCTGAAAACCTTCCCATGACTATACCGAGTACAATGACCAGTTTTCAACTCATTCTGCCCAGCAATTCAGGAACGCATACAACTCAAACAAACAAAACAAGTGGTTATAGACCGGTACTTGTTAAATCAATCGCTCAGACCTTGCCCTTTGCACCTCAAAAACAATAGGCTTCGAGCTCTTGATTGGTGAACCCATTCAGTGACCCAGTGTGCAAACCATGTTCGAATTCCAAGTCAATCAGATGAAAATTGACAATTTGGTGCGATCTTTGACCTTTAGCTTAATGGTTAAGGTGGCGGGCTTGGGATCCGAGGGTCCCGAGTTCAAATCCTGCTCCTCCGTAGAATTAATACCAGGTGGAGTTGACTCAGCCTGTCATCCTTCCAAAGTCGGCAAAACGAGTACCAGCTTGCTGGGATGATTGAGCCATTCGAGTATCCTGCGTCAAGAGTGGCGACACATCCAGGATTGTGCCCAATAGCCCAGGAGACCACTTCGGCAGCACTGACGCTCTGCAGAGTATGGTCCCAATGGATTTTCTTTTGGATTTGACCTTTCGACCTCAAAAAACAGATTCTTCTAGCTTTGACTACTTCTACCAGGTGGTTGTTTTGTGGATCACTCGAGAATTGCAATATGTGGGCGATAGACAGACACACAGACTCGACCAACCAATACTGTATACCATATTTTTTTAGTGTACAAGTTGTTTTGGCTAATTTTCCCATTATTACCTCCACCACCGAACGTGGCCGGGAATTATGGTTTCACCCTGTTTCTGTCTGTTTGTCTGTGAACAGGATATCTCAAAGTTGGAGACGGATTCAGACCAAATTTGGTGGACCGCTTGGGTGTGTGACACAGACGAATTGATTCGATTTTGGTGAAGATCCCAATCCGGATACAAGAATTAAGAAACATATCTCAGTGATTCTTCACCATTGAGAGATGGGACCAAAAACTATGTGTCGCATGATATCTCAAAAAGTTGTGGTTGAATGACAAAACGAGGTGGATGAATTGGTGAGGTGACAAGAACAAGCCGATTAGATTTTGATTAAGGCCTGGATTCAGATCCGACCTATCTGTGGAATACAAAATGTAAACTGTTCAGCCTGGTGGAGGTATGCGCTCGACCGAGTGTCGTTCTAGTCCTTTCCTTCATTCATCGATAAGTCAATTTGGAGTGCAAGCAAAGCTAAATAAACAATGGTAGTTAAGAAAACTATCATTGAGAACAATACAGGTGTCGAATCCTACCTCAACACATGCTTGCTACGGTACTTACAGAGTCGTACTGTACTACGGAGGTACAGTATTTAAAACAACCTGCAGAATCATGATCAGCACTGGCTCATAGCACATTACATTTTGTCACAGTTCACGATACGTATTCTCCTTAATAAACATGAACACCTGACACATTGTAATACAAGCACTCAGCGTTTGTCCACCTAGCTTTGCAGCCGTGATTAGCCTTCTTGGTTTTCTCAACACTTCCGGTTCCGGTTCTTGAGCGACGGTGGCGGTTCCTCTTCAGGGTCTCTGCCGACTTTCTCAAAGTTAAGTTTTCTTGTAGTTTTTATCACGTTTTTCTGTTATTTTGTTATCTCTGTGTTTACTGTGTGTTACTAGTTCGGTCTTGTGTTAAAACTAGTGATAATTGTGGAGATTTTGTCATATTTTCATGTCAAGTTTCCTTGAGGCCTACCATTCTTCCCGTCTATGTGCACGATTGTGTTTGTTGTATTTTCTCCTTTTTACCATCAGTTTTTATTTTCGCCACTTTTCCCTCCACCCTCCTTCTATTCCTCCCAACTATACCCAAATGCTTCATGTCTTAAAATATAAAAAAATACAACAAAAAAACCCCCCTTTTCCTCCTCAACCGATATCCCACATAACCACGTGACTTGCTGAACCGACTCTTCTTCCTCCCTCTTCTGCTGATCTACCATCTTCCTTCTACTTTTGCTTACCCATATTCACCATACACATTCACAATATTTTTCTTCAACCTTTCCTTTACCTGATCTACCCTTATCTTTTTTTTTTATTATTTTTACTTCTCACCTTACACCTCCTGTAATCACGTGATTTCTCTACCCCCTCATCCTCTTCCTGTAACTTTCATTGATCTGCCATCTTCCTCCTACTTTAGCCGATCCACATTCACCAAACACCTTCACGGGTTTTTTTCTTCAACTTTTCCTTTACCTATCTTACTTAACCTTTCTCAGAATAAAAAAAGAGTCTCTTAGAATGTGACAACTTCCTCTTTCACACACGTGGTTCTCAGTATTATATCATAATTCACTACTCTTCTTATTCAAAAGGCTGTTTTGAATTGGACCTTTCCTTCATCCCGTGTCTAAAACGTCCCACTGTTACAACGTTTCTTTTCTACATTCTCTTAATTCTCCTTCATTGCATCCCTCACGTAATGTCTTTAATCGCATCTCTAATTTAGAAATTTTTTTAAATCCCAGTTTGCAATGTTGGTTAATGTTCCATCAATCATCCTTTTTTTCCAACTTCAGTTGCCAACTCACCCCACCTCCTCACCATTACCTGCTATCCCTCTCCTTACCCCTCCCATCTTGCCCCTCATCCTTCCTCCGCTCTTTGCACCTCTTCACTGTCTTCTGCTTTAGTATCAGCTCCTCCTCTGTTGTCCCAAACTGTGTGGTGTTCTAACATCTGTGGGCTCCATTCTAACCTAACAGATATCTCACTCTCTCAATCAGTACACTCCTCAACATTTCAAATATGCTCTTTCTTTCCTCTCACACTCCCTCTTCCCAACCCTCAAATATTATACCTCCCCCTGCCTGCTCCCTTCTTCACCATACCACTGCCAAGTCTCATCCTTCACCTCTCGCATCACTCTCATGCCACCTTGTCCGTGCCTGCTCTCATCGTCTTCCCTCCCTCTCAAAGCAACCTTCACACTCTTTCCCCCTCCAAGCTTCCCTCTCACCTTTCTCAAAAATTCCCCTCACCCTTCTCCCTCAACTCTCCCCTGTCACCCAAGTTCTCTCTCCAATCCCCCCCCTCACTCCCCTTCTCAAAGTTACCCCCCCCCCCCACATCCATAAAGCTGCCTCCTTCCCCTGCCCTCTCTTTTCCATCTCATTCCTCCACCTCCTCGGACTATGCAACTTCCCTCTGCCCCTCTCTTATATCCCCACTGAGCCTCATCCCATCACCACCGAGCCTTTTCTCATCCGGCCCTCTCCCTAGTTCTTCTGTAATCCTCCACACACTGTCAACATCTTTCCCTACCTCCCCTCCCCCTCCTCCCTCGCCCTACCCTCCTCCTCCCCTCCCCTGCAACCAAGCCTCCTCCCCTCCCTCTTCCTTAACAGTGTGGACCTCAAACATCCGAGGCCTTCGCTCAAACCTGACAGATCTTTCCATACAGGTTGCCACTGACAAACCAGACATAATTGTTTAACAGAAATCTTTCCTCCCTCAAGACGTCTGTGACTCCCATGTATCTCTGCCTGGTTACTCACTCCTCCGGTATGACAGACCTGAGCCTCGTCCTGGCGGCGTAGTTGCTCTCTTCATCAAAAACTCTATTCCTCACTCTCCATGCACTGCCCTTACACCCCATACCCCGAGGAACACCTCTGGCTATGGCTTCCCCTCCACTCCCACCTCATGTTTATATGTGTGTTGTCCCGTCCACCAAACAGTGATGTCTGCATTTACAACTCGCTCACCGAAAACATGGACCAACTTCTATCTTCTC
>CM068956.1:153210376-153222280 GCA_035128595.1 Eptatretus atami | reverse complement strand
CTTGAAGGCACTCCACAACTCTTCAGGATCTCCCAACGCACCCAGACCCCCCAAATCCCCACTCAGCCTGTTCGCAAACTCCTCATTACCCTCTCATCCTTGAGCTTACATCCAGCCTCGGCTGGGATGGTACCATTCTCCTGGATTTAAGCTGCAATTTCAGAGTTGCTACAACAAGCCTGTGGTCGGTATTGAGGAATTGAGCACTCTGGCAGACCCTGCAGTTCTGGATCATCCTCTCGTGACCATCAACGATCACATGGTCAATCTCCTTTGCCACACCACCAGCGTTGGAACACCAAGTCCAGCGATAAATAAATAATAAATAGATGCCTTCACGGAAAGTCATTTGGGGAAAGTACAAGTTGTTGCAATCTGAAGGGGGAACTTCAAAAAAGAAGAACATAGTTTCCTCAATTAACCAGAAATCATGACAAGAGATCCCATGAATGAAATTCATTTGTGCACGACCCAATACCCCATCCCCTCCACCCATACCCCCACCCCACGGTCATGCAGTAGATTGCCTGTAATACACTACATGTTGGGTTGTGTATTAAAGACAAGTGTGAAGCTAAATTAAGCAAAATGAAGAGATTCTAAAATTATTGTTAGTCAAAATTAAACAGTTTAAACGGATTGGGGTGGTGGTGGGGGAGGACTAATGTGATGTCACAATAATGACCACAATAAACCCCCACTACCCTCTCTCTCGGTACCATTTCATCCTCCTTCAGATCCTCTTCCATGAACACAGCAGAGTTCCTATTGGTCGATGGAATTTTGAAATAACGAAAAAAAAACAAAGCATGAAACTCACCTGTTGGATTTGATCCCCAACCTGCATCAGCACATCCTTCTCCCACGTCTCTCATGTCAGGCACTGCTGGGATATGAACAACACAATGACAAATCAACTATTATCAGGATGTTAAATATCACAATGAAACTACTAAACATGACACCATGGTCAAGTGGTCAGGTCACTGTCCACGAACCACCATTGGAATATTCATCGTTCCTGTCACTGTCTTTGAATTACCGAACATCTCCATCCGACATCTTCACAAATTGGCCGTGGTCATGCTCTCGGTTCCTCGCCACCACCACTCCAACCTCGGAACTTGGATCACCGTAACCTCACCACTCGGATAACCCAACCATCACTACAACCTCACCAACCGGGTCACCCCAACATCACCAATCGAGTCAGCCACCACTCCAACCTCGCCATTCGGGTCACCCTAACCTCACCACTTGAATCACCCCAACTATCACTACAACTCGCCACCTGAGTCACCCCAACATCACCAATCGGGTCACCCGAGCCACCACTCCAACCTCACCACACAGGTCACCCCAACCTCACCATTCAGGTCACCACATCACTCGGATCACCACAACCACCACTCCAACCTTACTACTTGGGTCGGGTCATCCCAAACACCAGAACAACAGAATCCACTTGGGTCACCTGCTAACTCCCCCCCCCCCAGCCTCACCCTCGGGTTGCCCAGACCACCAAGACAGACTCACCACACGGGCCTCCTACACCCGACATGAAACAAAACGTCGAGAGAGAATGAAAGGAGGGATGGTGGGAGGTGGACGCCAAAGATTGGCAACACTTGCACACCTGTTGGCAGCGATAGAATGCAAAACATGTCAAAAGGTGAGAGTGAGTGTGAGGCAGAAAAATGTAAAAACAAGAATAACCTGATTGACAACATGAGGGTCAGATGTGCGAATAATGGTTTGAAGAAAGATCACCAAGTGCAAGTGGACGACACAGGCCGATGATGAGTGGGTAAACAAGAGTGAAGGTAGTTGGACAAGGGATAAGCAGAGACTAAAGGGATGGTAGAGCGAGCGACAGAAGGAAGACTGCGGGTGGAATCGGGATGAGTGCGGGGAATGGGAGAGGTAACTATGCAAATCGTGGGAATGGAACGATTTCAATTGGCTGCAAAAAATTTACATAAAATGCACAGCGTTGAATATTAAAGCCTCATTTGCATATCAAGCCCCCTCCCCCTGCTCCACCCCCCTCAACTCAGCACAGCACACATCAAACCACCCAAGAAATTGAATAGACGCACAGTTTACGCACATTATAAAAATCTTCCTTTCGGAGTTTCACATCGATCCACCACGAGGTCGCCTTCCACAGTACAGCGTCTCGTGCACCTGCGGCTCCGTGGCGACGGAAATCAGGCTGACCCAAGAGTGTCTATCCCCTTTGGTTGGCCTGTACACCAACGGACGGTGGGATCTCCAGGTAGGTTGTTGAATGGATGTCTAACCAGGTTGGGATGTAGATTGTGGAATATTGTACACAGAGTGATGAAAATGAGGCAAGATGGTTATAAGAGCCAAGCTCGTGGTATTTTGTACCACTATTAAATAGAGGAGGTACACCACATGCGAAGCCATGTTATCAATGGACAAGTGGAACCACCACACCCATGACCCATCCTCACCACACCACGCTCCGCCGCTAAGCTCTCAGCTAATGGGATCCCCGTTGTGTATGCAAATAAGGTCCATCGCACCCACCCCCAGAGGAAGCTCTGCCAATCCGAGCTCATCAAGGCCTCATGGATATGCAAATTGGTGCATTTGAGCTATCCTTTGAGATGTAACTTGAACCAACTGGTCTTTACCTTTTAGCATGGTACGTACCATGCAGCACCTTTGCTGTGTACACCACGTACACATCAGCAGACATGATGTTTGACTAGACCTTCATATCAGAGAAACGATTACTCCTTTGGATGTACAATATGAACGTGTTACAGATGGTGTAAACACGGCTTTGCCAAGCCACACACACTCAGCTCTGCACGAAGGTACAGCCATGCACAATGGTCAAGGAGACCATATTATGGACAGTACCTGCAACTCAAAATCAGGTGGTACGTGTGTGAGACAGAGGGGATCCAAGGAGACCACATTAGATACCTGCAGCTCAAAGTCAGGTGGTATGTGGGAATGCATGAGACAGAGGGGATCCAACGTGACCGCATTAGATACCTGCAACTCAGAGTCAGGTGGTACGTGTTTGAGATGGAGGGGATCATGGAATGGCCTTATATTAATATCAGGTTTCAATGCATCCTGATTTGTACATGACCTTTGTTTAACCACACATTTTAAACAGTCACTCCGATGTTCAAGTTTGGCGTGGAAACAGCTTGAAGGTTGACTGTCAAATTGGCGAGTGGGTGAAGCGTGGTTTTTCATGGTGAGAGTGGAGTGGTCGAGAGTCAACATGGCATTTGGGAGAGTGGTTGTGGCATGATCTTTGGTGGCAATGTACGTGGAGGTAGGCCGCAGGACGGTCTGACGTGGTTCAGACAAGTGTACAGTAGAACTGAATGGTGGTGGTGGGTCGATTAAAAAAAGGTGGTCTTTCCACACGCTAGACGACCTATGTCGTATGACATGAACACAGACACCGTGGCACGATTATCATAAATTTGCAGATATAGTTAGTGCTGCAGCACCTCGAGGAACGCACACTCACCTCGAATCTGTGTAGCCTGGGTTCGAATCCTGACGTACACGTACAAATAGTCATCCCGATGTTTGACAGGCAGGGCGATTTAATCAATGAGTGTGCCGTCCCTCGGATGGTCGTTCGTCCGGGTGTCCCGTCTGCCAGCATTCGTTAGTGGACGTTAAAGATCCCCCACGGTGTCCTTCGCGAAGAGTAGGTGAGCTATCGCCGGCACCCTGAACAAATTACAAATTCTTGGCCAAACTTTAGTCGAACGCCAACACTGGCCAGCCGGTTCGTGAAGGACTTGGGCCAAGCTTTCCCAACCCCACAAGGACGTTGGAATTATTGTGGAATAAGAGGAGGAACCGAAGCCAGTGTTGCAGGACGTGTCGCAGAGATGACAGCAGGAAGTAAGTCGTCATCACACACAGGTGTGTTAGTGGTGAAATGGTCAAAACCTTCTTACAATGTCCTCACCGCTGTGTTCGATTCCCATGGCTGTTCTGGGTTGAAATTTCCCGCATCCTCGAACCCAGTGGTCATCCATCACCTGATGCAAGATTGCTCGTCAGCCTCAAACATTCAAATGTGTGCACAATGCCCCGATACAGGTGTCTGGAAGTCACCTGGACCAAGTGCGAAGATCTTCGGATGATCATTAGTCCATCCCACGTGCAATACCCGGATGTACAAGCATTAACAATATTGTACTCCGGGAACCTTACTCCGTCATGAGGTCGAACGGGAAGGTCTTTCGTCGATCGCACAAAGGTTGGGAGAAGGGGGCACAAGTATTAGTTAACGGGAGGTCGGAATCCACACGAGAGACTCCCCAACCCCAACCTCAACCCCACTACAACGCCCAATCCACCCAACCTCACCCACCCGAGATCACACACCCGACCTCACCCCAATCACAATCACCCCCAACCCGATCACCACCCGACTCAACCCACCACCAACCCCGATACACACCCCGACTCAACCCCAATCCAATCCCACCCCCAACCCCGATCACCACACGAACCGCCACCAAAAAAAAAAAACAACCCGATCACACACCCATCACCACATCCCAATCCCAACCCCGCACACACCCGACACCACATCCCAATCCCAACCCGATCACACACTCCACCCCCACCCCCACCCAACCCCGATCACACACCCACCGACCACACCCCCAGCCAATCCCACCCCCAACCCCGATCAAACACCCACCCCACACCAATCCCGATCACACACCCGATACCACACATCCCAACCAACCGATACCACACCCGATCACACACCATCACACCCACCCCCAACCCATCGCACACCCGATACCACACCCAACCCCGATACCACATCCGCGATCACACCCAACCCATCACACACCCCACCCACACCAACCCGATCACACACCCCACCCCACCCCCAACCCGATCACACACCCGATACCAACCCAATCCCAATCACACACCCGATACACACCCGATCCCACACCGATCACCACACACCACACCCCACCCCACCCCGATCACACACCCGATACACACCCCAACCGCCGATACCACATCCCGATCACACACCCAACCCGATCACACACCCCACCCACACCCCAACCCGATCACAACCCGATACCACACCCCAATCCCAACCCCATCCCAACCCGATCACCACACCCCAATCCCAACCCGATCACACAACCCGATACAACACCCCATCCCAACCCGATCACACACCCGATACCACACCCCAATCCCAACCCCGATCACACACCCGACGACAAAACATCAACAACAGACGGTGGTCGTTCACAGCACGTTTCCATGACAACGCACGGCGCTCCTAACTCGTCCCGATCGCTCGAAACCCCCAGTATGAATTATGCAGATCCCCCTCCCCTCGTCCTCCTCCCCCCGACCCCTCGTGCATATTCAGCAGCTCACCTCGTGCGCGCGCCGAGTTCGCCATGCCGTCGGGGTCCGCGCGCGTTCCCCGTCTCGAGGGTCGTGTCCAGGAGCACGATCTCGTCTCGATGTCCGATAAGGTCCGCGCTCCGTGATGTGGAGCACACGACGCCGATCTCTTGGAGTTTGGGACGTGCGACCGGGCACACAGGACGCGCCACCCTCATTACCGGAAGGGGGCACGCCAAAAACATTTTCTCTTCCGGTTTGTTAAACCGTCGACTTTTACCGACGGGCGACGCGGACAGTCATCCTTGCGCCCAGCAAGTCCGTGCCGTACGGATATCCGTGCGTTGTTTATTCCGAAGAGGACGCCGTACGGTCATTGCTCTCGCTCCGCCTCGATAAAACGGATTAAAAAAAATAATAATAAACCCGCTGCTCGAGTGGTGCGTTACGTCGTGAAATGTGCGTCTCTTTAGACTAATTAAATGTCATTCTCCGTGTCCTTTCATCGTCATATTTCATTATATTCGTTGAGAGGGGTAATTGCCCAATTAAAGGGCATAGTAAACAAATTATAAATATATAGGCAATGTATTAATAATTTATTACATCAGATACATTGTTCATGCGAACCGAGCCTCACGCTTGTTCAACCAAAATACGTTCAAGTTCGATTTTTAAACTAAATCCGATTTAACGACAGAAGAAAAAAAAGTTTACGATGCGACGATGTTAATTGGTCTTACGACGCAACCAAAGATAGTGCGAATACTCAGAACAACAAACAACATCGTTGCTATGGAAACTGTTTTAATTTTTAAATAACTTTTTAAAAACTTGTTTCCGCCTCCACTGAGAGTATTTGTATCACGTCATCGATACCCTGAGATCACCGGAGTATTGATGACGATAATCGATGGAATTGAGACGGCATGGGGAGCAACGGCAGCTTGTTATGATGTCGTGCACGATTGGACGGTGTATAAATATGGAAGGCTTGTCTGGGTGTGGTCGTTCGATGAAGGAAGGACGGCTCGAGTGATCGCTCCCAAGTTCTGGTACGAGGGGCGCGCATCGCGGAGCACGCAGTCCTTTGCGATGCGGACGTAAAGGCGGCTGTCTCGCGTGTAGTTAGGTCGTGAAAGTGTTTTGTTATTCTCAATTTAGCCCTCTCCCCCCAAACGTGTGGGTGAAAGGGGGAGGGGTGAGGGTGAAAGGGGGAGGGGTGAGGGGTGAAAGGGGGGAGGGTGAGGGGTGAAAGGGGGAGGGTGGAGGGTGAAAGGGGGGGGTGAGGGGTGAGGGGGAGGAGAGGTGGGTAGGGGGGTGAGGGGTTGAAAGGGGAGGGGTGAAAGGGGGGAGGGGTGAAAGGGTGAGGGGTGAAGGGTGGGAGGGGATGAAAGGGGGAGGGGTGAAAGAGGGGAGGGGTGAAAGGGGGAGGGGTGAGGGGTGAAGGGGAGGAGGTGAGGGGTGAAAGGGGAGGGGGTGAAAGGGGGAGGGGGAGGGGTGAAAGGGGGAGAGGGGGAGGGTGAAAAGGGGGAGGGGAGGGGTGAAGGGGGAGGGGGGGGGTAAGGGGGGGGGGGAGGGGTGAAAGGGGGGAGGGGGAGGGGTGAAGGGGGAGGGAGGGGTGAAAAGGGGGAGGGGGTGGGAAGGGGGAGGGGGAGGGGTGAAAGGGGGAGGGGGAGGGTGAAAGGGGAGAGGGGGAGGGTATGAAGGGAGGGAGGGGGGGGTTGAAAGGGGGGAGGGGAGAGGGTGAAAGGGGGGAGGGGTGAAGGGGGGAGGGGTGAAAGGGGGGAGGGGGTGAGGGGAGGGAGGGAGGGGGTGAAGGGGGAGGGGTGAAAAGGGGGGGGTGAAAGGGGGGGGGGTGAAAGGGGAGGGGGAGGGTGAAAGGGGGAGGGGGAGGGTGAAGGGGAGGGGGAGGGGTGAAAGGGGGGAGGGGTGAAAGGGAGGGTGAGGGGGAGAGGGGGGGTGAAAGGGGGGGGGTGAAAGGGGTGAGGAGGGAAGGGGTGAAGGAGGAGGGGGAGGGTGAAAGGGGAGAGGGAGGGGTGAAAGGAGGGAGGGGGAGGGGTGAAAGGAGGAGGGGGAGGGGTGAAGGGGAGAGGGGGAGGGTGAAAGGAGGGGAGGGGGAGGGGTGAAAGGAGGGGGGGTGAAAGGGGGGGAGGGGGGAAGGGGGGGGTGAGGGGGAAAGGGGGGTGAAGGGGGGGAGGGTGAAAGGGGGAGGGGTGAAAGGGGGGGGGGAGGGGTGAAAGGGGGAGGAGGGGAGGGGTGAAAGGGGAGGGGGGAGGGGTGAAGGGGGGGGAAGGGTGAAAGGGGGGAGGGGAGGTGAAAGGGGAGGGGGAAGGGTGAAAGGGGGGAGGGTGAGGAAGGGGGAGGGGTGAAAGGGGGAGGTGAAGGAGGGAGAGGTGGGTGTGAAGGGGAAGGGGTGAAGGGGGTAAGGGGAGGGGTGAGAGTGGAGTGGAGTGAGAGAGATAGATATATATGGGTAGGGGAGTTAGCAGAAAGAATATGTTTTACTTTTATGTTGAAGACAACGCATACACATACAACACAACCACACACACAACACACACACACACACCACACACACACACACACACACACACACACACACCACACACACAACACACGTTTTGGGGGGGGAGAGGGCTAATGAGAAGAACACAACATTGACAAAAGGAAGTGGAGATCTTGATCATTATTTCAGAATAATACTGAACTTTTTGCTTTGCGTTACAAAAGATATGTATTTAGAAACATATATTTAGAGTATTGTTGGATTTGTCAAACCTTTGAAGTATCTGATTGGCTTACTTTGAAAAAAAAAAAATCTGAGGCCTACCCAAAACTCTGCCTTCAGTTACAGCCCAAAGTACAAGTCATACCTGGAAGGGCACTCGGTGGAGTGCATACCTCCGCCAGGCTGATTAGTTTACATTTTGTATCCCACTAATAGGCTGGATCTGGATTCGGACCTGAACTAAAATTTAATCGACTTGTTCTTGTCAGCTAACCAACTCTTCCACCAAGTTTCATCCAAATCTGTCCATAACTCTTTTAGATATCGTGCTCTTTATCGTTTTAGCCCTATCGCTCAATGGTTCTGTTCTGTTCTTGCGTATGGCAGCTTGACTGCTGGGTAGCTATCATTTCTTGGAAGCGTGGCTGCGCTGCTGATGCCATGCCCCTCCACCAGTACACTGGTACTCATTTCACTGATCTTGGAAGGATGACAGGCTGAGTCAACCCCACCTGGTGTTGATTCAGAGGAAAACGGGGCTCGAACTCAGGACCCTAAGATCCCAAGCAGGCCACCCTAACCATTAAGCCAACACCAAGCTTGTTACTCAAGAGTGAAAAATCACTTTAAAAATTCTCCAATCCAGATGTGGATTCAGATCTTCACCAAAATCGAATCAATTCTCCCTTGTTACACACACGCCCAACCTACCCACCAAGTTTCGTCCAAATCCATCCACAACTTTTTGAGATATTTTGTTCACAAACAAACAAAGACAGACAGACAGGGGTGAAAACAACCTCCATCCACCTTCGGTGGTGGAGGTAATAAAATTCACCAATTCTGGATTTCAATTCACCTGCCCGTAAGGACTGGTTCTTTACTGGTATGTATTTTAAAAACCTTAACCCTATCAGTGAATGGATTTCAAAGGAGGAAAAATAGTTGGTGGTTGAATTCAGTGACTTGATATGCAAATGAAAATTATCTTCAAATTTCAAGTCAATCAGATGAAAATTGAAGATTTTACAAAATCGGCCTATGTTGACCTCAAAAGATTGACCGCTACATCACATGGTCATGTAACATGTGGTAACGTTTCAATTTCATCCGCTGAACGGTTTTCGATGTTTGCCCTTAACATGATGCAGACACGACGTACGACGTATTGAGCGAATTAAATAGAAAATTATCCAACTTAAAAAAATATATAATATTTCAAGAATTTTGTTTTGCCTAAAACACCCCTCGGCACTCACTGATGAGCCTCTGAAAGTTTGATGAAGATCTGCTTGGTAATCTCTAAGAAAAATGATGACACACACACACACTTCTCTGTTAGTCGGCCTATAGATAGATAGTATAGATGGCTTCACATATTTGCCTGCATTGTGTAATTCTCTCTTATTTGGTCTAATTTGTCACTTTCTTCTGATTTTTCTATTAATTAATTTATTTTCTGAACACGTGCTCTACCTTCCTCCAACCTTCCCACAAATTCTCTTTCCATGCATCAAATTTTCCTTCTCATAGTTCCTTTTGTTCCCTGATCTCATTCTTTACCTTGTGTGTACATTGAAATAACCAACCCTTCTAACTTTTGGAGCACAAAGTAACAATGCACTTCAAGGAATGTTGGTTGTCGTTCGTATCCGAAGAAGAACGTTCACGTGAAACAAGTTTTTATGCTGCAGAAGCTGCTGCCCCTGACAGCAACCATACTCTAAGATGGTGAACAGTGTAACCCGGTGTCAAAACCCTCCAGAAAGACCACCAGTGGACTTTAGGGTGAGGGTGCAGCAGGTGCAGTGGTGACTTTAAAAATTCTCGGATCAGGATCGGATCGTCACCAAAATCTAATCAATTCTTCGTTGTCGTACACCCATCCTGTCCATAAAGTTTCGTCCAAATCCATCCACAACCTTTTTAGATATCCTGCTCACAGACAAACAGACAGACAGAGGTGAAGAAAACCTCCATCCACCTTCGGTGGCGGAGGTAACTAGAGCGAAGTCGATGGCAGCCCATCGCTAATCCCCACGCTTCCCACCTCAAGGAAAGTTGAAAGATTCCAAAAACTTCCACCAAGAATGACTCCATTTCAAAGTTTGATTGACAATTTTTTTTCACGTTTTAAACCCTGTGACTCAAAGTCCCCCCCCCCCCCCCCCCCCCCCCGGGGCATAAACTGGGGGTCAAATACAAAAAAAAAGAAAAAAGATCGTTAAATATTTCATGATGCGTTACATGTGACCTGAACTTTTGTTTATAAAACGTAATGTATATAGATTGATAAGTTCGAAGGGAGTTTTAGTTGATGGTGTTGGTAACCAATGCCCATTTGTCGTGTGTTTCTCCTTTCGTGCATGTGCTGAAAAACACCCCTAATGTTGATTGCACATAAAAAGTTTAATTCAACAAGTTTTAAAATGTGCCTGGAATTGCAATTACCCAGGTGGTGGGGCTAACATGATACTGCTCTTGCACATTCTTGCCATTTGGTGATCATATGGACCAAGTTTGGTGAATTTCTCGAGTTTCGTGAATTTCTGGACAACCGTTTAGGCTTCGGGGGAGATAGCGTGATGGACAGACGACAGAGACAGCTGCAGTCGATTACAATATCCCCCCGTTTTTTCAAAAAGTGTGGGGATAAATATTACTTGCATCTCATCATATCCTGTAGTTCACAAGAAGTTGTGTAAGCTCAACCAGAACAAAACAAGTGTTCTTTGTGTGTTGTTTTGTGTACGTTGTTATCGTGATTTGTTTCAGGGCCTGTGGAACTGTACTTATAAAGCTGTAATTGTGTTCATAACAGTTTTAGCGGGTATTGAGTTAGTTTATTGAAAGAAGCAGGGGGAGGCCTCGTGTTAAGTTTAGCGTTAAGTCAGTTGGAGCCTTGGGAGTATGGGGATAAAAATAGGGTATAAATAGAGACGCGAAGGAGAAAGGAAGACGAGTTCATTAAAATGTGACAGATGCTTCAATGTGGGCCATATCAACATTGGGAAGCAGAGGGTTCTCATGTTGTAGAAGTGGTGAGGAAATCGGTCCACTTGAGGCAAGGTTATTACCGGGTTGAAGGAAACGCACGATAATCTGCCAGCAAGTAGTAGCAATGCAGAAATTTGTAGAAGCATAATAGTTGCGTTACGGTTGTGCGAGTGAGCGTGCTGCAGAATGGAAGTACGGCTGACGCGTTGCATGCGTGTGCAAAAATGTGGTGATGGGCAGTGCGGGCGCAGCCTGTGATACGCCGCACGGGTGCAGGCTGTGGTGACGGCTGCTTTGCACGGGTGCAGCTTCGCGTTTCGATGCGCTGCCAGCAGGTGCAGCTGTGTTGACGCTTCTTGCAGCGCTGCAGCGGCTGTGCGTGACGGCGTTGCCAGCGGCTTGCCAGACTGTGGTGACTGTGCAGCGGGTGCAGGCTGTGGTGACGGTACAGGCTGTGGTGAAGTTGCACTGGGTGCAGGCAGTGGTGTCGGTGGTGAAATAGAAATTGGTAGACATGAGGTATGGGAGACAGATTTTGTGGGTGATGAGATTATTAAATATGGAGATTCTTCATTCTGCATGAAGGATCGTAAACATATAATTCTGTGCAGTTTTGAAGGAGCAGGATTCCGGGACATTGAAGGAAGGGTAAACAATATTGTATCGAGTCATGGCAGGAAGAAGTTGGTTGTGGTACACCTCAGTAGAGGAATAATGGGGCTTCTGAGGCATCCATGCAAATGAATGGGGAAAACGGGGTAAACTCTATG
>CM068956.1:153154569-153179215 GCA_035128595.1 Eptatretus atami | reverse complement strand
TCAGAAGAAGATGACAGGAACCAGTAAGACCCAAGTAACTGAGAAGCTTTCTTCGAGATGAAGCACAAAGACTGAGCTTTTTCACTTCCTTGCGGAAAAGATGTGTGAAGCACAGACGACAAGCACAGTCATTGTCACAAAAGGAGAAGATGCCATTAGCTTCAAGGAAGTCACTGGATGCTGTGTCTCCATGTTGTCATGAGAAAGCTGACACTCGAATATTTGTACTCACAGGGATGCAACGACGGATGGTAGCAAGTCCATTATCATTAAGGCTAATGACACGACGTACTAGTCATAGCAATATCTGTACTGCATCCTTACAGAACTCGGTCTTGAGAACATGTGGATTGCCTTTGGCCAAGGAGCCAAGGCCGATGGATTCAGTCCATGAGGTAGTTTCTGCAATCGGGCCTGAGAAAGCTGAGGGATCCCATACTTCCACGCATTCACTGGATGTGAAGTCGTGTCTGCCTTCCGCGGTAAAGGGAAGAAAACTGCATGGCAGACTTGGAACGTCTTTGATGATGTTTCTGAAACATTCACCAATCTCAGCCAGCATCCAACATTGATTCGTGATCTTGACTTTTTTATTTTTTTTTTTTTCAAATTTTTTCAAAATTTGGATTTTCAATGGCCAATCAGGCAGATTTGATTAGAATCCCCTGAGAACAAATGTCCAAATTTGATGCTTGTATCATCATTTGCACGATTCCTCTCAAACATTGCTGTTATCTGCCCACTATATCACTCCGGGAAGAGGTGGGGGGGGGGGGGGGAGGAGGATGTGGGTAGGGGTTTTTGAAGGAATACTTTATTGTTTATCTTTTTTGGATTTACACCTCATGCACGTCCTACTCTCCCCCAAACTCCTCGCTTCCTCTGCAGATATACGTGCTGAGCCAGGGTTGCTGTGTGTATCAGGGCTCGGTGACACAATTAGTACCTCACCTCGCCCAACTGGGCTTGCAGTGTCCGACGTACCACAATCCTGCAGACTTCGGTACCCATTATCATCAGAAATTCCTTCACCTTACTCCTCATTTCTGTCACAAGTTGATTTCAGTAAATTAATATCATGTGATTATGTAAACGAACTCATTATCTTGATAGAAAATAATGATCATCTTCTTCTTCTTCTTCCTTATCGATTGCTTGTTTTATACTATGGTTGCGTGGTCCATCTTTATGACTCGGAGACAGTGTGAAGAGAGATTGAGGTAACTCATCATCCGTGACGAGAGAACTCTCTCAGCATCTTACGCCAAACATCATGGCACAGAGAAATGTAAATGGCAGCAAGTGGCAATTGCAATTTAATGAGGACACTGACAATCACACCCTTTCTCCTGTTCCAAAGGTACACCCAATGTGTAATACTCACCAGTGAGTGTAAACAGGCAGGATAGCAGCTTAACACCATGCTTTAAGATGAGCACACTGTGAACATACATCATATTTTGTGAAACAGCAGTCCCGATTAACCGCACTCCATGTTCTTCATTCTTTCAAATTAATCGCTTTAGTGATGGAAGTAGCTTCTGGCGACTACGGGGACCTGACGTTCTCCTGGCTGCTGCAGTTCAAGATGGAGCTGCGGATGGCTAAAGGAGAGCTCACGAGCGACCCTTCTTTGGAGCCTGTCCCCAGGCTTAACTGTGAGGAAATCCCACTTTCATGCACATTGTCACGTGCCTTCTACTTTTCTGGTTTAGTCATGCATTGTAATGGCAGCTTGGTGAAAAAGCAGAATTCTATGGCAATACAAGAGAGTTTTACATAAGCTACAGTAACAGGCTTCCCCATTGTCTTGGTGCTGTCAGTTGTCCCAAGCATGAGCTTGTGATTATTACTTCCGGTAACAATCGAAGGTGATCAAGAATAAAACAAGAAGAGGTGATCATTATAATCCTCTCTATAGTAAGGATATAGAGTACCGATGTGGAGTACTCTATATTCTCTATCTCTAGATATAGAGTCGAGGTAAACTCTCTCTTCCTCGTAGGAGGTACCGATGTAGATTGCCAGTGGCAATCCGCCCTGGTTAAATGAAGCGAGCAAATACCACCTACGTGGCGGAGGGTATGCGCGCTACTGAGTGCTGTTATAGTGGTTTTTTGTGTGTCTTTCGGCCCTCTTCACATCTCAATCACAAGACTTCCTTTCCACATCTCACATTCTTTTGCCAGGATAACTGATGTGTTGAAACATCTGGTAGTCGTCCGTTAGGCAGGTGTTTGCTCGCTTCATTTAGCCGGGCGGATTGCCAGGTCCCTTCATCTCCCAACGTTATTTAAAGTAATTATTGTAGAATGGAAAAGTAGCCTTGCTGGTTGAGGGATATTGTCGATCCGAATCGGCGGACAGGTTGAATGATGGATTAAGATGATGGACAGGCTACTGTCTGATATAAGTCGTCTTATAAGTGGCATGAGAAACCATGTGGAAGATGTGTACCATTACTATATCTAATAAACTCAGTGGACTAGCTTAGGTTTCCACTACTGTTTGGGTTCAAATGCATGTTCACTTTCAGTTCATCTATCTCGTCAATTGATTCCGACAGTCGTGTTACTCGCACACAGAGGGAGAAAATTCCCTGTGCATTTCAGGAGCCATGCGGTTGTGGTCTGCGGATCATTGGAGCCAGTTTTATGACCCAGATGTGCGTTCTGCTTCACCGCAGTCTCATTACATCACTCGTGACACTGTGAGTACAGTCACATATTGGGAGGGGTGGGAGGGGGGGGGGGGGGAAGGGCATCTACAATCCATTCACATAGTCACTCCTTCATTCTCTTCACTCATTCTTCCACCAGGTGCTGTGCCACTGCGTCTTGCATCACACCTTGCTATCGTGTGCTTGTGGGACTCTCTACCTGGACATCGGTTCCGATGCCATAAAGTCTTCAATAACTCAGCTTCTCTTCTTCTCACTGCTTTTCCTCACTTTTGCTGCAATGATGCCCACTGTGCTCACATGTATTTCGATACAAAATATAGCAGAACTCTTACACCCGCCCCTCTCCCCCCATTCATATGCCTCATGCACTAAATGCTTTTAAAACTTTCCAGCCATCTCTACCCATCTCGCACACAAATCAGCATTTGTTACCTTCACTACCGAAGGTGGACGGAAGTTATATTTTCACCCCTGTTTCTCTGTTGGCACGATATCCCAAAATCTTGTGGACGGATTTGAGCAAAATTTGGTGGACTGGTTGGTTATGTGATGAGAACGAACTGGTTCGATTTTGGTGACAATCTGAATCGGGTCTGACTACTAGAATTTTAAAAATGATTCTTCACCATTGAGAGATCGGGCCAAAATGATATTCACGACTTCCTCAAAAAGTTTTGAACGATTCGGATGAACTTGGTGGACATGATGGGTGTGTGTGTGGCAAGGACAAATTGATTCAATTTTGGTGAAGATCCGAATCCGATCTGGATATGAGGATTATTAAATTTTTAAAGTGATTCTTCACCATTGAGAGATCGGGCCAAAAACAATATATAGCATGATATCTACAAATGTATTGATTGGCCGATATGTTCTTGTGGATCAGGCATTACGTGGTGGAGTATGTGCTCCACCGAGTGCCCTTCTAGTTTTGAATGTATTTGAAATTTCTCTGCTTGACCAAAGACTGTAAAGTGTTGTTGTTAAAGAAGAATGGACAGTATTCTAATTAGTCGATATATTAATAAAGCAACAGGGAGCGAATCGAATAGGAATGAGTTGATAGTGTGTGCCAGTCCCGACAGAGATGGCGGTGTTTCTGCGTGACACTTGAACTGCTGGTACGGACTCAAGACCTACTACCTTGCCAAACTCTGGCAGACATTCCATCAGGTTTTTCCTGCTTTACAGTTGTTTTTCACTTGTGTGTGAAATTACATCATCGCTTTTTTCTGGCTGGCATGACAGCTCATTGGTTGCATACTCACCTACGAGTTGTCTCGTCTGGGCTTGATTCCAATTATGAAAGGGATTATAAGACTGTCATCCTGATGCTTCTCAGGTGGAGCATGGCCTCCATGGGTATGCCATCCTCAGAGGGAATGTGAATCCTCCTGTCCTAATTGTTCACATTTGCTTTTGGACATTGAAGACCCAACGTATTTTATATAGTGTGATGCTAGTTGAGCCGACTTGTAAAACTGTGTCCTAATTATGTACGGAGGTCGAGAATGATGCGATGTCACTGCAGGTATTGTATACTGGTAGGGGCACCCAGTGCTGTTTCTAAACTGTTGGAATTTTGAAGAAATCAACCTTTTTTTTCTATATTTTTTTTTGTGGGGCCTGAAACACTTCACTGCACCCACTGAGGAATGGGTCGGGGATCATTTAATATTAGCTGTTAGATGATTGATGGATGATGATTCATTCCATCATTATTTCTTCTCGACATGGCGATTTAGATCAACTCCCACGAGCTTCTGCGCCACCTCTTTCCTTATTCTTTTTCACACAATGTCACATGCAATCTTATATATTATTATTATTATTTTTTGCTATTTTATCAACATATGAGGAATGAAAAATAATGAATGAATAACTGTGTGAACAGATATTGTTTCAGCGCTGTATTGTGTCCTGGCATACTGGCTCACTGACAACCTGCCGAGCCGGTCGTTTCCTTCCTCTTCTCGCAATGGCAGCTCTCACAGCACTGGTTGCTCAATCTCTGGGCCTGCTTATTGGTGCAGCCTCACCTTCCATTCAGGTCTGCATTCAATCCTGTCCTTGTGCCTTTGGACTTTTTACACAGGTGATACACTTGTTTTTTGTTTTTTTACTGCTCACCTGCCTGCTCAGGAGCAACTGTTCAGTTGTCATTCTCTCCAAAGACAAATGTTTATCCCTCTGCATCACCATTGTTCACTTCGATGGAACACTCCTCACATCACTCTCTAAACCCTTCTTTCCTACCAACATCATATGATCCTTAGGAAAAAAATCTCTCTGCTTGTTCAAATATTTATGACTCTGTTTGTTGTGTTCTGCTGGGCTGGCAGGACAGCCTAGAGAGCTGTCTAACCTGGGTTTGAATCTCTGTCCAGCTATAAACTGCCGTGCTGGTGTTCGCGGCAGGGCAGTTCATCAGTGGGTATTCTATCCCTCCGATGACTTCAACCGGATGTCCCATCTTCTAGTATTGCTTGGCAGATGTTAAAGATCTCTACGGTGTCCTTTGCGAGGAGGAGCCGAGTTATCGTCAGCACCTAAACAAATGACTAATCCCTGCTGGAATGAGGGTACCAAGTGATCTGGTCTTGGAGGTTCCTTGACGCACTCGGTTACCCTGCTTCTTATCTTAGAGTGCAGTTGCTACTGGGTAGAAAGAAGCCTCTGCATTCCATACAAATTAATACCACTTTTTCTGGCTGGCATGACAGCTCATTGGTTGCGTATCACCGACGAGTTGTCTAGTCTGGGCTTGATTCAATTATGAAAGGGATTATAGACTGTCATCCTGATGCTTCTCAGGTGGAGCATGGCCCTCCATGGGTATGCCATCCTTCAGAGGAAGTGATATCCTCCTGTCTAATTGTTCACATTTGCTTTTGGACATTGAAAGACCCCAACGTACTTATGTTGTGTGCTTGTAGTCGAGCCGACTTGTAAAACGGCCTCTTTTGGTACGAAGGGTAATCACCGGATACGGTATTTTGCTATCTTCATTTCAACAACTTTTCACCATCAGTAACGGATGTGAGCTAATTCTCCGTAACCGATATCTTTATCTCAGGTGGACATTATGCCGGACCCTCTCAGCTGTTCCATCCTTCTTTTTTCTGGCTTCTTGTGAGCTTCGATACCATACCCTATTACTGCATGGCTGTCATACACCTCCTATGTCGGTAAGCATCTGTCTGTGCACCTCTTACCTTCGCGTATTCGTTTGTTATTGTTTTGTCCGTGAAAGATTTGGTGTGAGTCAAGAAGGTTACGTGAATTTACAAGGACATTAGATCTTGAGGGGAGAGAGAATTATGGGTTAGAGGTTGTGGGGGGGGGGGGGTGCAAAAGAGAGATAATACTTATCTCAGGCAGCAGACAAACGCAAATGTGAAGTACATGAACTCTTCAGAAGAAAAAAAATGAGTACCTGTACCTGTCCAATGGAAACCAGTTTCCCCCTCAGGACGCTACTCTGATTCGCTGTCATCCAACCAATCAGAATGTGCCACACGAGCTCATACGAGCTGCAGTGCCTTCAGAAAGTATTGTTGCGGTTTGTTGGGGTAGATGGAGGAATTTAATAGGAAAGTTAGGATTGAATGAGTTGTTTGGTCCGTGGACGTGCAGGAGACATATCAGTGTACTTAAGTAGGGAGACTGTGAGCTTAAGTGTTACGTGTCACCACATGGGGGGTGGTGCGGTGTTAATAAGATAGGGATTAAGATAAGTTCCCCAGTATGTAATTGCCACCCTGTGACTTTTCCCTATGTTTTTCTATTACAAACCATGGAAGAATTGCGTTTTTATAACATGACCAAGTGGGCAAGAAGCCCCGTCTCTAAGGGTGAGGCAGGCGAAGTCACGTCCCTGAGGCTGATGAGTGATTGGGCATGACGTCAGAAGCGAGGCAGGCAAGCATGCTGAACAGGCAAGAAGCCCCCTACCCGGGTTTGGTGCGAGAAAGCCACGCCCTGGGAGGAAACGGTGTTCGGTGACGTCAGACAGAGTTAGAGATGGGGAGAATGGACGAGTGCGGAGTGAGGGGCGCACGTGTCGAGAGAATGTACTTCATTGAGGCTGCAAGAACAGGGCTTATGGCTGGCTTTCCTTTGACGGATGAAGAGGATGGCACGATTCTCGTATTCGTGCTGAGGCGAATTGGCTCGCATGGTGAAGTGAACCGCTGGCCATTGACACTTGGCTGGTCATACGAGACGGGCCTCGAAGCCTCGTTCCGTCACCAAAGGGGACGGCGCCATTCTAAGCTGCACAGGGTCTCTGAGCTTGGTGTTGAATGCCGCTGACGTACGTTTGTCCTGCAGTGAGAGAGCGGCTTGGTGCCATTTCGGGATGTCTACCCATGCAGGACAAAGCGCCTCAATTCCACGTTCCACAAGGACCATCTCTGGACCAAGCTCAGTGCAAGAATAAGGAAGGATTTCTTTTATTCCATTTCCCCTTGTCTGTATTTAAGTCTGTGTGTGGAGGCTCCTCAACTTTAGACTTAGTTACCTCACGTTTATTATATATTCTGAATGATTGTCTTTGTAAGTATTTGTCTATTTTCATTAAATCTGTTTATTTTAAGTTGCTGTGTCCTTGTATTTGGCGTGGGGTTCGAGTATAAAGCCCCCCCCCTGCTGTGCTCTCGGACCTCCGTTGCCCGCTTTGCGCCCCACCCTCCCGTATGCGTTATAATCCCCGAAGATCAATGTGTCCTTCCTATTAAGGAAGAACCGCTTCGGCTATCCGAGCTGGTGGTGTAACCGCCATCACACAATTTGGGTCAGGGGGATTACCTGGACAGCCAGCAAGCGACAGTATTCACACCCTCTGACTTTTGTCACATTTTGTTGTTTCAGTCTGAATTTAAAATGGATTAAATTAAAAAAATTGTCACCAATCTACAAAAATACCCATAATGACAAAGTGAAAGTTGTTTTTAGAAATTTTTACAAATTCATTAAATGAAACCTGAAATGTCTTGCGTCAGGAAGTGTTCAAACCTCTGAGTCAATATCTTAAAGCAGCGCGTTTGGCAGCGATTACAGCTTTAAGTCTTCCTGGGTAAGTCTCTTTCCTTGCCACCTTTTCGACCTTGCCTCAGACTTCAGACTTGACTTCTTGTACACATCAAACACTACGTCGACCCTCTCGTACATGGCACCATAGGATTCCACCTTTGGGATGATGTCTTCTTTAGCATAGTCATCAAACATCTTTGAAGTGCGGAGTTAGGCATTGATAAGTGCTGAGCCATCAATGATGACTGCATCTCCCCTTGGTTCTCTGTCTTGGATGTTCACTTGCGCTTCAAGAATTTCAGCCAGCTGTGACTTCAAATTTTTTTGAAGTTTTTTTTTTTCTCAAAATTTTCAAAATTTGGATTTTCAAATGGCCAATCAGGCAGATTTGATCAGAAAGCCCTGCTGAACAGAAATGCCAAATCTGATGCTTGTATCATAATTTGCACGATTTTTCTACGATCTACTACACTAATAGCGACGTTTGGTGAGGCGTCACTCTCCCACCCCACCCCTTTTCCTCGCTCTTCAATTCCTAGCTACCCCACTCCTCCCCCCCTCCTCACTGCCCCACATCTCCCTCCTCTCCACTCTCCCCTCCCCATCCTCCTCTTTCCCCCCCTACCCTCCATCTTTCTCCCCCCTGCCATCCCTTTTCTTCTCCCCTACCCTCCCTCTTTCTCCCCCTACCTCAATATTCCCATCAGCAAAGCGATGGGTTGTATGTCGAGTATAAAATAATCCGCCACTTATCAAGTAGGAGAGAGGTAGAGGGAGAGAGGTAGAGAGAGGAGAGAGGAGGAGGTAGGGATGAAGTGAGAGAGGTACAAAGGTAGAGGGAGAGAGGAGAGTACCGATGTCGAGAGAGAGGGGAGAGGTAGGGGGAGAAAGGAGGAGGTAGCGAAGGAGAGAGAGAGAGAGAGAGAGAGAGAGAGAGAGAGAGAGAAGGGGAGTGATGTAGAGGTGTAGAGGTAGAGAGAAAGGTTTCTTGTCCATTTGTCGAGTGGAATACCTTATCAAACATATGAAAGAGGCGTCCACTGGGCTGGTGTAGGGAACACACAATTGTGCGTCCCCCGGCTGCGAGGCCACGAAGGAGGGACACAACCTGCTCACTGGCCCAGCTGTCCAGGCCACTGCACACACAAGGTCATCCGCTTACTCATCCGATCATCTTAATTTTTGCTGTTCTTAATATCAATAAATTATAATTGCAATTAGAACGACCGATCACATTTATAACCCCAGCAGGTAAGTTTAACCTTCTGAGAGTGGAGTGCCGTCCAGACTCCTCTGTACGTGTGACGTGACAGTAAGTTGGTGGAACAGGATTTCCTTTTGTAATGGTGATCATGTTGAGAGTACACAGATTACACGATGAAGTGTCACACCTTGTGGGCTCGTCAAAAAGCATTACTGGTGGATTGTTCACAAGCTCAAGGCCAATGGTAAGGCGGCGTCTCTGACCCCCAGAGAGGCTTCCAGCTCGTACGGTTTCACATCCACCCAGGCCGAGTGCAGCGACAATCTCACTCACCTGAACACACAAACACAGGTACAAAGAGACTCGCTTCACTGTGCACAGGATACGGTGGTACATCAAGTAATGCAAAAAATTATTTATTAATTCAGATTGTTGTTTGTCCTTCCATGTCTAAGAAAAACTTTTTAATTGTGATGATGCATTGTTTACACCAACCTGTTATTAATAACACTCAGCAGTTTGATGCAATAGTGAACAGGTTACTCACTCGCCAGAAATCCCTGGGTCATGTCCCATGAAACATTTGGTAATCATCAGGAATTTAAAAGTCTCTTTACAAGATGTGATGACACAAGCCTGATGACTCACTCCAGCAGAGATAGTGGCCAGGGAAGTTTATTCAAACTTTATCTTGTCATTTATTGGGAAATCATGTCGGGGTTGACGCAACAAATGATGCAAATGAGGCGGTATTTCACTCATTTTCCTCTGCCGTTTATGTTCGATGCGAGATGTCATGTCGGAGACTAGAACGGCACTCAGTAGAGAGCATACCTCCGCCAGGCTGAACAGATTATGTTTTGTATCCACTGATAGACCGGATCGAGATTCGGACCTGAACCCTTTAAAGTTTAAACACTGAGATCCTTGGACTTTCGGCTGTCCCATTCTGGGGTCGCTGGAGGAAATATCCGACTGCTTGGTTATATGGAGGTTTGAATAGCTACCTGTAAACCAGCCACTTGGTTATATGGAGGTTTTGAAGAGCTACCGGTAAACCAGCCACTTGGTTATATGGAGGTTTGAATAGCTACCGGTAAACCACCACTTGGTTATATGGAGTTTAATAGCTACCGGTAAACCAGCCACTTGGTTATATGGAGGTTTAATAGTGACAGTAAACCAACCACTTGGTTATATGGAGGTTTGAATAGCGACCGGTAAACCAACCACTTGGTTATATGGAGGTTTGAATAGCTACCGGTAAACCAGCCACATTTATATGGAGGTTTAATAGCTACCGGTAAACCAGCCATGGTTATATGGAGGTTTCGAATAGCTACGGTAAACAGCCACTTGGTTATATTGAGGTTTGAATAGCTACCGGTAAACCAGCCACTTGGTTATATGGAGGTTTGAATAGCTACCGGTAAACCAGCCACTTGCTAATATGGAGGTTTGAATAGTGACCAGTAAACCAACCACTTGGTTATATGGAGGTTTGAATAGCGACCGATAAACCAACCACTTGGTTATATGGAGGTTTGAATAGCCACCGGTAAACCAGCCACTTGGTTATATGGAGGTTTCAATAGCTACCGGTAAACCAGCCACTTGGTTATATGGAGGTTTGAACAGCTACCAGTAAACCAGCCACTTGATTACATGGAGGTTTGAATAGCGACGAGTAAACAAACCACTTGGTTATGTGGAGGTTTGAAGAGTGGCCTGTAAACCAGCTGTTGCGGATTTCGAAACATTGTGCACACAAACAGACAGCAGTCCCTAGGCTTAGTTATTTCAATAAGTATGTGTTTATAGTTAGAATCCATCCCCTCTGTCTAATGGGAATTTCGTGTGTGCGCTACGAGTTACTTTTTAGTTAGGTTTTTTATACATCCTCCACATCTACATCAACTACAACAACAACCACTACAACTCAACAACTACAAGAACGACAACAACATCGCCACCATCCCTGACTCAATCCAGTTGCCATTACACACGTGTTTTTGGCTGGGGACGTGGGCGGGGCTTTCGGCGTCTTGGGTCCAAGCTCCGCTCCGAGGAGGGGAGGAGAGCGTTTCCTCCAGCCAATGAGCGGAGGGCGAGCACTATACGCGCGCCCCAGCCAATCGGGAGGCCGCCACAAGTCACCTGAGAACACCTCGTCCAATCAGGAGGCGAGTGGCCAGGAGAAGAAGCCCCTCTCACCAAAAAGAGGAGGAGATTGGTTTGGTCTGGACCAGTTTTTGAAGAGACCGGGTGATCGTGGTGACGGCAGAGTGGTGAGCAGTCATTGGGGCGATTGGCTTGGTCGACGGGGGTTCTGCAGACAATCGTGGCGACTGCGAGCGTACTGCAGATGGTCTGAGACAGTGGTGGTCATGGTTGAGCGGTCTCGTTCGGGGCCGTGGACTTCGGGTCGTGGATTCGAGTCCCACCAGTGATTTGGAGTCGGTGTGGCCGCACGAAGCGGACAGGTATCCCGGCCCGGTCTTGACCCACGGGGTCCAGTTTCTGTTTGGGTGTGTGTGTGTGTGTCCGTTGGCCCAGTCTGTTAAGTAGAATTGTGTAAGTGCTTTCCTTTGCTTGTAAATTACCATTTCTTTATTCGTGATTATGTCTGCTCTCTGTCTCCCTCCCTTATAAATAAACCCTCTTGTTAAATGTTCCAGTTCGTTGCCCGTGTTTTCTTCCATTGACCCAGCACGGTACAGATTTGAGGAATAGTAAGGCCGTTCGTGCCGTAAGTTGTTCATTTGGACCGGCGCTGCTTTGGTAACTCCCGCTCGGTTATGCCGGATCCGAGTCGGTAACAGCGACTCGGTCCAGACAAAGTCGGCCGAGGGTGTGGTTTCCCGTTAGCTAGACTGTGTGGGTACTTAGGTATATTGAAATTCGGCAATTAACCCTACCCCTCGCGGTCGAGGTATTGGCGTCCACGGTCCTTAGGTGACCCGTCGACTCCGGAGTTATCCGGAGTGACGACCGAAAAATTCCGGGTGTTCGGTGGGAGCCGACTCCACTGCTCCACCTAGTGGTTGTTTATCGCCACCGACCCCCGGCCCACAACACAGCCACTTGGTTATATGGAGGTTTGAATAGTAACCAGTAAACCAGCCACTTGGTTATATGGAGGTTTGAATAGTGGCCAGTAAACCAACCACTTAGTTATATGGAGGTTTGAATAGTGGCCAGTAAACAAACCACTATGTTATATGGAGGTTTGAATAGTGGCCAGTAAACCAACCACTTGTTATATGGAGGTTTGAATAGTGGCCAGTAAACCAACACTTGGTTATATGGAGGTTTGAATAGTGGCCAGTAAACAAACCACTTGGTTATATGGAGTTTGAATAGTGGCCAGTAAACAAACCACTTAGTTATATGGAGGTTGAATAGCAGCCAGTAAACCAGCCACTTGGTTATATGGAGGTTTGAATAGTGGCCAGTAAACCAACCACTTAGTTATATGGAGGTTTGAATAGCAGCCAGTAAACCAGCCACTTGGTTATATGGAGGTTTGAATAGTGGCCAGTAAACCAACCACTTAGTTATATGGAGGTTTGAATAGTGGCCAGTAAAAACACAACTATGTTATATGGAGGTTTGAATAGTGGCCAGTAAACCAACCACTTGGTTATATGGAGGTTTGAATAGTGGCCAGTAAACCAGCCACTTGTTATATGGAGGTTTGAATAGTGGCTAGTAAACCAACCACTTGGTTATATGGAGGTTTGAATAGTGGCTAGTAAACCAACCACTTGGTTATATGGAGGTTTGAATAGTGGCCAGTAAACCAACCACTTGGTTACATGGAGGTTTGAATAGCAGCCAGTAAAACAACCACTTGGTTATATGGAGGTTTGAATAGTGGCCAGTAAACCAACCACTTAGTTATATGGAGGTTTGAATAGTGGCCAGTAAACCAACCACTTGGTTTATGGAGGTTTGAATAGTGGCCAGTAAACCAACCACTTAGTTATATGGAGGTTTGAATAGTGGCCAGTAAACCAACCACTTAGTTTTATGGAGGTTTGAATAGCAGCCAGTAAACCAACCACTTGGTTATATGGAGGTTTGAATAGTGGCCAGTAAACCAACCACTTAGTTATATGGAGGTTTGAATAGTGGCCAGTAAACAAACCACTTAGTTATATGGAGGTTTGAATAGTGGCCAGTATACAAACCACTTAGTTATATGGAGGTTTGAATAGTGGCCAGTAAACAAACCACTTAGTTATATGGAGGTTTGAATAGTGGCCAGTAAACAAACCACTTAGTTATATGGAGGTTTGAATAGTGGCCAGTAAACCAACCACTTGGTTATATGGAGGTTTGAATAGCAGCCAGTAAACAAACCACTTGGTTATATGGAGGTTTGAATAGTGGCCAGTAAACCAACCACTTGGTTATATGGAGGTTTGAATAGTGGCCAGTAAACCAACCACTTAGTTATATGGAGGTTTGAATAGTGCCAGTAAACAAACCACTTAGTTATATGGAGGTTTGAATAGTGGCCAGTAAACCAACCACTTAGTTATATGGAGGTTTGAATAGCAGCCAGTAAACAAACCACTTGGTTATATGGAGGTTTGAATAGTGGCCAGTAAACCAACCACTTAGTTATATGGAGGTTTGAATAGTGGCCAGTAAACCAACCACTTAGTTATATGGAGGTTTGAATAGTGGCCAGTAAACCAACCACTTAGTTATATGGAGGTTTGAATAGCAGCCAGTAAACCAACCAGTTGGTTATATGGAGGTTTGAATAGTGGCCAGTAAACCAACCACTTAGTTATATGGAGGTTTGAATAGTGGCCAGTAAACAAACCACTTAGTTATATGGAGGTTTGAAAGTGGCCAGTAAACAAACCACTTAGTTATATGGAGGTTTGAATAGTGGCAGTAACCAAACCACTTAGTTATATGGAGGTTTGAATAGTGGCCAGTAAACAAACCACTTAGTTATATGGAGGTTTGAATAGTGGCCAGTAAACAACCACTTGGTTATATGGAGGTTTGAATAGCAGCCAGTAAACCAACCACTTGTTATATGGAGGTGAATAGTGGCCAGTAAACCAACCACTTAGTTATATGGAGGTTTGAATAGTGGCCAGTAAACAAACCACTTAGTTATATGGAGGTTTGAATAGTGGCCAGTAAACAACCACTTAGTTATATGGAGGTTTGAATATGGCCAGTAAACCAACCACTTGGTTATATGGAGGTTTGAATAGTGCCAGTAAACCAACCACTTAGTTATATGGAGGTTTTGAATAGTGGCCAGTAAACAAACCACTTGGTTAATGGAGGTTTGAATAGCGACCAGTAAACCATCCACTTGGTTATATGGAGGTTTGAATAGTGGCCAGTAAACCAACCACTTAGTCATATGGAGGTTTGAATAGTGGCCAGTAAACAAACACTTGGTTATATGGAGGTTGAATAGCGACCAGTAAACCAACCACTTGTTATATTGAGGTTTGAATAGCGGCCAGTAAACCAGCCACTTGGTTATATGGAGGTTTGAATAGTGGCCAGTAAACCAACCACTTAGTTATATGGAGGTTTGAATAGTGGCCAGTAAACAAACCACTAGGTTATATGGAGGTTTGAATAGTGGCCAGTAAACCAACCACTTAGTTATATGGAGGTTTGAATAGTGGCCAGTAAACCAACCACTTGGTTATATGGAGTTGAATAGCGGCCAGTAAACAAACCACTTGGTTATATGGAGGTTTGAATAGTGGCCAGTAAACCAACCACTTGGTTATATGGAGGTTTGAATAGTGGCCAGTAAACCAACCACTTAGTTATAGGGAGGTTTGAATAGTGGCCAGTAAACAAACCACTTAGTTATATGGAGGTTTGAATAGTGGCCAGTAAACAAACCACTTAGTTATATGGAAGTTTGAATAGTGGCCAGTAAACAAACCACTTAGTTATATGGAGGTTTGAATAGTGGCCAGTAAACCAACCACTTGGTTATATGGAGGTTTGAATAGCAGCCAGTAAACAAACCACTTGGTTATATGGAGGTTTGAATAGTGGCCAGTAAACCAACCACTTAGTTATATGGAGGTTTGAATAGTGGCCAGTAAACCAACCCACTTGGTTATATGGAGGTTTGAATAGTGGCCAGTAAACAACCACTTAGTTATATGGAGGTTTGAATAGTGGCCAGTAAACCAACCACTTAGTTTTATGGAGGTTTGAATAGCAGCCAGTAAACCAACCACTTGGTTATATGGAGGTTTGAATAGTGGCCAGTAAACCAACCACTTAGTTATATGGAGGTTTGAATAGTGGCCAGTAAACAAACCACTTAGTTATATGGAGGTTTGAATAGTGGCCAGTATACAAACCACTTAGTTATATGGAGGTTTGAATAGTGGCCAGTAAACAAACCACTTAGTTATATGGAGGTTTGAATAGTGGCCAGTAAACAAACCACTTAGTTATATGGAGGTTTGAATAGTGGCCAGTAAACCAACCACTTGGTTATATGAGGTTTGAATAGCAGCCAGTAAACAAACCACTTGGTTATATGGAGGTTTGAATAGTGGCCAGTAAACCAACCCTTGGTTATATGGAGGTTTGAATAGTGGCCAGTAAACCAACCACTTAGTTATATGGAGGTTTGAATAGTGGCCAGTAAACAAACCACTTAGTTATATGGAGGTTTGAATAGTGGCCAGTAAACCAACCACTTAGTTATATGGAGGTTTGAATAGCAGCCAGTAAACAAACCACTTGGTTATATGGAGGTTTGAATAGTGGCCAGTAAACCAACCACTTAGTTATATGGAGGTTTGAATAGTGGCCAGTAAACCAACCACTTAGTTATATGGAGGTTTGAATAGTGGCCAGTAAACCAACCACTTAGTTATATGGAGGTTTGAATAGCGGCCAGTAAACCAACCAGTTGGTTATATGGAGGTTTGAATAGTGGCCAGTAAACCAACCACTTAGTTATATGGAGGTTTGAATAGTGGCCAGTAAACAAACCACTTAGTTATATGGAGGTTTGAATAGTGGCCAGTAAACAAACCACTTAGTTATATGGAGGTTTGAATAGTGGCCAGTAAACAAACCACTTAGTTATATGGAGGTTTGAATAGTGGCCAGTAAACAAACCACTTAGTTATATGGAGGTTTGAATAGTGGCCAGTAAACCAACCACTTGGTTATATGGAGGTTTGAATAGCAGCCAGTAAACCAACCACTTGGTTATATGGAGGTTTGAATAGTGGCCAGTAAACCAACCACTTAGTTATATGGAGGTTTGAATAGTGGCCAGTAAACAACCACTTAGTTATATGGAGGTTTGAATAGTGGCCAGTAAACAAACCACTTAGTTATATGGAGGTTTGAATAGTGGCCAGTAAACAAACCACTTAGTTATATGGAGGTTTGAATAGTGGCCAGTAAACCAACCACTTGGTTATATGGAGGTTTGAATAGTGGCCAGTAAACCAACCACTTAGTTATATGGAGGTTGAATAGTGGCCAGTAAACAAACCACTTGGTTATATGGAGGTTTGAATAGCGACCAGTAAACCATCCACTTGGTTATATGGAGGTTTGAATAGTGGCCAGTAAACCAACCACTTAGTCATATGGAGGTTTGAATAGTGGCCAGTAAACAAACCACTTGGTTATATGGAGGTTTGAATAGCGACCAGTAAACCAACCACTTGGTTATATGAGGTTTGAATAGCGGCCAGTAAACCAGCCACTTGTTATATGGAGGTTTGAATAGTGGCCAGTAAACCAACCACTTAGTTATATGGAGGTTTGAATAGTGGCCAGTAAACAAACCACTAGGTTATATGGAGGTTTGAATAGTGGCCAGTAAACCAACCACTTAGTTATATGGAGGTTTGAATAGTGGCCAGTAAACCAACCACTTGGTTATGGAGGTTTGAATAGCGGCCAGTAAACAACCACTTGGTTATATGGAGGTTTGAATAGTGGCCAGTAAACCAACCACTTGGTTATATGGAGGTTTGAATAGTGGCCAGTAAACCAACCACTTGGTTATATGGAGGTTGAATAGTGGCCAGTAAACCAACCACTTAGTTATAGGGAGGTTTGAATAGTGGCCAGTAACAAACCACTTAGTTATATGGAGGTTTGAATAGTGGCCAGTAAACAAACCACTTAGTTATATGGAAGTTTGAATAGTGGCCAGTAAACAAACCACTTAGTTATATGGAGGTTTGAATAGTGGCCAGTAAACCAACCACTTGGTTATATGGAGGTTTGAATAGCGGCCAGTAAACCAACCACTTAGTTATATGGAGGTTTGAATAGTGGCCAGTAAACCAACCACTTAGTTATATGGAGGTTTGAATAGTGGCCAGTAAACAAACCACTTGGTTATATGGAGGTTTGAATAGCGACCAGTAAACCAACCACTTGGTTATATGGAGGTTTGAATAGTGGCCAGTAAACCAACCACTTAGTCATATGGAGGTTGAATAGCGGCCAGTAAACAAACTACTTGGTTATAATGGAGGTTTGAATAGCGACCAGTAAACCAACCACTTGGTTATATTGAGGTTTGAATAGCAGCCAGTAAACCAGCCACTTGGTTATATGGAGGTTTCAATAGCTACCGGTAAATCAGCCACTTGGTTATATGGAGGTTTGAACAGCTTCCAGTAAACCAGCTACTTGGTTATATGGAGGTTTGAATAGCGGCCAGTAAACCAACCACTTAGTTATATGTAGGTTTGAATAGCGGCCAGTAAACCAACCACTTAGTTATATGGAGGTTTGAATAGCAACCAGTAAACCAGCCCCTTGGTTATATGGAGGTTTGAATAGCAACCAGTAAACCAGCCACTTGCTTATATGGAGGTTTGAACAGTCGCCAGTAAACCAGCCACTTGGTTATATGGAGGTTTGAACAGTGGCCAGTAAACCAGCCACATGGATGCAAAGGGTTAACCAAAATGTTATCGGCTTGTTCTTGTCACGTACACAACTCATGCACCAAGTTTCATCTGAATCCATCCACAACTTTTGGAGATATCATGCTCACAGACAAACATACAGGGTGAAAACAATCTCCGGCTCCCTTCGGTTGTGGGGGTAACAAGCTGCTTGGGTAAATAACCTTCACTGTAAGTTAATTTTGTTTGGTAATAAAGACTTTAGGCAGAAGCAAGTGTGTCGAAGACATGATTTATAAGACTGCACTTTTAACCCTTTGGGGTAGATGTATTTGGTAAACAAAGGAGAGATATAGTCTTTCTCAAATACCTTGAATCTCCTTATCCCCACCGTTTTAGACTCGTGACCGAATCGGTGATACAGACTTCGTTACATTTCATTCAGGTCTGTTAAAGCAAGCCAATAATTAGAACAAAAGACAATTGTGAATTTGAAATGTACATCTGATATCAAGTCACAAATACGCCTCACTTTGCTTCTCTCCGGGTGAATAAATGACTGTTGCGTTCCGATGCAGGTCAACCTCTCTCCCTCTCAAAATCCTGGTGGCGTTTAATCAATCTGTTTCTGGTGTATGTTCCCCCTCCAACCCTCCCTTACCTCAAATGGCCGCACTGCTGATACCGCACGTGAAAAAGCTGAATGCCTAAACTCGGTGTTTGCAGCTAAATATTGTGTCCTAACCCATCACTTTCCTACCCACCTTACCCATCGCACCCAACTGTCCCTGGACTCTGTGTCCTTTTCTCCTAACAAGGTGGAGAGCTTGCTTTCAAACCTCGACTCAGATTCTGCAACCGGTCCAGACGGCATCAGCCCACGTGTCCTCAAAGCCTGCTCTTCTGCTCTTGCTCACCCTCTCTCTGTTCTATTCACCCTCTCATTTGCTCAAGGTCATCTGCCATCTGGTTGGAAATCTGCAAACATCACGCCCCTGCATAAAAAAGGTGCAAAAACAGATTCCTGCAACTACAGACCAATCAGCCTTTACCATCATCAGCAAGGTTATGGAATCCATCATCGCTTCAGACATGAAATCCTTCCTCTTCTCCAATGGCTTGATTTCCGATATAAATTTGGTTTCAGACCAGGTCACTACCACCTGGATATGCTGCTTCTGCTCTCCCATCAATGGATGGAGGTCCTCAATGCCAGACAGGAAATCCGAGCCGTATCCCTGGAACATATCACGTGCTTTTGACACAGTCTGGCACCCCTGCCCTACTCACCAAACTCTCTTCCCATGGTATCCAAGGCCATCTCCACTCATGGTTCGCAGACTTCCTCTCCTGTCGCAGTCAACGTGTGGCCCTAAATGGAGTTCTTTCATCCCCTCTTCCTGTCCAGGCTGGAGTTCCTCAAGGTAGCGTTCTGGGCCCTGTTCTTTTTCTGGTTTTCATCAATGATCTCTCCGACTCTCTGGAAAATCCTCTATATCTCTTTGCTGATGACTCCACCTCTGCCGTACCATCTGTCATCCCTCAGACCGGCAAGCAGCAGCTTCTTCGCTCACTGCTGATCTGGATAAAATCACAAACTGGTCCAACACGTGGAACATGTCTTTCAATCCAGACAAATCTCACACTCTCACTATGTCTCTTCGAAAGGACCGTTTAGAAACCCCCCCATCCACTTTCTCAACAATCCTCTGGAAGAAGTCTCTTTCAAGCTTCTGGGTCTCACTATCTGCCATGACCTTTCCTGGGAAAGTCACTTCTCCAACCCTCGCCTCAAAGCCAGTCGCCGACTGGGAATCCTCCGTCGTGCAAATCCTTCCTCGGCCTCTCGACTCTCCTGACCACTTACAAAGCTTTTGTCCATAGCCTGATGAGTACTGCTCTCCCTCTGGGCTGGTGCTCCTGCCTCCCACCTTTCTCGCTTCACGCTGTCGAAACCAGGGCATTTAGGATCATCGGCATCTCCCGCAATGAAGCGAGTCTTTGGGCTCTCACTCAATCACCGCAGGTTGGTCGGTGTCTTTCTTCTTTACCGTCTCCTCTCCAGCCTTGCCCCCCCTGCTCTCTCTGCGATTTGTCCCCACCACATTTCCACAGGGCGCTCAAGGTCCGCCAACACCCCCTTCTGGTAAAACTACCAAAATCATGAATCACTGCTCACCTTCACTCTTTCATTCCTCTTTTTCCCGCCTTTGAATAAACTCCCTCACTCTATTATTCCCATTCTTCCCTCCAGTTCAAAACAGCTGTTCACCACCACCTCTATCATCCCCCATCCAAATCCTCGATCTTTTCTACCCGCTAATCCACCCAAGCCCACTTCCTTCAATCCCCCTCCTTTCCTTCCTGAAAGTCCTGTAATGTCCATCTTCTCTTCCCCATGTTCCCCGTCCCATCCCTCTCCTTCCACAGATCTCCTAATGTGTCTGTTCCCCACTGTTTGTCCCTCCCACTCCCGCCCCTCTTGTCCATGCCCCTTGCTGTGCGTTGTGGTTAGCTCTCACAGCGCCTCGACAAGGTATACAAAAAAAAAAAAGTGTCCTGGGATGGTTGAAATATAAACCCATAAGCCAGCCTATTCTAGTCTACTGCAGACCGAAGCTAGGCCTCCCCAAGCTCATGTGGAGGGGCGTTTGTGGCAAGGCGAGAGAGTGAGCAGCCGATTATCGAATCAAATGCATGCCGGCCATGAGTGGAGAACGACAAACAGCCAGCTCTGAGATATTGAAATAAAATACCCGAAAAATTCCAGCTTCATTACCAGTTTCTTTTTCTCCTCCATTTTGTCCCGCAGTTTGAGATTTGCAGAGACCTGTAAAATAAAACAAGGCTCCATTTTTTTCATGTTCGGTTCTCAAAAACGCAAAATCAACCTCTTAAACCACTTCATGTGTGCGTGAAGAGTGTGCTGTGGTTGCAGAGTGGCCGTGGTTCCGACGTGCAGGATCTTAATAATAATTGGACAGAAATTGGAAATGTCAAGGTACTGTGCTGGCACATAATGGCATACTCTATTCAAAAGGGAAAGGGGATTGTGGATCCACCAATGGGAGATTAAGCAAGTAGTGTGACAGTGTGTACAGAGCCAGGACACGAGGTTTTCACTCACTGCTACTACCGACGTGCACATACAGCCAATGTGATGTGGAGACTGCAAGGAAATGCCAATAATACCATTACCATCATGGCCTCATTGACAGTCAGGTGTGGAAGCAGCACGTTGTCTTGCATGATGTAACATGACAGTTTACGGAAGGTGCTGGGTTCACGAATTTGACCATTCACGAGAACCTCACCCGATACACCCTTTTGTCTGTCAAATGCATTCGAGTACATGTGTAAGGTAAACTGCAACTCCACATGCACTGTGTCACGGCACCAGCACACCATCATTATGAGTCACGTCAATGGGTATTTTGCACATTGGGGTCGTGACCACTCATATATGGACATGTCTTAAAATGTAAACACAACATGATGAAAATGAGTGCGAGAAGCAAGGACAATAGGAAAGAACACGAAGAGATCAGTGAAATACTGCAATGAAGTGAGGGCACTGTACTAAAGTGGGATACTGTACTAAAGTGGGATATTGTACTAAAGTGGGATACTGTACTAAAGTGGGATACTGTACTAAAGTGGGATACAACATGAAGGTGGGAAAGCTGTAGCTGAAGTGGATACTGTACTAAAGGACACTGGTGGAAACTGTACTAATGTCTGTACTGACGTGGGATACTGAGCTGACATGGGATACTGTACTGTACGGAATACTGTACTGACGTGGGAGACTGTACTGTGACGTGGGATACTGTACTGACGTGGATACTGTACTGACGTGGGATATCTGTACTGAAGTGGGATATTGTATCTGAAGTGGGATAACTGTACTGAAGTGGGATACTGTACTAAAGTGGGATACAGTAACGAAGTGGATAACTGTACAGGAGAGGGATATCTATAACTGAAGTGGGATACTGTAGACTGAATGGGATACTACTAGCTAGAAGTGGGATACTGTACTGAGTGGGGATACTATAACTGAAGTGGATACTGTACTGAAGTGGATACTTATACTGACAGATGGGATACTAGTACTGAAGTGGGATACTGGTACTGATGGGTATACTATAGCGCTTGAAAGTGGGATGCTGGCCTATTGAAGTGGGCGATACGACTATGATCTGAAGTGCGGAATACTGATACTGAAGTGATTGCGAAGTGTATATCACCTGAAGTGGGATACTGTACTGAAGTGGATAGGATACTCAAGTGGGATACTGCTACTAAAGTGGGATACTGTACTAAAGTGGGATACTGTCGCTGAAGTGGGTAACAGTATGAAGTGGGTTTCTGGCGTGATAATACTGAGGTACTGAACGGATACTATAACTGAAGTGGGATACTGTACTGAAGTGGGATACCATACTGAAGTGGGATACTGTAACTGAAGTGGGATACTGCACGGAATGGGAGTACTGTACTGAAGTGGGATACTGTAATTGAAGTGGGATACTGTACTAAAGTGTGGATACCTAGGTACTAAGTCTGGATACTGTTACTGCGAGTGGGATATCTGTCACTGAAGTGATATCGTTCTGTTAGCTGAAGTGGGCCATATATTATACTGAAGTGGGCAACTGGTACAAATGCGGCACACGGCATACTAGTAATGTGCGGATTACATGTCGAACTGAAGGGTAACCTGAAATTAGCTGTACGAAAGTGGGATACTCGTACAAAGTTGGGATACAGTAATGAAGATGGCGTCTGGATACCTGTACTGAAGTGGAGACTATACTGAAGTGGAATACTGGTACTGAAGTGGATACTCACTGAAGGGGATACTGTACTAGAGAACTGGGATACTGACATCTCGAAGTGGATAGTCGTGTTACTGATAGTGTTGATACTGTATTGATCAGTGATACCTGTACTAAAGTGGGACACGTATGAACTGAAGTGGAGTTCTGTACTGAAGTGGGATCAATCGGTACTGATGAAGTGGATACTGTACGCTGAAGTGAGATACTGTACTGACGTGCGGATTACCAGTACTGGAAGTGGGATATTTATAACTGAACACTGAGGATACTTGAACTAAAGTGGCGAAGATATACTGAGAGTGGGTACCTATACTTGAAGTGGGCATAGTTTGACTCCTGAAAGTGGGATACTATAGCATCTGAAGTGGGAATACATACTGAGACGCGTGAGAGTAGTCTGATACTGAAAGCTGAAGGTACGTACAAAAGTGGGATGCTATAACTGAATGGGCATACTATACCTGAAGTGAGAGTCACTGTACTAAAGTGGGCTACTGTACTGAAGTGGGAGATCTATACTGGAAGTGGGATAACTTAAACATCTGTGAAGTGAGAGTATGTACTGAAGTGAAGGTACTGTACTAAAGTGGGATACTATACTGAAGTGTGGATACCTATACTGAAGTGAGAGTACTGTACTAAGTGGGATACTGTAACTGGAAGTGGGATACTGTAACTGAAGTGGGATACGTACAAAGTGAGGATACTGTACTGAAATGAGGGTACTGGTACTGAAGTGGGAATACCGGTAAAATTTCGTAGAACTGAGGGTATGTACTGAGAATGAGGGTAACTGGTACCGGAGTGGGAATCTTGCTGGTACTGAAAGTGGGAAGCTGCACTACTGAAGTGAGGGTATCGTACTGAAAGTGAGGGTACTGTACTGAAATGGGAATAACTGTTACTGGAAGTGAGGGGACTGTACATAAGTGAGGAATAAGTGTACTGAAGTGGGATACTGTACTAAAGTGAGGTGTACTGTAACTGAAGTGAGTGCGTATGGCTGGAAGCTGGGCAATACGGATACTGAGTGGGATACTGTAACTGAGTGGGATAGGTGTACTGAAGTGGATACTGTACCGAAGTGGGATCAGCGTACTGCGAAGTGAGGGACTGTGCTGAGTGGGATACTGTACTGAAAGTGAGATACGGTAACTTGAAGTGAGGATACTGTACTGAAGTTGGGATACGTAATCGTAGTGAGCGGACTGTGCTGAAGTGGAGCAGACTGTGCTGAAGTAGCGGACTGTGCTGAAGATGAAGGGGACTGTATGGAGATGTGAGGGGCGACATGGTACTGAAGTGAGCGCACTGTGCGAGATGTGAGGGACTGGTACTGAAGTGAGGGGACTGCTGAAGTGAGGTTAACTGTGGCTGACGTGAGGAGACGTGCTGAAGTGAGGGACTGTGCTGAAGTGAGGGACTGCGCTTGAACCGTGGAGCGGACTGTGCTGAAGTGAGTGGACTGTGCTGAAAGTGAGGGGACTGTTGATAAGGGTAGGGTTACTGTGCGAACGTGAGGGACTGTGCTGAAGTAGCAGACTGTGCTGAAGTGAGGACTGTACTGAAGTGAAGGGGATGACTGTGCTGAAGGCTGGGGGACACTGTGCTGGAGTGAGGGAGGATTGTGCTAGAAGTGAGGGGCTGTGTGAGTGCAGGCACTGTGCTGAGTGAGGGGACTGCGCTGAGTAGAGGGACTGTGCGAAAGATGAGGGGACTGTTGCAGCAAGTGGATGGGAAGTGTTCGTGAGTGAGGGATGTGCTTGGGCAAGTGCACGGGCATGTGCTGGAGTAAGTGAGGAGATTGTGCTGAAGTGAGATACTGTGCAAGCGAGCGGACTGTGGCTGAAGTGAGCGACTGAGTGCTGAGATGAAGTGGACGAACCCCCACGAACCGTCCTGCGTTTTGCGCATAAAGCGCAGATGACGACCCGGCCCGAAACTCGTCGTCGTTCTGCCGTGCGCTGACGACCAC
>CM068956.1:153116090-153149870 GCA_035128595.1 Eptatretus atami | reverse complement strand
GTTACATCTGTACTGCTGAAGTTTGGATACTTGTACTGAAGGAAGATACTGCACTTGTGAATTAGTGAGGGTATGTACTGAAGTGAGGGGTACTGTACTGAAATGGGATACTGTACTGAATGAGGGGACTGTACTAAAAGTGAGGATACTGTACAGAAGGTGGGGAGGATACTGTACTGAAGTTGAGGATGCTTAGGATCTGTTCTGAAGTGAGGGGGGGTATTGGACTGAAGTGGGATACGGTACTGAAGTGTGGATACTTGTACTGAAGTGGTGAGATAGGGAGGTTACCTGAAGTGGATATGGTAACTGAAGTGGGATACGGAAACTGAAGTGGATACGGGTACCAGAAGTGTGAGGGTAGTACTGTGCTGAAGTGTGGTGGATACGACGTGAAGTGAGGATAACGTACTGAAGTGGAGGATACCTGTGTACTGAAGTGGTGATACGGTTACGTGTAGTGAGCGAGCGCGACTCCTGACTAGTGCTTGAAGTGAGCGCGGACCTGTGCTGAACGTTTGACGGACTGTCCTGGCTGAAGTGTGAAAGTGATCGCGGGACCGTGCTGAAATGAGGTATCTGTGTCTGAAGTTGAGCGAGGGACTTCCTGAAGTGCAGGGACTGTGCAGAGTGACGGGGACTGTGCTGAAGTAGAGCGGCACAGACTGTGCTGAAAAGTGATGACGGACTGTCGCATGAAGAGCGGACTTGTATAAGTGAGGGGGGACTATGACCTCGAAGTGAGGGACGTACTCAAGTGAGGGACCATGCATCGCTCGCAGTCCGAGCCGGACTCGAATGCCTGTGCCACAGTGGCAACGATCACCCACAACCCTGCTAAACCTCGAAAGCTAGAGACCACGACTATGTACTGAAGTTGGAGATCACTGTACTGAAGTATCGGCCGACACTACCCACATACCCCACTCCGAGTACTGAACCGGTGGGCCCTAACCACGGTAGTTGAAGTCCATACGAATACTGAACAACGTGCAGGGATATCCATGGAGATGTACTGAAGTGGATAACTGTACTGAAGTAATGGGGACTGACTGAAGGGTGGAGGTTAGCTGCTTCACTGAAGTCGGCCCGGTACCTGTACTGAAGTGGTTACATGTCCTGAAGTGGGGATTACGGTGCTGAAGTGGGATACGAGATACTGAATGGATAACCTGATGAGATGGACTGGCTGAAGTGACGAAATGTGCTGAAGTGAGCGAAACTGTGCTGAAGTGAGGCGGACTGTTGCTGAAGGTAAGTGGACTTTACTGAAGTGAGCGACGTGCTGAAGTTGAGAAAACTGAACTAAGTGAGGGAGACTGTATGAAGTGAGGGCCTGTGCTGAAGTGAGGGACTTGTACTGAAGTGCAGTGGACTGTGCTGAGTGAGGATACTGTACTGAATGAGCGAACTGTGCTGATGTGAGGGGACTGTGCTGAAGTGGGGTACTGTACTGAATTGGAGTGGATGTGCTGAACGTGAGCGATCTGTGCTGAAGTCAGCGGACTGTGCTGAAGTGAGCGGACTGTGCTGAAGTGAGCGATCTGTGCTGAAGTTGAGCGGACTGGTGCTGAAAGTGAGCGGGACTGTGTGGAAGTGAGGACTGTACTGGAAGTGAGGGGCTGTGCTGAAGTGAGGGGGACTGTACTGAAGTGGGATACTGTACTGAAGTGGGGATACGCCTTATGAAGGGATACTGACTGAAAGTGTGGAATACTGTACTAAAAGTGGGAACACGTGACTGAAGTGGGGGGACTAGTAATGAAGTGGGTCGGGATACTTACTGAAATGGATGCTGAAGTAGCTGACGTGGTGAGTGAGCGGTACTGAAGTGGGAGGGGACATTGACTGAATGTGAAAGGAACTTGCTAACTGAAGGGGACTGCTGCCTGGAAGTGGGAACTGTACTGAAGTGAGCGGGACTGTCTTGAAGTGAGTGGGTACTGTACTGAAGTGGGATACGTACTGAAGTGGGATACTGCACTGAAGTGAGGTACTGTACTGAAGTTAGGGATACTGGTACTGAAGTGGGATACTGTACTGAAAGTTGGGATACTGTGTACTGAAGTGGGGATACTGGTACTGAAGTGCAGGGTACTGTACTGAAATGAGGGTACTGTACTTGAAGTGGGATACTGTTACTGAAGTGGGATACATGCACTGAAGTGAGGGTAGTGTACTGAAGTGAGGGTACTGTACTGGAAATGGATAACTGTACTGAAGTTGGGGGACTGTACTAAAGTGAGGATACTGTACATGAAGTGGTGATACTGTACTGAAGTGAGGTACATGTACTGAAGTGAGGGTATGTGGACTGAAGTGGCGATACGGTACTGAAGTGGGATACTGTACTGAAGTGGGATAGGGTACTGAAGTGGGATACACTGTACTTGAAGTGGATACGGCTAAGGGATACGGTACTGAAGCTGAGGTACTGTGCTGAAGTGGATACTGTACTGAGGAGATACGGTACTGAAGTGAGGATACTGTACTGAAGTGGGATACGGTACTGAGTGAGTGGATGTGCTGAAGTGAGCAACTGTCTGAAGTGGGACTAACGTGGGATGCTGAAGTGAGAGTGCTGAAGTAGGGCTACTGAAGTGAGGGACTGTGCTGAATGGACTGTACTGAGTGAGGGACTGTGCTGAAGTGGGGGATACTAGTGAGGGGACTGTACTGATGAGGGGACTGCTGAAGTGAGTACTGTCGAAGTGAGGGACGTGCTGAAGTGAGGGGACTGTGCTGAAGTGAGGGGACTGTGCTGAATGAGCGGACTGTTGCTGAAGTGAGTGGACTGTGCTGAAGTGAGTGGACTTGTGAAGTGAGGGACTGTACTGAATGAGGCGGTACTGTCTGAAGTGGGACTGTACTGAAGTTGAGGGGACTGGCTGAAGTGAGGGGACTGTGCTGAAGTGAGGGGAATGTGCTGAAAGGGGAACTTGCTGAAGTGAGACTGACTGTGCTGAAGTGGGAACTTCTGAAGTGAGGGATTTGCTGAAGTGAGGGGCTGTGCTAATAGGCTTACTGAAGTGAGGGGACTGTGCTGAAGTGAGGGGATGTTCTGAAGTGAGGGACTGTGCGAAGTGAGATGTGCTGAAGTGAACATGTGCTGAAGTGAGGGATACTGTGCTGAAGTGGGGACATGTGCTGAAGTGAGGGACTGTGCTGAAGTGAGGGACTGTGCTGAAGTGAGCGGACTGCTGAAGTGAGTGGGACTGTCTGAAGTAGGGACTGTACTGAAGTGAGGGAATCTGCTGAAGTGAGCGGACTGATGTGAAGTAGTGGACTGTCTGAATGAGGGGACTGTGATGAAAGTGAGGTACTGTGCTGAAGTGAGGGACGTGTACTGAAGTGAGGATTACTGAAGTGAGGGGACTGTGCTGGGAGGAGCTGAAGTGAGGACTGACTGTGCTGAAGTGGGAATACTGTGCTGAAGTGAGGGATAGTCTGAGTGAGGGCTGTGCTGAGTGAAGGCTGTGCTGAAGTGAGGACTGTGCTGAAAGTGAAGGGAGGCTGAAGTAGACATGAAGAAGTGAGGGACTGTGCTGAAGTGAAGGCATTGCTGAGAGTGACGAAGTGACATGGCTGAAGTAGGGAACTGTGCTGAAGTAGAGGGGACTGTGCTGAGTGAGGGCGAGCTGTTGCTGAAGTGAGGGACTGTGCTGAAGTGAGGGACTGTGCTGAAGTGAGGGGACTGTGCTGAGTGAGGGACTGTGCTTTGAAGTGAGGGGACTGTGCTGAAGTGAGGGGACTGTGCTGAAGTGAGGACTGTGCATGGGACTGTCAGTGAGGGGACGCTGAAGTGAGCTGACTGTGCTGAAGTGGGAACTGTGCTGAAGTGAGGGATTGTGCTGAAGTGAGGGGCTGTGCTGAATGAGGGGCTGTGCTGAAGTGAGGGACTGTGCTGAAGTGAGGGGACTGTTGCTGAAGTGAGGGGACTGTGAGAGTAGGGGGACTGTGCTGAAGTGAAAGGCATTGTGCTGAAGTGAGGATACTGTGCTGAAGTGAGCGACTGTGCTGAAGTGAGTGGACTGTGTTGATGATGGCGGACTGTGCTGAAGTGAGCGACTGCGCTGAAGTGAGGGGACTGTGCTGAAGTGAGGTACTCTGCTGAAGTGAGGGGACTAATGTGAAGTGACGGACTGTGCTGAAGTGAGGGACTGGCTGAAGTGAGGGTACTGTAGGCCATATCACAGGTTGTAGTGGTCCGATTGCGTGATCTTGGTATCAAAATGCTCGTAAAAGCGAAAATCTTTTGAATCACCTTAAGTAAAATCACTCCGAAACAGTAATTCAAAAAGTTATAGTTGGGGCGCCCTTTGACCCTGGCCCCCGCTCCCCAGCGAAACCGATGGTCCCGATTTTTTCGTGTGAGAATACCCCTTCATATACTCCAACACCTCAGCATAAATTAAAATGGGATCTCAATGGGTTCAAGTGTGATGATGTTTCATTGTTCGGGGACTCGTGCTGGACACACAATACGCCACAATACATAGCACAATATTGAACACAAGATTTCCAATACACTATATCAGTATATTGTACATAAATTTTCCACCATGCACATGCAGGAACTGGAACGATACAGTATGAGTAAGAGTTTTTCCTTGCATATTATAGTCAAGATTTTTGCCAACCAATGTTTTATTTGACAGCTGTGTTTTTTTTACTGATTGTGTTGGTTCTACCTGTAGCAGTTTTTGGTTCTACGGAAAGAAGTATATCAGAAATGTCTAAAATGCAGTGATCTTCAATGTCAGGAAAAAAAAACTATTTGCGGCCGTTTGGATGAGAAAATCACTTTCACTTCATGAGTGTCCTGAAAAGCTTCCATGATGCAGGCAAGCCACCATTTTCCATCATAGTGCACTGTGACATAACCTGAGTTTCCCGTTAAAAGTTGGTGTGATTTTGAAATAGCTGACTCGATACGTGTTCCTCGCTAAGGCTGAATTCGCGTACTTGAAGAGCAGTTTCAGAAATAGGATGAAAGCATTAAGGTTTTGAGTTCCAGCATGGTTTTGGCCTGTTTTAACCTTTCTTCCAGATTTCGTTCTTCCTCGTCATACGCCTCTTGGATCCCGAAACTTCATTTCATCAAACCATTTCAGCAAAGGCAAAGATATTTTGGAGAAATAATTGACTGTCGAAGGTCTACGCAGGCTCTCACGTGTTGCTTCTCGTTTGACTGTACCTCCCACGCCATCTGAAGGGCCCTTGCCATGACTTGGGCAAAAAAAATCCATTCTGCGTCAATACCATACTCTGATTTGTGACGACATAGGTTTATGAAGACTTTGCATTTCTTATATTGGCCAGCGCAACCTCTGAGAAATAGCAAAGTTTCTTTACATTTCCAAAGCTGATTTCAAGTGTTCAATGAGCATTCTTTGAAGAGGTGGACTGAGACACGTCGTGAGTATTGATTCTGATATAATCGTGAACGAATCGTGGTTTAAGTTGCCATCGTCCGATTTGAAATAGTAAACCCAGGGGTGATTGTCGCTTGAGAGCAGTTCCAATGGAATCCTTGGGCCGCATCCTGTACGACAAACGAATAGTTCTCTGAGAAGTCTCCAATAATGACAAATTCTCCTTCACCGATTTCGACTTTCTTATTTTTCAGAAACTGAGATTGGGCTTGGCAAGAAGTCGTGTCTCACTAATTTCACCGGCGTTCACAGAATTGATTAATGAATTCTTCCAAAGGCAGGACCATGGTGCTCAGTTCAGATCTGTCGGTGGATGTCCACCGTTTAAACTGAATTTCATCAATATCCTCTAGTTCATAAGCACTCAGTAGCTCGGTTTTGAAGTCTTCAATTGATGGGCAACTTTCACAAGTTCTGAAATTAACATGCCGGTTGTGCTGGGTTACAAACTATGCGTGCTATCACATGATGATAGCTCGGAAGTTCGGCTATCTGTGGCATTTTGGAACCAAACATCATGAGTTTCACATTTTGATGTATCGTACATACACATACACTGTGTGTACCCCTGAACCAGCCAGGACACACTCCGAGGGACGGAGCATGGCGAACTTCGCGAATCCAACTTTCAAGCCAGGGTTCTTCTCTTTAATTTCTGAAACAGTTCTTGATTGTTTAGTACCAGGCGCTTTTGAATTTTGTCTTTTCCATGTTCATTCCTGACCACCACAGTCCTTTTTCCCGGCATTATTGGCTGACTTCATCATTGGTAAAATTCGGTTACGGCGGATTTCACTTCGTCAGGAATATTTTACCCTGTTTGGGATTTGGAGACGATAGATACCATTTTCTTTCTCTAAATTTTGGCTTGCACAGCCATTTTGGAGCAACTGAATTCACTCATCATCCCTCTGATGCTCATATTCCGAGCAAATATTGTCAGTATACGTATTTGCTCTGAACGGCTCGAAACAACGTATTTTTCTTTCAGGCTTTTGATCACCTCTGGCATGCAGTTTTCATCACATTTTGACGCTGTATTTTGTTTTTCTCCGCAGTGCTTTGTCCAGCAACTGTTCTACATTTCTTCGCACAGAATCTTCCACTTTACTTCGCTTTCAGGAACGTACCCTGGTTCCTTTCGCCTTTCGTTTGTCGAATGGCTTTCGCCTATCATCGATAACGACTGGTTTAATAGGTCCACTTCTGCTTCTCGCTCAAAAACCTCCTCGTCCTCATCTGTCGAAATAGATTCTGCAATGCCTTCGATAGTACCTTCTGATGATAATTTCGAACTGGTCGAAGATGATTCTTCAATACGCTCTGGTGACAACTGGGAAAGTTTGTTTCTGTACGAAGTACAAAGTCTGTCATCTTTTTTCACCTTTGAATAAAATTTCATCAACATATCATTTGACACATTTGAAGATCTTTTCGTTGTTTCATTTAATGGCAGCTGAACGGATCGCAACAGTATTTCGGAACTCCTTTCGATCTTCAGTCCCCATGCCTACTGCAAAATATGCAAAAACTGAGATTAGCCCATGTATAACTTAATTCGATGATGGTTATACCAAAAAATGTACACTTAAAAATCATAGACACAAAGGCAGAATAATTTTTCGCAAATGATGCAATATATATATATATATATATATATATATATATAATGTACAGGAGATGATGATTGTCAACTTCAGACAATAAGTCGCCTGCCAGCAGGTGACGTCATTGGAACGATGACGGCAAACTTCGCCCAATGTCGAATCAAAATTAGTGATATGTGGACCCCGAACAATAAACATCATCACACTTGAAACCATTGAGATCCCATTTTAATTTATGCTGAGGTGTTGGAGTATATGAAGGGGTATTCTCACAGAAAAATCGGGATCATCGGTTTGGCTGGGGGTGGGAGCCCAAGGTCAAAGGCGCCCCAAACTATAACTTTTGAATTACTGTTTCGGAGTGATTTTCCTTTCGCGATTCGAAGATCTCGCTTTTACGAGCATTTTGATACCAACATCATCCAAATCGGACCACTACAACCTGTGATATGGCCATGGAAGATTGTTGGGTAACAGGGCGCCCAATTTGGGGGCCCTAAATGGCCCCGATGGCCCCAGGTCTGAAAATGCACATAATGTTTTACCGTGGATACAAACACTTGCACAAAAAAGAGTGAAATCTGAGACGATGTGTCAAAATTTCGCTGAAAAATGTGTAACTTGACATGGAACGCCCCTGTACTTAGTGAGGATACTCTACTGAAGTGTGTACTGTACTGAGATGAGGTTACTGTACTGAAGTGAGGGTACTGTACTGAAGTGTGTACCGTACTGAAGTGAGGGTACTGTGCTGAAGTTGGGGATACTGTACTAAAGTAGGGGTACTGTACTAAAGTGGGGGGTACTGTACTGAAGTGAGGTACTGTACTGAAGTGGGGGTACTGCACTAAAGTTGGTTACTGTACTGAAGAGGGGGGTCATGTACTGTACTGAAATGGGGTACTCTACTGATGTGAGGGTACTGCACTGAAGTGGGATACTGTACTGAAGTTAGGGGACTGTACTGAAGTGGGGTACTGTTCTGAAGTGGGGGTATTGCACTAAAGTTGGTTCCTGTACTGAAGTGAGGGTACTGTACTGAAATGGTGTACTGTACAGAAGTGAGGATACTGCACTGAAGTGGGGGTACTCCACTGTACTGACGTGGAGTACTGTACTGAAGTGAGGGTGCTGTACTGAAGTGAAGGTACTGCACTGAAGTGGGGGTACTCTACTGTACTGAAGTGAGGGTACTGCACTGAAGTAGGGGTACTCTACTGTACTAAAGTGAAGGTAATGTGCTGAAACGGGGCACTGTTATATCATGTGAGGGGTGGGAACACATTAAAGTGGGGTACTTTTATACCATCACTTGGGGGAAAGGTAATGAAGTGGGGTACTTTAATATCAACAAGGGGGAGAGAGGGTGAATTGGATTTTTGAATGATTTGACAAATGTTGAATTGATTTTTTTAAAGTTTTATTTCAAATTGAAAAATGACATAAATGAAGACAGAATTGCCTATTTGTGGTGGAGGGGGAGGGGAAGGGTTCACAAATTATTTGGCTTCACAATGCATAAGCAACGGATTCAAGAAGAAAAACCACTGTTCATTCATATAAATCACCCTTTTCTAACCGTGTTATCAGTTTTTTTGATGTCCAAAACATTTAACTGCGAGTGAGGAACATTATATTTCCTTCATTCTCAAGTTGTTATAACTGGGTGTTTGTGGGAAGAGAAAGATTGTGGCTGGCTAAAGTTTCAACAGGTACTATTGGCCTCCCCCCAGTGTTGTGCACTATCCACGTTGTTCACAAACATACACACATAAACCCACACACAAGTAGGTTGGTAGGTGGATCAAGCTCACCTATAACCAGCAAGGATGTCCAAAAGTGAAGATTTCCCAGCACCCGAAGGGCCGAGAATGCCAATGAGTTCTTGAGTGCCAAACCGGCCCGAAAGGCCTTTCAGCACAGTCTTGTACCCTGGGAAACAATCTCTGTGTGTCGTCATTGTTAACAAACCCCATCATATATGGACCTCATTTTAATGGGTCAAAACCCAGATTTATCAAATGATAATTCACTTCGTTCATCTTCCTTTCAGATGCTGTTTTTACATCCACCCTCTCTTACTATGTCCGCCATCTGTTTGATAACCTCCGACGTGATTGAGACAATATCTGTTTTGTTAGTTTTATTTCACTATTTTTGCTTTTTATCTGTGCTACCCTTGAGAAATTTTTAAATAAGAATAGCAATGATGATAATGAGGAGTTTTAACGGGTGAGGTTCATACCACCTCGAGAACACCAGCGGGAGCCCTCCCTCACAGAGTAAGTGATGTTGTGAAAGTCAAGTGATACAGGTGAGCGCAGAGGCAGGTGAGTGAGATGATGTACCTCACTCATGCGATTCTGAAACACAAGCAGGTGTAAGATTACGATGTCATTTGCAAGGTCTTAGTGTGTTCAAACTTATTTGCAGAATGACACTCAGATAGTCCATCGATGGGATAAAGTAACGAGGGTTTTCTCATACACATACAAGGTAATCTCTTTACGATATCAACCAAAAGTCATGGAACACCCCCTTTCAATTAGTGAGAAATATAGAGTCACACATGCATCTGATTTGATTCTCATCATAAACACCATCAGCAGACAGTATCAATAGTCAAGGAACAGTCTTATTGCTCTAATGTCACAGCAATGTGTTTCAGAGAATGTACAGTGTTCATGCATATCATAGTTTCCCTTTCATAGATGAAGGCTGGAAAGCACCCTTTGAAGATTATGCCAAGGAGAGGAAGAGGAAGAGGTGTAAAGAAGAAGACACGTCAGCTCACATGTGACATTCAAGCAACCCAGGTAAGTAAATTTGTTGATACTGCAGAAGCTGCTGCCAAGACTACAACAACACTCGAAGATAGCAAGCAGTGTAACCTGGTGTCAAGAAGACCAGATCACTAGCTCTCTGCAGTTGAGGTAGCAATTTGTAATTTGTTCATGGTGCCAGAGATAACCTGCTTCCTCTTTGTGAAGGATGTACCGTGGGATCTTTAATGTCCACCAATAAATGCGAGAAGATGGAACACCCAGTTTAATGTCTAAACGAGTGACGGCACATACACTGATGTGTTGCCCTGCCTGTGAAATATCAGGACGACACATTAAATATCTAGACCGAGATTCAAACCCAGGCAAGACAACACAATGCCGGAGTGCATACCTCCAGGCTGTACTATAATGCCAGCCCATAATATGTATATATATATATATATATATATATATATATATATATATATGGGTTGGTCGCTAGACTACAGTTATTCTCAGGTTTTCCATCTGTCTGTATGTATGTAATGGACAGCTCTGGAAGCCAGAGGAGTCAACCGATTTTGATGAAACTTGACTGGTAGGTTCATACCAGGATCTAGTTGTACGCTTTTGAGCACCGTTGCTATGGACCCACACGTTGCCTCGCAACGGGACTTTGATATTTTTGAAAAATCCGGAAAATAATTTGATATATATTTTTTTCGAAAATCAAAAATCGGGCTCTGTGCTTTTATGCGCACTATAATCAACCTCTTTGTCAAAAAATTTCAGCCCGATCCGTCAAAAACGATATGACTAGTATGCAATTATATAACGACAAGCTATATATATATATATACACAAGCTGGTAGGCGACATGGGTGGTCGCTAGACTAAGGCGAATTTGAAATATGTAGATAAGAGAACACATCAGATGGCATTTTTGCCGTTCGTTGTTCCATATAGGAACATGACGAGCAACTGTCCATTCATCATTTGTGTTCGATTCCCTAACCCTACGTTAGGGAACCCCAACGCGAACGTTGGGGTGAAAGCATATAGTAATATAGTCCGGGGCCAGGAGGACCCACCATGCACCCCCTCAGCATTCATGGGACTACTATTTTCTTACTTATTATGTAGCTGGTGAAATTTTAAAACATGTACCAAAGAAAAAAGTGTCACGATTAACGTTTTTGGGGAAAAAACAATACCGGCTTTAAAGCAGTAGAAATTGCATTAGATATGGGGGGGGGGGGGGGGGGGGAATTGGAAAATGAAACGCGTCACTTTTTCCTCTACAGAATGTCTTCATTGTCAAAATTTTAAATGAACAAGTTGATTTACTTATATTTTCATCCTTTAGAAGGGATTTATAAGACACTGTTTATATTTTCGTTTCACAAGGAACAAATATCATAGGGAATCTCGAACGCCGAAGATAACACTTGTTTACACAATCCAATCTGCTAATAATGTCCTTTCCCTGCATGCCCACAGTAAATATAATGTCCCAGTACTCCATTATCACAAATTACACTTTTACTGTTTTAGTCCTCATCAGAGGAGCTATCAGTATCACCACCTGCAGCATATTCCTGTTCTCCTGTTTCATCTTCAGATTCCTCCAGTTCTGTTGCATCTCTCTCCAGCACATCAATTAGTTTTTGTGGTAAGATCATGTCATCTGCACACCAGAGTGGTTCTCCATCCTCTTTCCATCCATGTTCTTCCTTGGGTTTGGGGATTTCATATATGGCAACATTTGCCATTTTCCATATTCTTGTCTGATAATTTGCTCGAGCAACATGTTCTCTCAGCATGCCCTACTCGGAGGCAATCTTGCCAGGTCAATGGTACTACATGTTAGACCGTCAACTGAAATATCCCCATCACACTTTGACTTGAGCATCAAGTCGCGCACTTCATCTACGCTCTCCGATTTGGATTTCCCATACAGTGCACAGGTGAACTTTTCACACCCGATCAGAAGATCATCATCAACATTCCAGTCATCTCCCAAATGCTTCAGGACATCACAGTGTGCAAAGATTTCAGTAACAACTTGAGAGGTAAAAACTTTCCAATACCCCTGAAAGAGCTGACTGAATCACAACCGGTTAATGCATGTCGCACCAGCATCGCCTCATACATTTGCTCTGTGTCTGTTTAGAGAGATTTGTAATGTGAATAATGGTTAGGGTAACAAGGAAATTAACACACACACATCATGAAATGTGCACGTCATTCTAAGAAAAAGGGCCAAGCAAACAAAACATTACGATACGTCACGGGCTGAAAGAAAAAGAAAAGTGATTGTGATTAATCAAATGTTCTGCTTCAGATAACCGACAGGCCTGTAATCACAACACATTATTCTTTGCTTGCTTAGGCTGGGAGTTTTTATTTTGTAGTTTTAGATTTTTCGCCTTCTTGATTTTAAGTGCCTCTTTGCCAAAAAAATTAAATTTTCCTCTTGTAATTACAAAATATATTTTGCTTTGACTCTCTCTCACAGTTCATAGTGTTTTTGCCAATTTTCAGTTCAGTTTCAGTTTCAGTTCAGTTCTCACAGTTCAATGCTTTAATTCAGTACGATCAAAACACTCCCAGAACACTGGAGGATGTGTAAAACACCAATATTTTCCAAGATTGTAATAAATTTAGTAAGAATACACTCATGGAGCTTAATTATTTTTGTTTTTGTTTTTTAGCCTCCTCCCTCCTTCCTTTTTTGCCTGAAAAAAATCTAAAACATTAAAAAAAAAAACTCCCAGCCTTATTGTGTCTTCTGTATTGCGTGTTCATAGTTGCATAGTTTCTAAAATAGAACATACAAAACAAATTAGTATGTATGATGAAACTGGGTGATAAGTGAATTTGAAAGATCACATGAACTCAACAGAATTGTCGTAAAGTTAAAAGCTTCAGGTAATTATCTATCTTCCGAAGCAGAGCACTCCACTTTATTGTGATGAAGCAACAACCAACATTGCTTATATCTGCTCATTTACCTGAATATTTAGGCATTTACAACCAGAAATCATTCTTGTTCAACTGCAATGTTTGAATCTTGAAACTTAATCTGCAGCACTCCAAGTAGCCAGTGCAGAAACTAATGAGACATCTATTCCCTCAGTATAATCTGCCACCTGGTGTCAGTCAAGTGAATTGTTCAAACCGGGTGGAGGGTGCATAATGCATCATTAAATCACAGGGAACTCTCACTATTTAAAAATAAAAACTATCATTTTTCTCTTATAGAATGCAACATGTGGTGATTTCAATAATCGGTTTAATTGTGGTCTATTATTATCAGTTAAAAATGTATCTTAAGCTGATAAATCTCTTCTCGAGGCTGAAATTATGAGTAAATCAACTTGTTCATTTAAAATATTGACAAAGAAGACACCCTGAGGGGAAAAAGTGACACGTTTTCATTTTCCAATTCCCCACCCCTATGTAATGCAATTTCTACAGTTTTAAAGCCGGTATTGTTTTTCCCTCAAAAAACGTTGATCGTGACACTTTATTCTTTGGGTACATGTTTTAAAATTTCACCAGCTACATAATAAGTAAAAAATAGTCATCCAATGAATGCTGAGGGGGGTGCATGGTGGGTCCTCCAGGCCCCGGACTAATATAATTGCATACTAGTCATACAGTTTTTGACGGATCGGGCTGAAATTTTTGACAAAGAGGTTGATTATAGTGCGCATAAAAGCGCGTGTGTGTGTGGAAGCCGAGTGTGTGGTGTGGTGTGTGTGTGTGTAAGCCGATTTTTGATTTTCGAAAAAAATTTTTTTCGGATTTTTTCAAAAATTTCAAAGTCCCGTTGCGAGGCAACGGTGGCGTCCATAGCAACGGTGCTCAATAGCATACAACTAGATCCTGGTATGAACCTACCAGTCAGTTTCATCAAAATCGGTTGACTCCTCTGGCCTCCAGAGCTGTCCATTACGTACAAACAAACAGACAGACATACAGACAGACGGAAAACCTGAGAATAAGGGTAGTCTACGCCCACCCAATATACACGAATAAATATCAGTGTGTGTGTGTGTGTGTGTGTGTGTGTGTGTGTGTGTGTGTGTGTCAGTGTTTCTCTTCCATAACTCCAAAACCGAGTGCGGGTCACCTACACTAAGGATTCGCTGAAGGAAATAGCATAAACAAAACATGGGAAAGGAGTGAACAGACATGTTCTAGCTGCAGCAGCCATACCAGAACATTGGCAGCGCTTCCTCAGCATGGACTGCAACAAGACAGAACTGTTAAGGTTCCTGTCAGAAGCTGCCCTCAAGGAGGACAAACAGCTTGTCATCACTAATGGAGACGGAGTTCTCAGCAAGCCACCACTGGAGGATCTGGCATCACTCGCTCTATGCAGCCATGAAGAAGCCGCCAGTCGCGTGTTGCTGCACCCCTCACATGCTGCACAGCATGGCCGCCGCAAGTCCTGATCCGGACGGTTGACACAGACATCGTGATGTTGGCCACGTCTGTGGCACAGGGGCTGCAACCAGGAGATGAACTGTGGCTGGCATTCAGAACTGGAAAGAGCTTCCGGTACTTGGCATCCCACAAAATGGCAGCTGGGCTTGGAGCACAGATGAAGGAATATGTGAAGTGATGCAGTTGCAAAAAGGCTGCACTTCCATGCACGGCCATGTGTGTGCGAGTGCTCTCAGCACTGACACTCTGGTATCCCGTGAGACATGGTTGAAACATCGACTGTGACAATGTTGGAGTATTCAGAGTTTGATTCAAAGTTAAAGTTAACGATTTTGTTGTAGCCTGTGTTTGCCATCGACATTTCACAACAAAACAGTCTCATGCAAATGTCAATAGATTTCAATAAAACTACGTTAATGTGCGGTTTTTAAATCTCCATCACTAAAAATGGTTATCTTTAACCCCACTAAGACCACCAACTTCCTCTTACTTGATCAATTCCACAAAGTAACTTCATAGTGCTGTTGCCATTTTGTAAAATGGCTGCCACGGCCGTCAAGAGTCGAATCAACGATGCCTCGATATCCAGACCTGTTGAGAATATATTGGGCTATCTCTGACAAATTTGATGCTTGTATCACTAAATGCATAATTGTTGGAAATTTTCAGCTACGCCGCCACATTATTTCCTTCTTCACTTTCTGCATCAGTTTCATCAAGTCCTCTTTTCTTTCTGCCAACAGAGTGATATTGTCAGCATAACCTGAGATTGTTGATACGTCTTCCTCCAATCCTAACTTCAACCTCTATGTCATGCAAGTTTGAAAAATCATAATTTTTTAAATTATAATCACAAATTAATCTGTCAATTCCATCCAGTGATAATGGCATCGTGATAATAGTAGAGTAGGCTACTCTTCGGTGGCTTAATAATATTAACATGGAGGCTAGCAGGATGGCTTAGACTTAGAGGTACACACACACACACACACACACACACACACACACCTATAAGCTGTTTAGCCTGGGTTTGAATGCCGACCCAGCTATAAACTGTCATGCTGGTGTTTCACAGGTAGGGTGATTCAAAAATACGTCGTCCCTAGGATGGACGTTAAACGAGAGTCCTGAAGAGCAGGCGAGCTATCGCTGGCACCATGGCCAAATTCCTGCCCGAACCAGCAGAGGGCAATGCATCAGCGGCACAGCCATGCCCTCAGCCATTGATGCTACTCCACAACCTTGTGCTGCGTACGAACGAACAACTTCAATGCACGATGACGGGGTATACCATCTTCATTCCCCAACCCCTCACCACTGCTCCTTCCTTGTGACCGTTACCTTTAATGGAGGTACAAGAAGGAGTGATGGATTGTCCGCTCCCCCATTTGTGACCAGGAGCTCTGGGATGTCCAGCCCAGTTGCCATTGGCAACTGTATGGTGGGAATGGGGTCGTGATGTGAGCCCCAGTTGAATGTCTCGTGCGAGCTGGGGGATATGTTGAAATACCAGGTGAGTAAGAATAAACAAATAAGGGGGAAAAGGGAGCAGGATGAGAAATAATAAAACGATAGTTATGCGATGATAGAGGATAAAGAGATGAAAACATGGTGATTATTTTAAGAGCAAATGTCAAACGTGGGATTGCAAAAGCTTACATCAACAACCAGTCTTGGACAGCAGCTTTTGGAACCCTCTTCAACACAGTCCAACTTCCTGAGAAGATGGTTGATCCACGAGCTACATCGATAAATGTTTCTCTATTTGTTTATTATATAAAAGATGCAGCATTATATTTATTTATTTAAATGAGACCATATTGTTCATTTCCCAAACATGACATCTTCCTGATAGCTGTCGTAATAACCAAATGCGTTAAATGAGCTATTTTTTTTCAGGCAGTCAGAGATCGGTCACAAATAGAAAATAGGTCACAAAAATAATAAATAATTAATCATTCACGAAATGCACAATCCAGGCCCAAATAGCCCATCGGATGTATTCAAGTGTGCTCGCTAGATATATCGTCTGGTCATTCATCATGTTACCGGCAAAGCAACTCGACAAGGCATGCATCAACATGCTAATATGATGGAGCAAACGTGGATAGGAGAGAGAGAGAGAGAGAAGAGAGAGAGAGAGAGAGAGAGAGAGAGAGAGAGAGAGAGAGAGAGAGAGAGAGAGAGAGAGAGAGAGAGAGAAGGAGAAGAGAGAGAAGAGAGAAGAGAGAAGAGAGAGAGGAAGAGAGAAGAGAGAAGAGAGAAGAGAGAAGAGAGAGACGAGAGAGAGAGAGAGAGAGAGAGAGAGAGAGAGAGAGAGAGAGAGAGAGAGAAAGGAGAAAGAGAGAGAGAGAGAGAGAGAGAGAGAGAGAGAGAGAGAGAGAGAGAGAGAGGAGTAAAATGCACAAACCAGTCCTGCGGAAAGGGAGTGAGAGCGCAGGAGTGCAGGATGTAACAAGGCCAAAACGCATTCACACTCCCTCTGTCTTCCTCTCACTGCTGTCTGTGTCTCTGTCTATCTGTCTATCTGTCTCTGGATCTCTCTCCCCTACTACCATCTATCTATCTATCTCTATCTATCTATCTCTCTGTCTCTCTCTCTCTCTGTATCCCCTTCTCCCTCTCGCGCACCGCTCCCTACTCCCTTCATCGCATCTCATTTTCTTTCGGATCGCACAGGGGTCCCACAAAATGATGTATTTTTTTTTTGCAGGTTTTTAAGCTGCGATAGTTAATGCCAAACATCACATCATGTATAAATATCGAGTCTTGCGGTCGTTTTCCGTAAGATTGTTTTCCATGTGGACATTTGAAGGTCAAAGTTGTGGAATTGTACAAATGAAATGTGCAGTGAATTATTTAATCGGTCAATCATTTAATTAATAGGAATTGCTCACGATGTAATTCAGGCACAGAGGAAGATGTTGAAGACACACACATTGATGAATCGCCCTGTCTTTTTACCTGGGTCGGAATTCGAACCCAGGCTCGAGAGCTTCAAGGCGAGTGTGTGTACCTCCAAGACATCCTGCCAGTCCACGCTGTTTATAGTGTCCAGAATAATGGTGCCGAACGAGTAATTATCCATGATAATGACACAGACATCATTGTCGTGGATGTGTACTACGCCGCCACACTCTTGGACCATCTTCCTGAGTTCTGGGTTAGGAATTCACCAGATAACTATCCACCAATCCATGAGATTGCAGCTACTGTTCATTTGGCCCTTCACAATGCCATGCATTGCCCTTTATTCACGGCTTGAGTGGAAGGGATACAACCAGCTATCCATATTTCACTGGGCAAAATGCTAGCAGAAGCAGTAGTAAGAATATTGATATACATGCAATGGAAGGGTTTGCAAGAGAATGTCATTCTTGTCAAATTACAGCAGATGTCATCGATCAGGCTAAGAAGCTCTTACTGGATGTGTAGACAAACAAGGATGATGACTTATCAGGGGTTGATCTCTGTCAACTAAGAGTTTATTAGTTCCTGAATAACATTATGAACCCTGTTGAAGCTGCTCCCACTAACAGAATGCATTTCTTCAGCGTCTGGTGAAGAGCAATTCTGGCCACAAGAAGAGACACGTCTGCACATATCTCCAAGCCCCAAATCCCACACTTTGAGAACGATGGTTCGACTCTGCAGGATGACAAGATCGTTCCAGTGCCATCGACTCAACCAGCATGGCTGGAGCAGATGACAAAGACAATATCATGTCACTGCACTAAGGGATGCAAGAAGAACTGTTTCTGTGTCAGGAAGAAAGTTCCATGCCATGCCGGGTGTTGGTGCCAAGGATCTATAGAAAAGTGCAGCCGTGTTAAGCACAAGATGCTATAAGCCAGTGACAACTGTTCATCGGACTCAGATTAACTTATCTATGGTAGCATACACACATCCTTTGATTCGGAGGCATTGGGTGGAAGTAGTAAAAATAGGATCGCATGTACTGAAGCTCACCTGGATCAGGAGCAACAGTTACTCAAACCCCCTGCCGACCCCCTTAGACCCCAATATATATTTTTTAATGTCATGAACAAACTTTGGTACATCGTGGGTGATGAAGGTTGGGGTCAAGTTTCATCGAAATTGTGTGTGTAGTTTTGGAAAAGAGAGCAAATACCTATTTTAGGGGGTCAACCACCCACATACCTCTTTAATGAGCACAGATTTTGATGCAGTTGATACACTTTGGTACGTCACGGGTGATGAAGGTTGTGTTCAAGTTTCATTAAAATTGTGTGTGTAGTTTCAGAGAAGAGAGCAAGTACCTATTTTGGGGGGTCAAAACCCCTCCTGTAGACCTCCTTAACAAGCGCACATTTTGATTCGGTCGATACACCTTCATTAGGCATCAGATATGAAACTTGTGGCCAAGTTTCCTCAAAATTGTGTGTTTGGTTCAAGCGATAATGACTGAAGTGTTTACGTTTGGACTGACTGACTGACACACTCACTCACTCACTCGCAGAAGCTCACCAGACTAAAGTCCAGGTGAGATAATAATAATAATAATAATAATAATAATAATCTATATGTAATGGAGCAGGTGTTTGTATGTATGTATGTATGTATGTATGACTGCTTTTTCCTATCGGTTGGACAGCTGGCCTGACGCCACCCACAATTGTAACCTGAAAAAAAAAAATCATATGTTCACCATTTTATAAAGCCAAAGACATCTTTGGAAGTGTTATATTAACAATCGCCATGCCTTCCCTGTAAGTTTTCCGTACAGTGTAAAACAACCTAAGTGACTGTTATAAGGATCATCAAATAGCGAAAGGATGGAGCCGACAGACGTCATGGGCCTTGTGAAGGTGACAGGACATACAGTATAGGCTTTAGGCCTCTGGTATCAGTCTATGGGCCGCTGCGATTGGAATTATTCAAGCTGTGCAACCACAATGTATTATTTGTGCACATAGGCAGTGGGCATGTGTTTGCTTCATGTGCATAACTCAGGTTTTTTGGCGGTTTTTTTCAGGAGCGATCAAGGCAGTGGTTTGTTGCCTATACACTGCTCAAATGAAGGAACGTGTCAGAAGAACTTGTTGCACACTTGGAACCCTGCTAGTAATAATAAAAATAAGTCTTTTACAGTGAAATCATTTCAACTCCCTGGCGAGTTCCAGTCCCGGCTGGTGTTGAGGTGCTCGTCGGCTAATCAAGCACAACAAGAGCGAGAATTGCAATGCATGTCCCCAACTGATGTGATATTTTCGAAGTCCAAAAAGGGCATAACTGTGAAAAAATGACGAAACGCCCTGAAACTCAAGCTTGTTCTGCAACTTATTGGGTCGCCGAAATAGGTGACCCTTATTGTTGGGTCGCCGAAATAGGTGACCCTTATGGTCAGTAATTCTGTCTGTTTGTTTGGATGTTTGTTCGTTTTGACCTTGTGGTGTTTGAGGCCACCAAAGGCCGCTATAATGTGCATCATGGATATGGGGTAAGACATTGTTGTCACCGGGAAAAGAACCACATAATAACTCCACAGCTTTTCAATGCTTAACATGGTCACAACCACTACTAGATTTTTCCCTTGCAGCGCCTGGTACCCAGACAGATAAAAGGCAATGTCAAGTATTTCAGAAATGGACCGAACCGATGATGACATGCCGAGAATGACTTAAATAATTATCGCAGAATACTCAGCAGTTGGATGTTTGGAATTCTAGTATCGTATTTAAAACTTATTGGACACTTGATGAAGGAAGAAATAGGATGATAAAGTGAAAGTTGAAATGTCATTGGGGCAGTTTTAGATTTGGCATTACTCCTAAAGTTAGTGGTATTATCCGACACTATTGGGCTGTGTCAGAGCTCAATTCGTAAAATATGCAAATTTGAAGTTTAACAGAAGCAAAGATGATTTTTATGGGGTGTTTTGTTTGGTGATGTGTAGTATTTTATGATGCAGCCTTCACTATTCTTGTGTAGATTGGCAGTCTCACTTGACGCCTTCATTGAGAGAGAGGAGGTGCATTCGAGGAGACACTAAAGCCTTCATGAAGTGCTTCCCCAGGACATCCAAGCTCTCTCAATCCTGGACGTATGAAACAATTGTACTGCACAGAAAGAATGCTCACTTACCAGCTTGTCATTACTTGAGATGAAATTCTAATAAACTTCCCAAAATGAAGGTTTTTTTTTTTTTTTTTTAGTTCCTGCTCTGAAAGAATTGTGGATATTGTGGTCATTCTAAATACTTGCTTCGTAAATGGGGAAAGAAGACTTGTAGTTTAACATTTATCTTCAAGTGTAATGATGTTGCTTTGGTAAAATGAAGATTTTTCAATTTCCTTTTTATTTCCAATTTGCCCAATACGATGAAGTGTATCCTGGTGGTCGTGAATTTACAATCGGTCATTAAATTCAACTTCAGTGATTCACCCACTTGAATTATGCCTTCAACAGTTCATCGAGATATTTGGTTTGAAATCGCATTTGCTTGCTCATAACTTGATCGAGATTTGTGATTTTCTATCACTTTGTCAGTCCTTGTTTGTTTTCTTTTTTTTGTTTGCTTCACTTGAACTTTGGTGAGTAAATCGATGCGTATTGCACAGGCTTAACTTTTTCTATACCTTGTATTAAACTGCCAAAAAAAATATTTTCCCTTGTTTCATCTTTATCAAGCTAAGTACTTAATTATTTTCGATTGAAAACTAGTCAATAGTTCTTCATACCATACTTAAACTTTTTTGGGGGCTCATGAAAGCTAAATGGCGGAGGACAGCATGTTCACTGACAGAGCATCAAGAAGGAACGGAATAAAGACATTGCCGTGAGTCCAGAAAGGAAAGGAAAAGGATGGACGCATCAAGTAGAGGTGTAATAGAGCAGTGGGAGTCTGGGGAAAGCAGGAAGTGGTTAGACAGCACTTTGAATGATTGAGGGAGGACCGGGTAAACGAGAGACGATGGAAGTCCGTTTCACAGATTTTTTTTGTATACCTCGAGGCTCGTTGAGAGCTAACACACAAAGACAGCAAGGGGGGGCATGAGACAGGAGGGGCAGGAGTGAAAAACAAAACAGTGGGGAACAGAGACGATTAGGAGATCTGTGGAAGGGAGGAGGAGGATGTGCAGGAACATGTGGTATACAAGATGGACATTACAGGGACTTTCAGGAAGGAAAGGCAGGGAATTGAAGAGGTGAGTTTGGGTGATTAACGGGGTAGAAAAGAGCGAGGAGTTGGATGGGGACGTTAAAGAGGTGTGGTGAACAAGCTGTTTTGAAGGCCTGGAGGGAAGAATGGATTGAACAGAGTGAGGGAGTTTATTCCAAAGGTGGGGAAAAGAGCAATGAAGAGTGAAGGTGAGCAGTATTCGTGATTTTGGAAGTTTACCAGAAGGGGGTTGTGGTGGACTTGAGCACCCTGCGGAAAATATGGTGGGGACAAATCGCAGAGAGAGCAGGGGGCGAGACCGGAGAGGAGACGGTAGAAGACAAAAAGACCACCGACTTGCCTGCGGTGAGAGAGTGAGAGGCCCAAAGACTGCCTCATCGCAGGAGAGTGCAATGTCCTAAATGCTTGGTTTCCACAGTGTGAAGCCGAGAAAGGTGGGAGGCAGTAGCACCAGCCCAGAGGAGAGCAGTACTCCATCAGGCTGCGGCCGAAAGCTTTGTATGTGCTCAGGAGCTCAGGTGGGCCAGGAAGGACTTTGCACGACGGAGATTCCAGTCGGCGATTGGCTTTGGAGCTAGGTTGGAAATGTGGTTTTCCCAGAAAGATCATGGCAGATAGTGAGCCCAGAACTTGAAAGAAAGGACTTCTTCCAGAGGCATTTGGGAGAAAGTAGATGGGGGGGGGTGTTCCAAACGGGTTTCCTTTCGGAGAGAGAAATAGATGGTGAGATCTGTCTGATTGAAAAACATGTTCAACGTGTTGGACCAGTTTGTGATTTACCCAGATTGCAGTGAGCGAAGAAGCTGCTGCTTGCCGGTCTGAAGGATGACAGATGGTACAGCAGAGGGTGGAGTCATCAGCAAAGAGATAAGGAGGATTTTCCAGAGAGTGTGAGAGATCATTGATGAAAACCAGAAAAAAACTAAGCTGTTCTTCCTCATCGCTTGGACTCCGCCCTCCTGTCGTCATCGCCTGGACTCCACCTTCCCAACTCAAGTCCCTCCCTCACACAACGGTTGCGTCTCGACGCCAGCTGCCAAGCGAGAAGACGACGCGCCAGATATTCGGGAGGTATCGACCACGGAACATTCCCCCCAAACGTATGGTGGCGCGTTCGGCAATCATTGCACAAGGTACCTTGGACCGTAGCCTCAACTCCTCTCCCTTCTGCTTCATAACTCTCTTCATTGGTTTTTGTGTGTTGTGTGTGGTTGCGTGCGTGTGTGCGTGCATGCGTGGGTGTGTGCTGCATGCGTGGGTGTGCATGCGTGCGTGCGTGCGCGTGTGTGTTGTCCTGGCGCCTGTCACGTAAGTTAAGATTGCAGAAGATTATTATTTCGCGTTAAGTCTGCTCTGTGTCTGCTTTCGTAAGTTGCTTGTAATTTTTTCCGCCCTCTCACCGTTTCTTTCTATTCCTGCATTACATACCCAATAAAACTATTAAATGTACCACATCCTTTCCTTGCCCCATTGTAAATAAATTATTATTAGAAATTTTCCCAGCTCGTCTTGTCTTTTCTTTCATTGATCCAGCATGGTCCGAATCTTCGCTTAGCCGGGACTTATTCGCAACGATCCGTTCCTTTTAGCCGGTACGTCCTTGGCAGTGTCGCTCGGCTGCATTCCGATCCGGAGAGTGTTCCAGTTCGACCAAGGCGTACCGAGGCGTGGTTCCCAGTAATTAATCACGTGATCAATAGGTAACCCAGTTAACCCATATAAAGGAGGACCTCGGTCACGCGGTGAGTTATTGGCGTCCACGGTCAGTTAGCGACCCGCCGCGTCACGGAATTGTCCGTGTGTGATGGCCTACAATTCCGGGGAGTCTGGTGGGAGCCGAGATAGCTTTCCCCCCTGGTGGTTTTTCACCCGACTCTGGCCCGCAACAATATACACTGATGAGCCAAAACATTATGACCACTGACAGGTGAAGTGAATAACATTGATTGTCTTGTACAATGGCACTGTCAAGGGGTGGATATATTAGACAGCAAGTGAACAGTCAGTTCTTGAAGTTAGTGTTGGATGCAGGAGAAATGGGCAGGCGTAAAGACCTGAGCGACTTTGACAAGGGCCAAATTGTTATGGCCAACGACTGGTCAGAGTATCTCTGAACGGCAAGCTTTGTGGGTGCTCCGGTCAGCAGTGGTGAGTTACCGACGACAGTGGTCCGAGGAGGGACAAACCACAAACCGTGACAGGGTGTTGGGTGCCAAGGCAAATCGATGCGAAGGCAAGAAAGGCTATCCCGTCTGGTCCGAACCGACAGGAAGTTCTACTGTGGCACAAGTCACAGAAAATTTAATGGGGGTCACGGGAGGATGTGTCATAATCCACATGCATCACACCCTGCTGCGTATGAGGCTGCGTATCCGCAGACTGGTCAGAGTGCCATGATGACCCTGTCCACCGGCGAAAGCACCTACATGGGCACGCGAACGTCTGAGACTGACTGGAAGCAGTGGTAAGAAGGTCGCCTGGCCAATGAGTCACGTTTTCTTTTAGATCACGTGGATGGCCGTGGTACGTGTGCGCCGTTTTACCTGGGGAAGTGTGGCACCAGATGTACTGTGGAAGACGACAACGCTGGTGGAAAGGGTGTGATGCTCTGGGCAATGTTCTGCTTGGAAACCCTGGTCCGCCATTCATTGGACATCAATTTGACACGTGTCACCTACCTAAAATCATTGCAGACCAGGTACACCCCTTCATGCGAATGGTATTCACTGATGGCAGTGCCCTCTTTCAACAGGAGATGCGCCCTGCACACGCACACATTGTTCGGGAATTGTGTGAGGAACATGATGTCGTGTTCAGGGTGTTCCCTGGCCTCCAAATCTCCAGATCTCAATCGATTGACTCTGTGTGGATGTGCTGGACCGAAAAGTCCGATCCACGGCGGCTCTACCTCGGCAATTACAGGACTTGAAGTATCTCTTGCTAATGTTTTGGTGCCAGATACCACAGGACACATTCAGGGGCTTGTAGAGTCCATGTCTCGGTGGGTCGGCACTATGGCAGCACACGGAGGCCCAACAGCATAGTAGGTAGGTGGTCAACATGCTTGGCTCATCAGTGTATATATATATATATATATATATATATATATTATATATATATATATATATATATATATATATATTGTTACTGGTTGTGGAAATTCACAGAACACCATTCAGGTATCCCAGAGATCAGTTATTGTTGATAAGTGTGTTCAGATAGATTTCCCCACCGATGCTAAGGAATTATTCGTGTAACCGGGCTGTGATCTTTGAGTCAGCCATTATTCTTGCTATCTTTATTTTTGACCAACCGCTTCACAACAACCACCTCCACCACCAACCGCATCTCAAACACCACAGCCACCTTCTCCACAACCGCCTTCACAACAACCACCTTAACCACAACCACACCACCATCACAACCACCTCAACCACAACCAACCACATATCACGACAACCACAAAACGCCAGCCATGCCACCATCACGACAACCACAACCGCCTTCACCACAACCACAAACCGCATTCCACCTCAGCACATCGTTGCCAGAAGCCTTCATTCATTAAAGAAAGCAGACAACGGCCCCCACCTCCCAACGAATAACATCTCCGCCGGCCAACGCAGCAGGAGCCCAACCCTCCAGAAGAATGAAAACGGCCCCGATTCAGTGAGGAAAACGCCCTTGTTCTGGAAGTTTCTCTCACGCGCCGGGAGGAGAGGGGGGCGGGGCTCCGTGGAAAAGGTCGGAGGCGCTGGACGCTGAGGAGAATTGAGGTGCTGGAACGCTGAGGAGAGTGTCTGGGAGAGAGAATTGTGGTGGTGGAAGGATTGTGTGGTGCAGGAGAATTGTGGCGCAGAAGAGGAGAAAGAACTGTGAGGTGGGACGAGCGAGAGGGCGGAAGAAGGAGGACGGAGTCCCGAGGGTCCACCACACGGTCACTTTCTTCCTTTTCTTTCCGGGGTTTTTTGAGTGAAAGTCTGTGGCGCCTTGTCCTTAAGTATACCTGTTTAAGTAATTGTACATAATAAATAGACTGACGGTTGTAGTTCTTTCTCTTGCTCGTGTCCTGTCCCTTACCCCCATTGCATTAATTGCTTTGATTACATACGTACCTGATTGCATACATGACTGCATGACTGCATATGTGTCGTGTGTGTAATAAATGTCCTTGTGTGAATGTTGACCCGTTCGTTGCGTCCTTTCCCTCAATTGAACTGCCATAATTAAGTTCGGAATATAGCTGGTTGTTAATAACACGAAGAGAATCGGATCCGGCGGGGCTTGGCGATATACACCGCTCGGCAAATCGCAAACGGAGCGAGCTGCTTAGCGGCTCGTTTCCAAGCAGGTCCGGTCGAGGTGTAAATCCCGGCATTTCTGTCTGCGCGCATAATTAGGTAAATCGACAATTCGGCGATCGACCCTGTCGCGCGCGGACAGAATACTGGCTGATTTTCGGTGGATTAAAGATACACCCATAGCTGGATTTTGGCGTTGATCCTAAAGCTGCGACTAGGTTTGCCGTTCGGTGGGCGAGAGCGGCCGCCATTGGCTAGAAGCGTCGCCGCACGCGACGGGCGGGAAACACAAATATATTAATATATATATATATATATATATATATATATATATATAATATATATGTATTATATTGTGGTTTTCGGATCTGCATGCACAACATATCGTGGTCCCAAGACAGTTATTCCATTAATATATGTGTAGAATGTAGATCGTCCTTTCTTTTTGTCTAGCGGGACAACTAGCGTGTGGCCGGTGTGTCTAGCGTGTGACGTGTGGCGTGTGTTTTTTTTGGCGCTGTGTTGCAAGGATCTCATAGTTAGGTTTGTTACATCATTTCTTCTTCATCTCATTTCTAACGTCATTCCTATTCTTTTCTTTTCTGATTATTCATGAAGTAAATCTGAGTCAGTGGTGCCCTTCGCTGGGACATGGATCCTCAGAAAAGGACAAGCAGGCATTACGCTGGACACCCCTCCATAGAAAGCACGTTCAACACGACGCCCACGCTGCACGGAACACATACGAGAGGACGGAAGAAACAGCACCTTAGAAAGGGCGCTCAAACACCACATGAGCATCGACAGCACAGAGCTCCCGTCCTCAAGCGAGCCCTCAATCGAGGCCGATAATTGTAAAACGACAACCACGCCACATTGGGCGGGATGCGAGTGTGCAAGGCGCAAGTGGCGAGTTCCTTTCAAACCCATTTCTGGACTAGCTATATCGGCATTCTTTTTTTTCCCCTCCATTCTACATCTGACACATATCTATATCCTTTTCATTCTAAACCTCCATATAATTTTTATATTCGAGCGTTCCCCTCAATATCTGACACATATTGGTGTTGGCCCAGCGCACACGATCACAGAATTGGGCGAATGCGCACGCTAACCACGTGGGTCATGGGAATGTGCTCGAAGGCAGACCAGAGCTTAGCACGTGACACCTTATTGGACACATCTTACTGTCTGTGCATGGGTTCGCCATAACATCGTAGCTTCGGTCCGCGCTGGCGGCCGCGGATGTTCCCCGCGGACGGCGAACGTCTGCTCACCTCGACGGCCAGCAAAGCTGCGATCGGGCAAGGCATGTTGTGCAGCTCGGGCCACTGGGCACACACGGAGCGGGCGCGTTGGCCAGCGCTGGTCGGAGCGCCCGAGCGGGCATGCGGACCGACGCTGATCCGGCCGGTCATCAGGGTATAGCCCGGGGGTTCTTGCAAGGCAATTCATGGCGCGGAGTTCGGTGGGTCGATTCGTATCATGTTATAAGGTCGGAGCGGGATATTTTTGTGGCGTGGGGTCACTTGCCGGAAATGGAATGTTGCGGTTTCTGGCCTCCGGCCAGGCCGCGCAGGGGGTCGGGGCCAATCAGAGCGCCCGATTTGGGTGGTGACACAACGCTTCGAGGTGGCCCCCACCCCGCTCTCTGGGGCCTATGAAGGTCGGAATGGGTGCGTTCTCTCTCTCTCTCTGTCCTGACTCTCCCGCTCAGCTGGACTTCGACTCCACCTTCTGTTGTCATCACCTCGACTCCGCCTTCCGTCGTCATCGCTGGACTCCTCCTCCTCTTCTCCGCCCACACGACGCTGACTCCACCCACCCACATGGTCCCTCCTACCACTCTGTACACTCGCTCTGGACTCTGCCCTCCCAACTCAAGCCCCTCCTCATGCCCACGGTCTCGACACAAGCTTCCGAAGCGAGAGACGAGCGTGCCAGCTGTCGGGGGTACCGCACCACGGAGCATTCCCCCAAACGTATTGGTGGTGCGTTCGGGTACAGCGTATCAATTATAACAAAGGTACCGAGAGACCGTAGCCTCAACTCCTCTCCTGTCTTGCTTCAATCCCTCTTCATTGGTTTTCTGTGTCCGTGTGTGTGCGTGTGGTGTGTCCTGGCGCCTGTCTATGTAAGTAAGCCTGCAGAAGATCGTTATTATTCTTTTCGGGTTAAGTCAGCTCTGCGTCCGCTTTCATAAGTTGCTTGTTTATTGCTGCACCAAACCTCTCTTCCCTATCTCTGCACAACACACCCAATAAATCTTGATCGCACCACATACCTTTCCTCGCCCATGTTAATAAATTATTATTAGAAATGTTCCCTGCTCGTTTTTGTCCTTCCTTCATGGTCCACATGGTCCGAATCCTAGCTTAGCCGGGACTTTATTCCCAACAATCCGTTCCTTTTAGCCGGTACGTCCTTGCAGTGTCGCTCGGCTGCATCCGATCCGTGAAATGTCCAGTTCGGACAAGGCGTACCGAGGCCGTGTTCCCCGGTAATTAAATCACGTGGTTATTTTTAGGTAACCGCATTAACTCCGACAGAGGACCCTGTCACGTTATTTGACCGAGACGGAGGTTGAGTTATTGGCGTCCACGGTCGGTTAAGCGACCCGCGCGTCACGGAATTATCCGGTGTGACGGCCTACAATTCCGAGGAGTCTGGTGGGAGCCAAGATGGCTTTCCCCCTAGTGGTCTCTCACTCGACCCCCAGCCCGCAACAATATAAATTGTTTTTGTGTGTGTGTGTTGTGTTGTGTGTGTGTGTGTGTGTGTGTGTGTGTGTGTGTGTTGTATATATATATACATGTCCGTGTGTTTACATACATATATATATATATATATATATATATATATATATATATTCAGTTATGTAATATATGTATATATATATATATGTATGTATATACAGGGCTGCAAAGAAGTATACAGTAAGGATTATACCAGTATTACCAGTATTATAACTAGTGGAGTATGTGAATGCCGGGGGCAAACAGTTTGAACATTTGAGGGATTAATATGTTTATTATTGATATGTTTATTTTGGTATGTTATTATTGATATGTTTGTATAATCAATAGAATACGTTTTGTGCGCACGTTTTGTTTTTCATTACTGTATACCTACTTTGCAGCCCCCTGTATATATAGGCTGTCCAAAAAAATATACAACTTTTACAATGCTTCGTTTGATCCTAAAAAAAGCAGTAATTTTGTCACTAATGCTCATTCTTGTTGCAGAGACCCTGAAGTTTATTTTGATCCAAGCAAGCGCCAGAAAAATGCCAAGACTGACCGTACAACAAACGGACGAAAATTGTTGAACTTTGGCACCAGACGAAACGTGTCATACAGGTGCAACGTCTTTACTCGAGACATTTCGTATCCACTTGCGCCATGCACCAAACTTTCGGACAATAAAGTGCACCATCGCAAAGTTTACCAATGTGGGAACCATCTGTGACCTTCACGAGGGTCACAGTGGTCGGAAGAGGACAGGTCGTAGTGAACAAAATGTGGAAATGGTGAGACAGGCGGTCGTTCAGAGTCCAAAAAATCTATTTGACGACTTTCTGCCGAGACAAACATTCATAAGAGCACCGTTCAGAGGATCCTTCGCCAAGACATTCATGCCTTTCCATACAAAATTCAAATGGAAACGGTGCTTAATGATCAACAGAAACGCAAACGACTAGACTTTGCAAATGGTTCTCAGGAAAGTTGGAGGAAGATTCAGACTTCCTCAAAAACTTCACATGACGGACGAATGCCATGCTCACTTGGCCGGGGAGGTAAACAAGCAAAACTTTCGGTACTGGGGAACTGAAAATCCTGGTAATGCATCAACTGAACTGGTGCCCGATCTGTTCTCAAAATCACCATGTGGGTGGCGGTTGGTTGGTATGGGATAATTGGTCCATACTTCTTGAGATAACCAGGGACGCACTTGCACGGTAAACCAGAGGAACTATCACGAAATGATTAAGGAATTCTATCTGCCTGAGCTACGTACTCAGGCCCGTAGGAGAAACAACCTGATCCAGATGAGAACCCAGTGGTTTCCAGCAGGATGGGGCACCGCCCCATACAGCCAGGGAAACAAGGCGTTTTCTCAACCAACATTTTGAGGCCGCTTATCTCCCTCTACGAAGACGTTGAGTGGCCACCGTATTCCCCTGACCTTACTACTCCAGACTTCTTCTTGTGGGATCTCAAGGACAGGATCTATGGAAACCCCAGGCCTCAGATCTTTGATCACTGAAGGAAAACATCCACCGAGAAATCCAGAACATTCCTCAGGAAACGTTTCCAAGTGAAGCCGCTGTCACACCTTGACGATTTAGCCAGCGTATGCCGACATATGAAAAATTTGGCTAAAACGCTGGCACACGTCGAATACGTTATGGGTAAGTTTCTATACGTTTAAGAGCACGCGCTGCCTCATAGTACGCTGGCATACGTCGTATACGCCGAGCTCGTCAACAAATTTTAACATGCTTGAAATTTTTCGACGTATGCCAGCGTATGACTCACACGTTCCGCAAACGCTGGCCATAAGTTGTAGGCACGTTACGCGATTGTTGACACACTTTGACACACGTTACTTGTAAGTTACTCATAAGTCGAAACATGTCGAGGTAATGTTTAGCATCAGTGTTCCAGACTCCATGGTTTTTTTTTCTTTTTTTTTCTTTTTTTTTTTCTTCGGCATGACGTGATGTTGACAGTTCGATTTCTAGTGCGGTTATAATATAATACAATTAATAGGCTGCCGCTCAACGATTTAAATCATAACCGCACTGGAAATCGAAGTGTCAACATCACCGTCATGCGAAGAAAAAAAACAAAAAAAAACATGGAGTCTGGAACACTGACGGGTTCCTCCTGTGAAACCCATTTTTATACCAATTCCCTAAAGCTGCCAATACGCCATTATACGGTAGCTGTAAGTTAGTAACACGTTCAGTAAGTCTGTGGTCGTCCGGAAGACGTCAAATACATCTACATACGTCAATGTGCGTTGGAGATACGTACACATAGTCAAAGCACGTTACTCATAGGTTAGAAATAAGTTCGTACGCTAAACATTACCTCGACGTGTTTCGACTATGAGTAACTTACAAGTAACGTGTGTCGATGTGTGTCAACGATCGCGTAACGTGCCTATAACTTATGGGCAGCGTATGCGGAACGTGGTGCATCATATGCTGGCATACGTCGTAAAATTTTCAGCATGCTTAAAATTTGTCGACGTACTCGGCGTACTACGACGTATGCCAGTGTGCTTCAGCGTTCTTCAGCATGCTCTTAACGTATACAAAACTTACCAAATGTATTCGACGTGTGCCAGCGTATTCGGCAAATTTTCATACGTCGGCATACGCTGGCTAAAACGTCAAGGTGTGACAGCGGCTTGATGGAGAACATGACAACGCGTTTGCAGGCAGTGATCGGACAATGTGGAGCTTACGTCGAACATGTGGTCTAAAAGAAAACGACCATTCTATACCAAAATTTTAAATTTTGGGTGTAATTTTGACATTGGTACAAAAAACTTCAACCTTTCAGCTTTCTATCCAGCATATATCTTTTTTTAAATATAGGTTATGACCATCCTCTTTGCAGTTGAAAAGTTGTATATTTTTTGGACACCCTGTATATATAATATATATATATTTGTATGTATGTGTGTGTGATATACATATATATATATATATTTTTTGTGTGTTGTGTGTGTGTGTGGTGTGTGTGGTGGGTGTGTGTGTGTGTGTGTGTGTGTGTGTGTGTGTTGTGTGTTTTTTTAACAGCTCTCTCTCTCTCTCTCTCTCTCTCTCTCTCTTCTCTCTCTCTCTCTCTTCTCTCTCTCTCTCTCTCTCTCTCTCTCTCTCTCTCTCTCTCTCTCTCTCTCTCTCTCTCTGTCTGTCTCTCTGTCTGCTCTCTCTTGTCTGTCTGTCTTCTCTCTCTCCTCTGTACTCATTCTTCCTTGTCATACACAACTGCTCCTGGACTCTGTGGCTTTTACACCTGAGAAGGTAGAGAAGGTTCTTTCAACACTCAATACTCACAGCAACAGTTCATGTGTTGCTAAAAAACCTGCTCTGCTGCTCTTTGACATCTCTCTTCCCCTTTTACCCCATCATCTCCACTTGGTGATCTTCCATCTGCTTGGAAATCCACCAAAGTCACTGCATCACGTAAAAGATGTAACAACTGATCTTCTCAACTACAGACATATCAGCTTATTTTGGGTAAGTCGTCCCACTGAGAATGTGAAAAACTTGGGGGAGAGGAGCGGGGGGGGGGGTGAGAGTGAAGCACGCAGAGGGGGGAGAGAGAGAGAGAGAGCGCGGAGGGGGGGGGGGAGAGGGAGAGTGCTGTGGGGGGGGGGGGGTGGAGAAGCGTGGAGTATGTGTCAGAAGAATGTGTTGCATGCTTGGAACAAGATCGCCTGCCTGTAGGGCAGGTACTCTGCTAGTTGTATATAATTTGTCATTATTGAAATACTTTTTCCTGTTGGTTTTGAAGTTACTGCTGTTCTAGTTCTTCATTTTGAGTGTCACGACAGAGTGGTTTAGTACATTGCACTTGTGTTCTGATGGCTGATTCTTCAGAATGTGGGTTGGAATCCTGGCCAGCGTTGATGGTTGTTTGTCTTGTTTCTTTGAGCTAGACACTTACCATAACTGCTGGGGTACAAGTGGGGACTTCTGAGGGTAGAGAGGTATTATCATCCCTTACCGTTTCACTGGAGGGAACTATAGGTTTGCTCTCCAGCCATTCCAACCGTGGTTTTTCAGACTTGTTTTTATCCCATAACGTTTAACATGTTCAACTGAAACTTGGTACATGGCTTTTATTATGACAAGCCGGTAGCGGCGATGGGTCGCCGAGCAGGACTGGTAGTATTGCGACACTTTGACTGCTGACCTAGTGGAGATAGGTCATTATGCAAATGAGCAACTTGTACTACTCATCGGGGATATTCACATGCAAAAATTTGTTTGGATCGGTTGAGCCGTTTTGCCGGTAGGGGGACTTGAATAGACATTTTAGCGAAAAATGCACTTATTGACCTTTGACCCTGAACTAATCGAGATAGGTCATTATGCAAACGAGCAAAGTTGTAGTACTCATTACGGTCTATAAGCATGTAAAGTTTCATTCGATTCGGTTCAATCGTCTTGAGCTCTCTTGGAGCTCGTGTACTTTGAAGTTTCAGCAGGAATGCTCAATGGCCCTCGGACACCCAAGTTGAGAGGGTGTCACTTGGAAACTATAAGATATAGAGCAAAAAGGATGTCAAATAGCGGATAGGGAATCACCTTAAATTATGCATATCAAATCTCATCCAGTTCCATCGACTGATAACTACTCGGTATCCATTTGAATGAAAAGTACCGAAAATGCGGTTTGAAATCGGAAATCCCCAAAGTTCGAGGGGTGCTGTGGGTGAACAAAGATCTAAATCGAAAATCCGCTCGATCGTTTGTGCACAATGTATCCAGACGGTTAGTTTGAATTTTCATGACTATCCGACCATAACCCTAGGAGGAGTAGCATTTGGCGCGAAGGCACCTCCAGCTCTCGCATATTACGATTTTTGCACTAATTGACCTTTGACCCCTAACCTAAGCGAAATCGGTCAATATGTCCTGAGGAAAAGTTGTAGTACTCATTGAGTACCATGAACCTGCAAAGTTTCATTCGTATCGATGCACTCACCTGGTCGCTCGGGAGCCTTCAATTTTCGCGCGTACCCTAATTGTACGGAGCGCTGCGGGTAAAGTATTCCATATATCACAAAAACCGGAATATATTTGATAGAGCATCATATCACCTGTAGATCATTCATGCCAAATTTCATAACCCTACGTGGGATAATGGCTTTCGGAATTGATTTCGCGTGAACGATACCAATTTTTAAGGTTTTTTGGTTGTTGCTAGGGAACCAAAGGTCCCTAGCAACCATCACAATTTCCAAACCACTAGGTCATAAGATGTACCTACCACCCGAGTTTGGTCAAAATCCTCCCACGTTTACTATCAATTATGCTGATGACAAACGAAC
>CM068956.1:153083680-153104103 GCA_035128595.1 Eptatretus atami | reverse complement strand
TTCAAAACAGCTGTTCACCACCACCTCTTAACGTCCCCCATCCAACTCCTCGCTCTTTTCTACCCCGTTAATCCACCCCAAACTCACCTCCTTCAAATTCCCTGCTTTCCTTCCTGAAAGTCCCTGTAATGTCCATCTTGTATACCACATGTTCCCTGCCACATCCCTCTCCCTTCCACAGATCTCCTAATGTCTCTGTTCCCCACTGTTTTGTTCTTCCCACTCCTGCCCCTCCTGTCTCATGCCCCCCCCCCTTGCTGTGCTTTGTGTGTTAGCTCTCATACGAGCCTCGACAAGGTATACAAAAAAAAAATCTGTGAAACGGACTTCCATCGTCTCTCGTTACCCGGTCCTCCCTCAAGTCATTCAAAGTGCTGTCCATAACCACTTCCTGCTTTTCCCCAGACTCACCACCTGCTCTATTACACTCTACTTGATGCCGTCCATCCTTTTCCTTTCCTTTCTGGACTCACGGGCAATGTCTTTATGTCCGTTCCTTCTTGATGCTCTGTCAGTGAACATGCTGTCCTCCGCCATTTAGCTCTTCCATGAGCCCCCAAAAAAGTTTAAGTATCTGGTATGAAGAACTATTGACTAGTTCTTCAATCGAAAATAATTAAGTACTTAGCTTGATAAAGAATGAAACAAGGGAAAATATTTTTTTTGCAGTTTAATACAAGGTATAGAAAAAGTTTAAGCATGTGCAATACGCATCAGATTTACTCCACCAAAGTTCAAGTGAAGCAAACAAAAAAAAGAAAAACAAACAAGGACTGACAAAATGATAGAAAATCACAAATCTCGATCAAGTTATGAGCAAGCAAATGCGATTTCAAACCAAATATCTCGATGAACTGTTGAAGCATAATTCCAAGTGGGTGAATCACTGAAGTTGATTTAATGACCGATTGTAAAATCACGACCACCAGGATACACTTCATCGTATTGGGCAAATTGGAAATCAAAAGGAAATTGAAAAATCTTCATTTTACCAAAGCAACATCAATTACACTTGAAGATAAATGTTAAACTTACAAGTCTTCTTTCCCCCATTTACGAAGCAAGTATTTAGAATGACCACAATATCCACAATTCTTTCAGAGCAGGAACTAAAAAAAAAAGAAAAAAAAACCTCATTTTGGAAGTTATTGAATTTCATCTCAGTAATGACAAGCTGGTAAGTGAGCATTCTTTCTGTGCAGTACAATTGTCTTCCATACGTCCAGGATTTGAGAGAGCTGGATGTCCTGGGGAGCAGCTTCAATGAAGGCCTTTAGTGTCTCCTCCGAATGCACCTCCTCTCTCTCAATGAAGGCGTCAAGTGAGACTGCCAATCTACACAAGAATAGTGAAGGCTGCATCATAAAAATACTACACATCACCAAAAACAAAACACCCCATAAAAATCATCTTTGCTTCTGTTAAACTTCAAATTTGCATATTTTACGAATTGAGCTCTGACATCAGCCGCACATAGTGTCGGGATAATACCACTAACTTTAGGAGTAATTGCCAAATCTAAAACTGCCACAATGACGATTTCAACTTTCACTTTATCATCCTATTTCTTCCTTCATCAAGTGTCCAAACTAAGTTTTAAAGTACGATTAACTAGAATTCCAAACATCCAACTGCTGAGTATTCTGCCGATAATTATTTAAGTCATTCTCGGCAGTCAATCATCGGTCCATTTCTGAAATAACTTGACATTGCCTTTTATCTGTCTGGGTACCAGGCGCTGCAAGGGAAAATCTATGTAGTGGTTGTGACACATGTTAAGCATTGAAAAGCTGTGGAGTTATTATGTTGGTTTCCTTTTCCCGGTGACAACAATGTCTTACCCCATATCCCATGATGCACATTATAGCGGCCTTTGGTGGCCTCAAACAACCACCAAGGTCAACTCGCGATAGCTTAAGACCATACATTCTGAAGTACCTACACCCAAAATTTCAGGCTTCGAGGTGCTTCGGTTCGGCCGTGAAAGAGTAACAAACAAATGCACAAACACTTGAAATTATTAATAAGATATGCATGGCGGATACATTTTAGGATAAATATTTATTCCTTTTAAACCAATACAGGAGAGGTTATTGCTTATTGAACAATGACAAATCAGTGATTGAACAGCCAATGGCCCAACAAGGATCACGCAACATATCCCTCGGTCATGTGCAATGGATGTAGACATATTGTCGTTCATTTTCACCATCCAACTCTTATCATAAACTTTTCATTCTCCTATTGCACCAAAGCACCCTCAGAAAAGGCAATCAATGAGACGTTAGAAAATGTTACCCAAAGTCAGGATTGTGGGTGTCCGAGTGCTGCTGAGGCTGCAGCTGCAACTGGATCAGCTGATGGAGTTCAGATGGGACATTCTCGAAGCCAGACTTTCCCAGTTTTTTCTGCAGGTGTCTTTTTTGTTCCTCGGACAGATCAGTGTGGAACTTCTTATGTACATGAAGGAAAGGCTCCTGCCAAAAAAGTGGAGAACTTCAATAGTTTATCATACGTGGGGGGCACTGAATTGAATTCATAAAATGCCTACACGCCTTGGAGGAGTTATCGAGAAGTGACAAGTTTTTAATGAGTGCATTCTTGGTCAAGGACTGGAAGGATGGCCGAGAGGTATGCACACTCCCTCTAAGCTGTCTAGCCTGGGTTTGAATCTCGACCCAGGTACAAACTTTCATCCTGGTGTTTCACAGGCAGGGTGATTCATCAATGTGTGGGTCGTCCCTCGGATGGACGTTAAACTGGGTATCCCATCTGCTGGCATTAGTTGGTGGACGTTAAAGATCCCACGGTGTCCTTCACGAAGAGTCGGTGAGCTATTGCTGGCACCCTGACCAAATTCCAAATTCCTGCCCTGACTTCCTGTGGCAACCCGACCAGGATTCCAACACCAGCCAAAGAAACCGCATCGGCAGCACCGACCTTCTGTGTAGAGCCTGTTTCATGATCTGACTCTTTGTCAACCTCTCAAATAAATGTATTAAAGTGTACTTTGTGGTATCGGTATTCTCAAAGCAAAAATAATAATAATTACAACAACCTAGACTAGAAAGTGCAAATGGTGTGTGCTCATTTTTTCACCAACTACTCTGACAGTTTTTTTTGCTGAATCTCAAACTTTCCAGTTCTGGGTTTGCTCTACATGGAGGTTGAATCTGTAGCTGCTCCTTCCCCACCTCATCAAAGCTCGGTTGGCCAAACCATTGTGTTTTTCTGTTATATTTTCGTCCCTGTGTTACCGTTTGTGTTTTCGTCCAAATTTTCCAAGTTAAATCGTACGTCGTCGTGCTGTATTGAATTTGTTTTTATGCTGCTCAAGGTCGACTCCTCAGATAGCCGGCGTGCAAATTCTCTGTTTTGATGCTATGTTCCTCGTTCCACTTCTTTGTTCTCCAACTATTATTCTTTCTGCCTCTTCACCAAAAAACAACAACAAACTTTTATTTTTCATTCCAAAACATGATCTCATTCTGCCTGAACTTCCTTCTACCTGTACTGTAAAGATTAATTATTTATCTCTTCCTTTTCTCAATACCTACAAACTGAATATTAATTGAATGAAACACATTTTACTTCTTCTTTTAAAAGCTTTTAAAACATTTTAAATTGCTCCACTTTCCTCATTTCTCCATCTTGAGTAACCCACGTGTTCTTCTTCTTCATCACACGGATTGTTTTCCAAACCTGTCTCTCCCCTAAGCACTTGGTCCATCAATCCTTCTTCTGTACCAACAGCACCAGCTTTCCCCAACCCTTCAAAAAAAATTATTTCCACCCATACCATGATCGTCTCCATATGTCGTGTTTGGGAATCTTGAAAAGTCACATTTACAGAAGTTTTCTTCTCACAACAACCAAATCCCCTTCACATCCTTCAGCGGTGTCAAACCCCTCTATGTCAGTACCCTACCCCACATCTACAAGCCCACACCCTTCTAACCCCATTGGAAGCATTTCAGGATTTTGATGTGGGGTTGGGGGAGGGTGGGGAGGGGGAACCCGTAACCCTCTTAGACCCCAATTTTTTTAATGTCGTGAACAAACTTTGGTTCGTCATGAGTGATGAAGGTTGTAATCAAGTTTCATCGTAATGTGTGTGTCGTTTCTGAGAAGAAAGCAAATACCTCTTAGTGGGGCAACCCCCCTGTAGACTCCCTTAAACCCTGATTTTTTTTTTTGTGTGGTGAACAAACTTTGGTACATCACGGGTGATGAAGGTTAGAATAAAATTTCATCGGAATCGTGTGTGTCGTTTCTGAGAAGAAAGCAAATACCTCTTTGGTGGGGGTGGGGGGGAGGGGCAACCCCCTCCATAAACTCCCTCTGCAGACACCCTCAGACTCCGATATTTTTTAAATGCCGTGAACAAACTTTGGTACTTCACGGGTGATGAAGGTTGTGGTCAGGTTTCATCAGACTTGCATGTGTAGTTTCAGAGAAGTTGCAAGTATTTGTGGATGGACAGACGGCATGCCATTCCTCAAGCTCTCCGGAACTACGTTCCAGGTGAGCTGAAAATGATCTGATATAAAAAGGTTGCCTTTCTCAGCTCAAGCTACTTCGATAAGAATTTTGTACTTTTATTTCCTTTTCATCATTCTTTCAGTTTTTCCCTACCCCCCTCTCTTTTGGGGGGGTTAAACATTTTGCCACCCAACAAAGGTTTTAAGGGGCACTCATCCCCCACTTCTGGTGCATTCTCTTCCATGAGGCATTATCATAATCACAATTCCCCCATCACCCTCAAAGATCCCTCCTCACCTGACACACCCAGCAATGTTGTCAGACCTTTTCGGGCATATACGTGATAAGGCACTTTCTGCCCCTCTGCCAAAAAAGGTAGGAGGGGCAATTCCTCTCCCCTCCACCCCCTGCTCTGGCATCTCTGCCTTTAATACATGTATTTGAGAGGTTCATAAAGAGTGCACTAGTAAAAAAGGACACAGTCGCTCCTCCATATAACTCCGACTTCATGCGGTGTACAAAGTACACCGCCCCCGTGACAAGTAAATAAATAACATATCCTCCAGCACGTGCCAATGCCGGGGCACTTAATTTAGAAATTAATCGAAAAATCAAAAAATTAATAGATGTGCACGGCATACAGGTACGTGAGTCTGTAACTTTAAGTGACATTTCAAATGAAATGAACTTTACAACCCTGGTTTATATTATGGCATCAGTGACATTTGCAACATTTCCAAAGCATGATCTGGTGTGCTGTGCAGTGAGAAGTTAAAAAAAATACAAATGTAAAAGTACAAAAAGGGACCGAAATGATGGCATCGCACTTTTAAACTGCCAAGTTTGGTGTGAATACAAGTCATACTTGCAAAAACACATGTGCCTCATCTCAAAGAATTGATTAGTGTTGACCTGTTGCATGTGGTGTGAAGAGGCCTAATATCACAGGACAATACCTGTCTGAGTTCCAGCAGCAGCTCTGCACGCCAACACGATAACAGCTGCCACAGGCATGCCACATGCTTCAGTTTGCACAGCTCAGCAACCTGTAGCACAAAGAGAAAATGTAATCCACAAATAATAATCTGTCCTTTACATGGATTACATTTTGTTCTTGGGTCTATTTCTATTTCTTTAGAAAAAAACCCCAAAACGAATCAAAATTAATTTTTCATTCATTCGTCCGTTCTTCCTCACACTTGTCTTCTTCATATGGGCTGCTGGTTTGGCTATTCACATTGCACATTGAGGTGTTAAAAGGGATTAAAAGTGTGCATATTAGATTTATTCTGATAAATCAATGTACAGGTAAAGCCAGGCCCCAAAAAAAGTTTGTTTACACGACTTCTTGGAACGCTTCAATCCATTTGTACATTATATTATTGTGTTATCCTTCAAGTAACACCTTTGAACTGAACCAAATACTCCAATCAATTACTTTTAAAATATAGTATTTGGAATTTCTTGATATTTTGCTCACACCCATCTCTTTCTTCCCTTGGAACAGCAACCAAGCAAAGCCTTCTCAAAGTGCAGAAGTCATCTCAATATTCTCCAACATGCAAAGTCCTTGTTTCACTCAGCTGTTCACATTGAATGTATCTATACTTGTTTCACATTTTATTACATGAAAGTTTTCTATTCCTGACAAAGTACACCGCCCCCATGACAAGTAAATAAATAACATATCCTCCAGCACGTGCCAATGCCGGGGCACTTAATTTAGAAATTAATCGAAAAATCAAATAATTAATAGATGAATTGATTAATCGATAAATCAAAAACACCCTTTATAGCCAATCACTTGGTTACCGTCGTGTCAAAATATCAGCTTCCCAGCTCAAAAGGTGTTTGAGATATTGCCCAGCTGTTGGGCAAATTGAGAAAGAAAATAAATAAGGAATTAACAAATCTATAATAATTGAGCAATTAACCAATTGATGAATCAAAAAATAAATAAACCAATGTCACCCCAGGGTGACCCGTATCTTGCCAAAAGGTGACCATGTGTGACTTCTTTAAGGTCACACTGAGGTGAACAGAGCTGCTATCCACCAGGAGCGACTCCTTGAGGAATATCTGCCTACGAGAGATTCCGATGAGAATCATTCTACAGAGTAACCATGAAAACTATTGTTTTGCCTCATAACGTCACCAAATGACGTCATAATGTCTCAAGCTTGATATATCTAGAAAGCACTCATCGAGGTGTTCAATTTGAGGTACTACACGATATGGTTCCTAAAACTTGAAAATTTGACCTTGGGGTCAAATATGTTTGACTCAGGCGCTAACCATGAAGGTCAAGGCCAATCGCCACCAAAAACTAATCAGCTGAGCGCCAGACCATATTCTACATTCCATAAAGTTTGGAGACGATTCGATTAAAATTACTCAAAAATAAGGGTTTCGTCGACTCCCCTGATTTGCGACAAAGTGACCTTGACCTTGATGACCTCAAAATTTTATGCGCTAAAGGGACCTCTATAGGCCTCTGATATGCGAAGTTACAAAAATTTCCAATGATAACTGTGCTCTGCAGATGATTTATACGTGATTACAGACAAAAAAAACAAACAAAAAAAAAAACACATGAAGGTCAAGGCCAATCGCCACCAAAAATTAATCAGCTGAGCACCAGACCATGAACTATATTCCCATGAAGTTTGAAGACGATCCGATCAAAATTACTCAAAAAATAAGGTTTCATCGACTCCCCTGATTTGCGACAGTGACCTTGACCTTCAAAATTTATGCGCTGAAAGGGACCTCTATAGGCCTCTGATATGCGAAGTTACAAAAATTTCCAATGATAACTGTGCTCTGCAGAAATTATTTATACGTGATACAGACAAACAAACAAAAAAAAAATTAAAAATTTAAAAAAAAAACAAAAAAAAAAAACATACAAGCTGACTAACATATCTTGCAAAAACTTCGTTTTGGCAAGATAAAAATACAGTTTTTGCGAAGCACTTGTTTACCATTGTGCCGAAATTTCAGCTTCCTTGCTCAAAGGATGGCTGAGATATCACCCAGACAAACGAACGAGAAATCAAGAAAGAAAACAAATAAACGGAGTGAAAACTGGGTACGCCCTCTCGGGGCGCGTCATCCCTGGCCGCATTCGGCGCCCGACGATGGCGTCGTGCAGCGCTTGGAGATAGAATAAGGAGGGACGGTGTACAACAAAGAAATAAACAAACAAACGGAGTGAAAACTGAGTACACCCTTCTTACACGTGTCATCGTCAGGGTGCCTTCGGTGGCAATGACATCGTGCAGCGTCTGGAGATGGAGTAGAGATGGTTGGTGTATAATATGTTCTCGCAGAAACATTCAAGTACACCGCCCCATGACACGTGTACATCTCCATTCTGAGCCATGGACCAAAATGGCAGGGTGGAATCAAAGAGTTTACAACTGAATGCAATTTACTATCACAAAGCCCAAGATCTGCTGCTCTCACATCATAAACCGGTCAGTGAGCAATGGGTCTTCCACCTACTGTCGTCAGGTCTTGTACCAACCCTGTGAACCACTTCTCCTCTGAACCTACAGGTAGGTCACACACATTCACTTAATAATTTGTCAGCATCTCAAATCGCAAGCTTTCTGCTGACCTCCAGTATTTTGCTACCCATATGGAGAGCTCATGTGGACACGGCTCCTGTGGGCATATGCTCCCATGGACACAGCTCAGTTCATGGTGAGGTGGAGTGGTTCGGCGGGGTGGGCTGTGTTTTGCCCTTGCGTCTGTGGACATGGATCGGCCCGTGGTAAAGTGGAGTGGTTCGGCGGGGCGGGCTGTGCTTCGTCCTTGAGCCTGTGGACATGGCTCGGCCTGTGGTGAGGTGGAGTGGTTTGGCGAGGCGGACTGTATTTCACCCTTGGGCCTGTGGACATGGATCGGCCCGTGGTGAAGTGGAGTGGTTCGGCAGGGCGGGCTGTGCTTCGTCCTTGGGCCTGTGGACATGGCTCGGCTTGTAGTGAGGTGGAGTGGTTTGGCGAGGCGGACTGTATTTCACCCTTGGGCCTGTGGACACGGCTCAGCCTGCGGTGAGGTGGGGTGATTTGGCGAGGTGGACTGTATTTCACCCTTGGGCCTGTGGACACGGCTCGGTTTTCCCTTGTGGGTCGGCACTGCATAACAGGGTACTGGCAGACAGAGTGTGAGGCTTGGCAGAGAGTCTGAACGAGGATTGCACATGGGAGATGAGGACAATTGTTCAAGGAAGACGAGGAGGGGCGTTAGGGAGTCGAGGGTTGAACTGAGGGGTGGGAATTGAGTGTTAAAAGCATTGACTGCATTTGACTGTTTTTCCTTTTTCTTTTACTTTGGTGAGGGAGAATTGAGTCGGGTGAGGGAGGAGTGAGTTGCGTCAGGGAGGAGTGAGTTGCGTGAGGGAGGAGTGAATTCGGTGGGGGAGTGGAGTCGAGGGTGAAAATGAGAAACAAGGGGGGGGATGTGAGCAGTGAAAGAGGTGAATGTGTGTGTGTGTGTGTGTGTGTGTGTGGTGTGTGTGTGTTGTGTGTGTGTTGTGTGGTGGTGTGTGTGTGTGCACGCACACATTATGGGGACAGCAAGCTAGAGTAGTAGGTCCAGCAGGTCAGCCAGGGCAGCGCTGCTGATTGATGATCTGAATGTCCAAAATTATCCAAGATGATATGAGTTTTTTGAGGCAGGCAGTGATTCAGAAGTGAGGTGCAGGTAAGTAGTTTGAATGTGGGATCAATGGGGGGGGGGGAGAGAGGGTCAAAGTGGTGGAATGATGCAGAGGAGGAGTTTGGAAATGTGTGTGCAGGAGACCAAATGGAAAGGAGACAGGGTGAGGAGGTTGGTATGAGGATACAAGCCGTTGCACACGGGTGGGGATGGAAGGAGTAATGGCGTGGGAATAATAATATCAGAAGAGATCAGCAAGCAGGTGGTCAGAGTGGAAATATGGGACGGACGGATAGTTATGGCACAGGTGGTGATACAGAGGCAGAAGCTGTCTCAGCCCACTCAAGTTTATCGTGGTGATGGAGATGGTGAGCTTGAGGGGTAGTATGGGGAGGATGTTGTATGTGGACATTCTGGCTGTTGTGGTGGAGAGTGGGTGGGAGATTCAGGTGGGTGCGAATGCATGGAGGAGGGTGGAGGGAGTAATGGCAGACAGAAAGATATGAAGAACATTGAAAGGGAATGTTCTCATGTCGTGTGTAACGCTGGCCTACGTTTGCGGCCTGGAGACGGTGGCACTGACAGAGAGACAACGATCGAGGCTGCAGGTTTGTGAGAACAAACGGGTCAGGATTGCGGGAGTGAAGAGGGTGGATAGAAGGAGGATGTATGAATTGAGGGAGGAGATTGGTGTGCAGATGACCTTGATGGGGAGATTGGTGAAATGCCGGCTGAGATGGGCTGGATACTTGGTGTGGATGGGGGAAGAGAGAATGGCAAAGAGAGTGGATAGATTGAAGGAGCAAGCGATGAGGGAAAAAGAGGTTGATCATGGTTGAGATTGGAGGATTGTTTGAGGAGGTTTACACTTGCCTCTAAGTTGCCTAGCTTGGGTTTCAATCCCGACCGAGCTCGAAACTGTCATCTTGGTGTTTTTTCTCTGGTTCTTGTGGTACATCATAAGGTGTGTTTTTATTGTATCTCGTGATTTGTATGGCTTTCTGAGAAATTATTTCAACAAAGCACCACTTACATCATAGTTTTATGAACAGGGCACAAATGAAGCAGTTTCCACATATGAAGTAATTGTATCTCTTGCTTTATGAGATGTCATGCTGGTGTATTTACACTTTACCCTGTTGTGTGCAATGCTAAGATGTGCTTTTGTCTTTTCCCTTAACTTGATGAAGCACAATTAAGAGCATTTTGTGCACAACTGTATGTTCCATGCTTCCAGCCTGTGCCATGCTTTTTGTAGGTTGGGGGTGGAGGGAGGCAAATACATTTTCGAAACTGGAAGGGCACTCAATAGAGTGCATACCTCCGCCATGCAATGCCTGATCCACGAGAACATATCAGGCCCAACATATTTTTGAATATCATGCCATATATCATTTTTGGCCCGATCTCTCAATGGTGAAGAATCACTTTGAAAATTAAAAAAATTCTCGTATCCGGATCTGGATTCAAATCTTCCGCAAAATAGAATCAATTCGTCCTTGTCACCACACAACCTATCCACCAAGTTTCATCCGAATCCATTCACAACTTTTTGAGATATCCTGCTTTATATCGGTTTCACTGTATCTCTCAATGGTGAATAATCCTTAAAAAGTTATCAGATCCGGATCGGGATTCGAATAGTCACCAAAATTGAACCAATCCTTCCTAGTAACACACCAAACTTGTCCACCAAGGTTCGTCCCAATCTGTCCACAACTTTTTGAGATATCATGCTATATATCGTTTTGGCCCTCTCTCTCAAAGGTGAAGAATCACTATAAAAATTCCAGTAGCTGGATCTGGATCCTGATCTTCACCAAAATCGAATCAGTTCCTCCTATGACCTTCTCTTTGCTGATGACTTCCTATGACCTTCTCAATGCTGATGACTCCACCCTCTGCCGTACCATCTCTCATCCCTCTGATCAAGCAGGCAGCAGCCTCTTCACTCTCTGCAGACATGGATAAAATCACAAGCTGGTCAAACACTTGGAACATGTCTTTCAATCCTGACAAATCTCACACCCTCACTATGTCTCTCCAAAAGGATCATATGGAACCCCCCCACCAACCCACCCCTCCCATCTATTTTCTCAACATCCCCTTGAAGAAGTCCTTTCATTCAAGCATTTGGGCTCCCTATCTGCCACGATCTTTCCTGGGAAAGCCACATCGCCAAGCTGGTCTCCAAAGCCCGACTGGGTATCCTACATTGTGCAAAGTCCTTCCTTGGCACACCTGAGCTTTTAACCACTTAAAACAAAGCTTTCTTTAGCAGTCTGATGGAGTACTGCTCTCCCCTCTGGGGTGATGCTCCTGCCTCACACCTAGCTCGACTTCATGCTGTAGAAACCAAGGCTTTTAGGATCATTGGTATCTCCCGCGATGAAGCTGTCTTTGGGTCTCTCACTCTTTCACCAGAGGCAGGTCGGTGGTCTTTCTGTCTTCTTACGTTCCTCTCCGGCCTTGCCCCCTTGCTCTGTCTGTGCTCTGTCGCCCCCCTCCCCTCATATTCCCTGTTTTCCGTCCTGAAAGTCCCTGTAGTACCATCTTGTTTATCCCATGTACCCCACCCATCCTCTCCCTTCCACCAGATCTTCCTATTGTCTCTGTTCCCCACTATTTTGTGCTTCCTCTCCTGCCGCTCTCGTCTCCTGCCTTGTTATATGTTCTGTGTATTAGCTCTTACAAAAGCCTCGACATGGTAAACAAAAAAAAAATTTATAAAAAAAAAAGACCTTGCCCTTGTCGCACACCCAACCTCTCCATCAAATTTCATCCGAATCCGTCCACAACTTTTTGAGATATCACACGCACAAATAAACAGACAAACAAACAGACAGACAGACAGGGTGAAAACATAATCTCCTTCCACCTTCAGTGGCAGAGGTAATAATGACCAGCCTATGAAACACATCTGTTCATTATAATGGGAATATGCTGCACATGGATTACCTCGACACATTTATCAAGGACAAGCACTTGAAGATGCAAAGTAAATACAAAACTAATGTACGTGGGATTTAAAAACATGTCTTTTTTAATCCCCATTGGGAAAAAGCTACTTGATGTTGGTGAAGCACCCATTACATTGACTGTGCAATGTTAAATTATTCTGGTAGAATTGCAGTGAATGTATGCAGAATGTACAAAGCAGTGCTGGACCTGAAACATGGTATTCTGGCTTCGTTCGACCTTCAGCACATCTTTCATGTAACTAGATAACGACTGCTCGCCATCTGCACCGACAGATGCCAGAAACTCCATTGTGACGGTCAGCACCATGATGACATCAGACACGAGTTGAACAGAATGCAGACTTCCGATGATCTTCCTCCAAATGCCAGCAGAAAGTGACTCCTAAAAACAAGAAACAGATAAAGGTAGTGATTCAATCTGTCAGTGAGTCACGTAGGTTGATGTGAAGAAGGAAATTGGCCTCATGAGCATTCATGAGCAAAATCTAATCAGTTCATCTTTGCATTATAATACATGAATAGGTATGGGACAAACAGATTCAGAATTTTCAAAGGCATAACTGAGCATAAATCGGTATGGAGAATGATGTGATATGACAGTGACCTGCCACCTCGTAATGCTGGAGGAAGGGATGGATTTGGACTGACAAAGACTTCAATCAGTTCATCTTTGCATCATAGTACCTACTTGTACCAAGTTTGGTCAAGGGCTAACAGAAATTTGCTCTGCACACAAACACACGGACAGACGGAAAACCCCAAAACATAATGCCTTCAGTGTCTTTCTCGCTGCTAAAAACGTTACAAAGAAAGCAAGTCACATGATGTCATGATGTGGAGATTGACAAATTTTGATAAAAGTAATCTCAAATGCAACATGAAATTCAGGCAGTTTTGCAGGCATGAAATGGCAGGAGTTCCGGCAGTTTTGTGAAAAACACAGTTTCTGGTGTGAATAACAGGATTCTGGTTGACATTCCGACTCGCTGCAGAACAGTAAACCATTTCCTCCCTCTGCACTACGCTCCTTAGAAAGCAGTTGATTTGAATTGGCTTCTTTTCCATGCCATTTGCAACCGAAGAGGGAGAAAAATGACTTGGTGATAGTTTAAATGAGTGAAAAAAAACCACGGCACGATTTGCTTCGGAAAAATGTGATTGAGAAACCTGTTTTTCAGGAAAGACATTCGCAAAACACCAGTGTTTCATATGACTGATAAACCAAGCAAAATCAAATACACACCTGTTTTACTCTCCTCTTCAAGTTATTCACTACCCTATCAAAGTTGTACGTTTGTTTCTTGGAAAAGGAAGGGATATCCTGGAAAACATTATCAATAAAATTACAGTGCAATACAAGGGACACTCATGTCAGATATCAGGAATTGCATTGTTTTATTATTATAATGCATTGGTAATACTGAACAAAAATATAGCTTCCACTGTTTTTTTATACAAAGTTGAGGCTCATAGTAGAAGGGATAGAACACGAACAGAACATAACAGAAAAGAACAGCTAGAAGAGTAGAAAGCAGGGAAACACAACAGCAGGTTAGAGGGACACAACAGGTCGACACGAAGGAAAAATGAGAGTAAGGAGAGGGGAAAGAGGTAACAGAGGGAGAACAAGCTGGATACAAGCTCTGGCACAGAAATGAGGTTGAAAGAAGAAGGTAAAAAGCTGGTTAGTTAGAATAAGCCAAAAGTTAGCCCAAAGTTACTTTTGTCATGCTTGTGAATGAAAGCTCAAATGTCTTGGCAGTGCTAAGCAAGCATGGCACAAAATCATATGGATGTGGTACAATGAAGGCAGTAGCCATCCATGACATCTCAGTGGGCATCAGAATTCCCAAATGCAGAAAATTTGGAATCAGGTATGTCCGGCAGGGTGTTGGAACGCAGGGTGTTGGAACTTCTTTTCAAAAGATACTGTGGGATCATTTACATCAACACGAATGAAGATGGGACACTCAGCTTAAGGTCTTCTAAATGATGGTGGTGCAAAGCTCTGCTTGTGTAAACCATGACTTGTGAAGGAGTATTTAATGTGACATGTAAGGTCTGCCTTGCCATTTGAAAATCGAATAATCAGAATTCAAAGAAGGATGCATGCATACAATTGCATGAATAAACAAATAAATAAATAAATGGGGTTTATTAGCCAGAGAAGAATGGCAGATAAGTTGGAGACATATTGACTGGCCATTTAGAAAATGTAAAAACAAAAGATGGACAAGACAGGTGATTAATGGCAATCGTACGCAAACACAAGAGGATCAGAAGAGCAAATATGACGTGGAGACAAGATCGCAAAAAGGGACAGGCAGACGGTATATTTTCCACTGTTCAACTTGTATCATACAGATTCAGAAGAGAAATTTCACTTATTGGTAGTATGAGTAAATTGGATTCTTCATTAAATAAATCCAATTTCATGTGAATGAATTGGCCTGTCATACTAAAATCTACAACACAACAAACTTTATTTTCTTAAATACCGTACACTAATTTTCCAATACACCAATAATTATTTATTCCTTCCAACCTGGTTTATGATGGGTTTCCCAAGCATCAACTGCCGAAAGAGTCGCTTCTCCAGTGCTTGAAGATTAAGATTGCTGCTCGTGGCATGCCCAGCCTCAAGCTGGTATTCACAAATAGCCACAGCTGGATGCAGAATGTCCTGATCAATACTGCACGAGACCATGTGTGAAGCTTGCACCTCATTGGCAGACACCTTTCTGCAAAATCCAGTCACACCATTCTTAAGCCACAACAAAATGGAAGTCTCGATGATGGTCAGTGCCTTGCATTGGCTGACAAGATAAACAATGGATTTTATATCAACCAAGGGATGAAAGTAATCCTTTTTAGCATTGCAAAACATGCAATGAGTTCATTCTTTATTACCCTCGCCAAAGGAGAGGTTATTGCATTTGGGTCCATTTGTTTGTTTGTCCCCACAGAACTTTGATGAGGTCATAGGTCAAGAGGTGTGGCAGCAATGTTGGAAAAATGGAAAAACTTTGGACCTCTGTATCTCTGAAACCATACCAAGGAAAAAATTGAATCTTGGCATGTAGCAGGTACTCCTCATGGGGAATATGATTTTTTTATGACGTCATAGGTGCCTTCATTATGACGACATAATTGCATATGTAGAACGTTACATCTGATCAGTATGAAAATTTTTGAGGGTCATCTAGGGATAAAAAGGTCCACACAAAGAAAATTGATGATGTCATCGGTCACGTGATTCTGCAGCAATACTGTATTAAAATAAAAACCTTCAAAAATCCTCTTCTCTGAAGTGGCTGAACAGATCGAGGCGAAACTTTACATGTATGACCGACTGTCCATGAGGAACAAAAGGCTCACACATATGATGTGATAGGTCACATGGTTTAGCAGCCATATTGGATTTACTCTAAAACATATAAAAATCTGCTCCAGATCAGCGAGACACATCGAGAGGAAACTTCACACAAATGTTCCCCACGCCTTGGGTGTACAAGTTTAAGGAATAATTAATAGGTCACATGGTTTGGCAGCCATATTTGATTGAAGAAAATATTAAATAATGTTTTCTCTGGAACCACTCACTTAATAAATCGACGTGAAACTTCACAATTATGATCCAGTAGTGATGGGGAATACATATTTTAAATTTAAACTTGATCGGACACATGGTCTGACAGCCAGAATTATTTAATTTTTGATCTGGATTCTTTTAGAATTTTTTTTTTTTGAATAAAGCTCACTTGGCTGTTCCTGGATGGGTTTGAAGATAGAGGAATAGCAGCTGAAATGTGAATTCTATCCAAGTTCCTCCTGATGATTTCATCTTTGCTTGTTTGTGTTCCTTCTGATGACTCCAATGCATGACTACCTATTTGGTCTTCCATTTGATGTGAATTGAATTTATTTTAATCCCATTCTAAATTCAATTGAATAATAATAAAAAAACATCATGGGTCAGGGTCAGGTGTCCGATCAAAGCGGGGTTGCATCAAAGCGGGACGTCTTGGTAATCGGTCATCACTGCCAGCAGTTATTAAGTGGCAGTTCTAATTATGTCTTTTATTAATTACAAAACACACCAGTACACAAACACCACACAAAATACACCACACCAACACCAACAAAATAAGTCCTGGCAAGGGTCTGCAATCTCTGAGTACTCTTTTTCTTGTTTAAAGCTTTTAATATATTCCATCAACAGCTGGGCAAATGCCAATTTAAAGGCAAAAAAACAACAACAACCAAGTGAATAAATATGTTGATACTATTTATTTTATGCGCATATAATTCAAGATATACAGGGTGTCCACAGTCTTGTTCCGGTTTAGTTGTAATAAATTTTTTAAACCATAGCAAGACTTTGTGGACACTGTATAATACATGAGATACACTCAAACACAGGGGGGTGTGAAAGTAAAAAGTCCATTCAAATAATGTTCACTCATTGGAGGCCAAGTTTGTCGAGGTTCATCTTCACCCAAATCCAGACCCTCCAGGGTATACCGCACATTCTAACAGAATTGAAACCCTTTCCTTATTATCCTCTCCTAGTTGAAACTCAACAGTTACTTCCATTCCTTCATGCCTTTTTTTCCTGCCTGTGGAATTGTCTTCCTGGGTGTCATCTCAAGCTCTTCCCTTCAGGATTAAAGGCCTGCGCTGCCTACCACCATCTCATTGTCTCAGATTTCTACCTCCGGGCTTTACTACATTCATTGAGACAATGTTCCTACCCTTCAAGGCGCTGTCACACCTTGACGATTTAGCCAGCAATGGCAACGTATAAAAATGTATGTAAAACGTTGGCGTACGCTGAAATTTTTAAGTTTTTTTTTTTAAAGTTTTGGTCGTATTCATAACGTGTTGGTCGTATGCATAACATATTAGTAACGGGCACAGAACGTTTCGTTGTCTTATAGATAACTTATACCAACGAATGCTTAGCCTGTTGTCGGCATTCACAACCTATGCCCAACGATAGCTTAACTTAGGCATAGCGCGCTGCACGTATCGCCGACGAACTCGTGGCGTAGCCTGTTAAAAACCTGCCGCACGCCGATTTAAATCATAACCGCCTGAGAATTGGAATTGTCAACCACGCAGTCACACCTTGACGATTTAGCCAGCGTATGTCGACCTATGAAAAATGTGTCTAAAACGCTGGCACACGTCGAATACGGTATGGGTAAGTTGTGTATACGTTAAGAGCACGCTGAAAAACGATGAAGTACGCTGTCATATTTCGTGGTACGTCGAGTACGTCGTGAAATTTCAAGCATGTGAAAATTTTACGACGTACTCACCGTATGGCTCACACGTTCCGCTACGCTGGGAATAAGTTGTAGGCACGATATGCGATCGTTGACACACGTCGACACAAGTTCCTTGTAAGTTACTCATAAGTCGAAACACGTCGAGGTAATGTTTAGCCTACCCGAAACTTATTTTCTCCGTCAAGGCACATTTTCTTTTTTTCTCCTTGGCTCCGTGAAGGCACGTGACGAAATATCTGAATATATATATATATTTTTTTAGTCATCACGAATTTTAAAATATATTCGGACATTTGCTTTAAGTTTCGACGTCGACGTGACAATATCCTCAAACAGAAAAATATTCACAGAGGAGGAACTAAGAATAAGACATGAGCAAACTGAAGAGGCAATCAGACGTGACGTAACGGTACGTGACGAAATATCGGAAGTTATTGTTGTTTTTTTTTTTTAAACGCGCTGCAATACGCCATTATACGGTAGCTGTAAATTAGAAACATGTTCAGTAAGTTCTGTGGTCGTCCGGAAGACATCAATCAAATATGTCTACATACGTCAATATGCGTTGGAGGTACGTTACACATAGGCTCAAAGCACGTTACTCATAGGTTAGAAATAATTTTTCGTACGCTAAGCATTACCTCGACGTGTTTCGACTTATGAGTAACTTACAAGTAACGTGCTTCGACGTGTCAACGATCGTGTAACGTGCCTACAACACGTTACTCATAGGTTATAAATAAGTTTTGGGTACGCTAATCATTACCTCGACGTGTTTCGACTTATGAGTAACTTACAAGTAACGTGTGTCGACGTGTGTCAACGATCGCATAACGTGCCTACAACTTATGGCCAGCGTAGCGGAACGTGTGAGCTATACGCTGGCATACGTCGTAAAATTTCAAGCATGCTAAAATTTGAGGACAACCGCAAAGTACAACGATGAAAGCCAGCGTAACTACGACGTATGGCAGTGTTTTTCAGCGTGCTCTTAACGTATACAAACTTACCCATAACGTATTCGACGTGTGCCAGCGTCTTCGCCCAATTTTGCATATGTCAGGCATACATTGGCTAAATCGTCAAGGTGTGACAGGGCCTTTACTGACAGTTTCTCCTTTTTGTCATGGTGCATCAATATTTTCTTATCCAACCGTTTCCCTTCACTCCATCTTGTGTGTTCACCATGTACCCTCTTATTTTGCTGTTCCATGAGTCCTGGCACTTGTATAAAATATTATATTTAAAGACAAAAAAAAGCCAATTGGCAGAAGACTGGCACATTTGTATAAAGCTATTTATTGCACAGTACAAGTTAATCCCACAGCTTTCACTCGACCTAAAACCACTTCACCTGCAGAACATTTTGACAACATACCTAGGTTTCTGTCTTGAAAACTTCTCACCAGCATGTACGCACGCATTATGCTGATTAATGAGGAAGGAAATAAGGTTGGTGGCACACAAGCCATCACCCTCATTTTGTGGCAGAAACCAACCAACAGGGGTCGTCGGTCCAATATCGCCATTCAGCACCTCCCTTGGTAATCCTCGTTGTTCTGTGGTGTATCAAACCCAGAAGTGATGAGGTTGGCTTCAAAATCAATACCCAAGAGCAAATGCTTTCATGTTGAGAACCTTGACAGAAGACTTTTAAAAGCATACCATGCAGACAATGGGATGTTTATTCTTACAATGGATCACACAAATTTCAAACAGCCTTAATTGAATCCTATGCACAGCAGATATCGATAATCATCTCAATCGACATTTGCTCACAGGTTGGCAAACAGTGAATAAATGAATTAATGATGTTCTAGGATACAGGGGGTGGACAAGATAGATACAGAAGTAAACTGTGACAAAGGAAAATGTGGAAATTTGTGGGGGGTGAAGAGAGGGAGACCTTCATTTGGGGACAGGGGGGCCTTCATTTCTCACCTTCACTCAGAGTTCTCCAGTATACAAACACATTGTGAAAGGCAGTTATTCTTTGGCGAAAAATGGGAAGTTCGGCATCTGCAAAGGAACATTTCCACAAAGTGTGACTGAGGAACTTGTGAACTGAGAAAACAACACATAACAGTGTGAATGCAATATTGAATAAAAACATATTTTGTGTTGTACTGCAAACAAACAAGCAAAGAAAACCAAAACGACAGCAATGTTAGATCAAAATAGTTAAAATGGTTCATCAATTCACGATAAGATTAGCTATGTGTGTGTTTGTGGCTAATGCCAGGAAGTATCATTCTTACCTGCAAGGCAGCATGTTAAACAACTTAAATACCGCAACCTGTTCAGCCCTTAAAATACCCCAAAACCATCAAATACCACAAAACCTTCCAATACCACAGAACCGTCAAAACCGTCAAATACCACAAAACCTTCCAATACCACAGAACCGTCAAATCTGTGAAATACCGAAAAACAGTCAAATACCAAAAAACCGTCAAATACTTCCATTTCCATGCATTCCATGCATTCCACTGCATTCCATGCAATACCTCAAAATTGTCAAATAGCACAAAACTGTCAAATACCACAAAACCGTTAAATATTGCAAAACTGTCAAATACTCCAAAAGCATTAACTATCGAAAAACTGTTAAATCCTGCAAAACCATGCAATACCTCAAAACCGTCAAATACCCAAAAAACTGTCAAATACCACAAAACCGTCAAATACCCAAAAACTGTCAAATACCACAAAACCGTCAAATACCCCAAAACTGTCAAATAACACAAAAACCGTCAAATACCACAAAACTGTCAAATACCACAAAACCGTCAAATACCCCAAAACTGTCAAATACCACAAAACTGTCAAATACCACAAAACCTTCAAATACCACAAAACCATTAAATACTGCCAAACAGTGAAATACTGTGAAACCATGCAATACCGTAAAAACGTCAAATACTGCAAAACCACAAAATATCGAAAAACCATCAAATGCTGCAAAACCGTCAAAAACCTCAGAACCGTCAAATACCTAATC
>CM068956.1:153067264-153079116 GCA_035128595.1 Eptatretus atami | reverse complement strand
CTGGGCTGGTGCTCCCGCCTCTCACCTTTCTGGGCTTCACACTGTGGAAACCAAGGCATTTCGGATCATTGGCGTCTCCCGCGATGAGGCTGTCTCTCACTCTCACACCGCAGGCAGGTCAGTGGTCTTTCTGTCTTCTACCGTCTCCTCTCCGGCCTTGCCCAGCCCCCCCCCCCACCACCTCTTTGTCCGCAGATCTGGAATCTGCTAAGATCCGCCAGCAACCCCAAAGAACGGAATCACTGCTCACCTTCACTCATTTCATTCCTCTTTTTTCCCACCAAACACCGCAAAACTGTTAATACTGCAAACACATCAAATACGCAAAACCATCAAATACCGCAAAACCGTCAAATATTGGCAAAACCATCAAAACACCGCAAAACCGTCAAATATTGCAAAACCATCAAACACCGCAAACTGTTAAACACCGCAAAACCGTTAAATACCGCAAAACCGTTAAAAGCAAAACTGAAAACGAAAACGTTACGCCTGTAAAATAACTGGCAAAACCGTATATGCAAATACTGTCTGCAAACTGTTAAATAGCTGCAAAACCGTAAATACTGCAAAACTGTTAAATACTGCAAACCGTTAAATACTGCAAAACTGTTAAATACCCGCAAAACGTTAAATACTGCAAAACTGTAAAATACTGCAAAACATCAATACTGCAAAACTGTTAAATACTGCAAACGTTAAATACTGCAAAACTGTTAATACTGCAAAACCGTTAAATACTGCAAAACTGTTAATACTGCAAAACTGTTAAATACAGAAACCGTCAAAATACTGCAAAACTGTCAAATACTGCAAAACTTTAAATACTGGCAAAACCGTCAAATACTGCAAAACTGTTAAATCCGCAAACCATCAATACCGGCAAAACTGTTAAATACCGCAAAAGTTAAATACTGCCAAAACCGTTAAATACTGCAAAACCGTCAATACCGCAAAACTGTTAAATACCGAAAACTGTCAAATACCGCAAAACCGTCAATACCGCAAACCGTTAATATACCAAAAACCGTTACACCGCAAAATCTGTTAATACCTCAGAAACTATTAAGCACAGCAAAACCGTTAAACACTGCAAAACCGTTAAATACCGCAAAACCGTTAAACACCGCAAAACTGTTAAATACCGCAAAACCGTCAAATACCGCAAAACCGTTAAATACCGCAAAACCGTTGGATAACAAAACTATTGGATAGCGCAAAACTGTTAAATACTGCAAAACCATTAGGCACTGTAAAAAAACAAAAGACCAGAAATATATCACTTACCCTGCCAAGACATGGGTCATTGTCCTGTTGTGTGGTTGGCATGGTAAAACCGTGATTAGGAATAATGATCAGATTTGATTAAACATTACAACAGTGATGAATGTGGTAAGCTATTGAAAAGGTGGGTTAAAGAAAAAAAAAACTTGACATATACATACTACAATGAGCTACTGGAGTTACAAAGGTGGTTGAAATATGATAAATTGTACTGGGATTCGATCGAAAATTTGCTACTTTGGTTGCATAATTCGTCTGTGACATTTCTTCGTCAAAAAACATTTACAGATATTTAACATCCACCAGCAATCAATACTTTTGGATGGGCACTCAATTTAACAAGATTCTATTAGATGGTACATCTTTTGATGCAGGGCTTTGTCTGTGCGGAACTAGTGACTGTTGGATTAGGGCTGGAATTTGACCAGCGTGCCTGGACAGCATATCCTACTCGATGCGAAAAACTGTGGGATTTTTTAAAATTTTTATCATCTACCAATGAATGCGAACAGATGGGACACACAAATTAACTTCCCCCGCAGGACGGGATACGCATTGATGCTACTCCTGGCCTGCAAATCACCAGGATGACAGGATGCACATGGGTCGGAAATTGCACTCAGATTAAACAGCTCAAAGACAAGTGAGCTATCTCTGAGCTGTCCAACTGTTTCAAATCTCTTGAAATTTACAGACAATTGTCATTGGCTGCACAGTGTGATTTCTTGTCAAGTGTATTTTGCACACTCATCTCTATACGAAAGTTCAAGTCAAATACGGATCAATCCGGTCTTCTCTATGATGTAAACATAATTGGAATATGTGAGATCACAACCATCATCCATCACTAAAAATAAAGAGCCTCTGCAAACATTTCGTGCATTTTCAACGCGAAGGCAGAGCTGATTTTCACTGGAAAAGGGTGTTGATGATACCTGTCACTTTTCATGCACCAGAGTTAACTTTGATTTAACCTTTTTCTTCCAAAATCGAGGCTCATGGAAGATGAGGTGATAGAGGGGAAAACGGCAACACTGTCAGTGGGGCTGAAAGCTGGAAAATGAACAAAAAGGGAAGGGTAGGAAATATAAACATGGGACACCAAGAACTGAGTCTGGGACAAGGACATACAAAAACCCAGGACAATAGTACATCTGGCCTGGACAATGACACAAAAATACATCACATTAACAAATCAACATTAACGATTAGCAAATTCTGGAACATGTATCTTTTGCTTTTTATTTGAAGATGGATTCACAGAGAGAAGATCGTGTCTGGCCACAAAGGAACCCAAAACAGGAACCAAGTCGGACAAGTATGAGAGCAAGTCCAGAATAAATACTTCAGAATGAATATTTCCCTCCATTGCAGACCAAGTGTGAAGAATAAAAAGAATGTTAAAAATAGTTTGACAGGATGATGAAGATGGAGTGCGCTTGCCCTTCAGCTGTCTGGTCTGGGTTTGATTCTCAACCAGACTATAAATTTTTGGGTTGGTGTTTCGCAGGCAGGGTGTTGCAAAAACTGGTGTTGTCTCTCGGGTGGACATGAAGCTGGAGCCACGCCTTCCTGTATTTAATGGAGGTTAAAGATCCCATGGTGTCTTTCAATGAGGAGTCAGCGAGTTCTCGTTCGTTGATAATTGGCCCAAATTCCAAATGCTTGCTTTGACTGACTGATGGGAAGGCAATTGTAATCTACCCTGGATAATTCTTGTATGAAACTGTTTTGGCAGCACTGACGTTTTGTCCACAGAGTATGGAGGAGAGAAAGAGAAAGAGAAAGAAAAAGAAAATAAATAAAAAGAAAGAAAGGAGATCTTCAGAATTTATTCAGATTTTGATACTCATCTATCTATAATTCCAGCAATCTACTGTGTTCTGTGTGTGTGTGTTGTGTGTTCTGTGTGTTGTGTGTGTGTGTGTGTGTGTGTGTGTGTGTGTGGTGTGTGTGTGTCTGTTTGTCTGTACGCTGTGCTTTCTCGACAACCACTGGTCCGATCTAATTGAAACTTGCCAGGTTATTGCTGGGGACCTGAGTATGTGCCTTTTTAAGGTTTGATATTAATCGGACAAGTGGTTCCCAAGTTATGGCCATTTATTTACAAACCAATGACAGGACACGTTGCTGCGTAGGCATGGCGATGGGGAAAGGGCGCCTTAGATACCAATGACAGGACACGTTGCTTGGCGTTTTGCACCCACAGTATTTATCTTCTATCTGTCTATAATTCCAGCAATCTCTGTTTGTTTGCCTTTCAAAAGGTTTGAAATTAATCGGACAAGTGGTTCCCAAGTTATGCCAAGTTAGAGCGCGTTCTCCATTAAGGGTTACAACGTACGGACTTCCGGATAGTGATGACTTACTGTATTATAATAATTTCTCGATTTCTTATGCGCATTTTTAGATAAACACAATGCCCCAATCCAGTCGTCGTTTATGAGAGCGAATAAACGGAGTGTGGTTGTTTTTTTTTTTTGCACGTACGGCCATGCACGTACGGCCACGCACCTACGGGCACGCAAGAGCGAAGAACGGCCTGTGTGGTTGTTGTTTCTGGCACGCGGTTTGAAAGCTTTTTTTTTTGTTTTTTTTGCACGTACGGCCACGCACGTAGGGCATGCAAGAGCGAAGGAACGCCTGTGTGGTTGTTGTTTCTGGCACGCGGTTTGAAAGTTTTTTTTTTTTGCACGTACGGCTACGCACGTACGGGCACACACTAGTACAACACAAAACACACTGAGACCAACAAATTAGAAACAGACCTCCAGTCTCATAGCACTCTCAAAACACTACCTACATATCCTATTCACCTACCCTGCATACCTACTTACATAAAAACCATAAGAAAAATATCTCACCAGCCTCAGTCATCAGTCGAGGTCGATGCCTGGCATCATTCCTCATTTTAGACCTTTACCATCGATATGACTCTCGCAGGATGGATCAATATATATATATATATATGTATATATACAGGGTGTCCCAAAAATATACAACTTTTAAAATGCTTCGTTTGATCCTAAAAAAGCAGTAATTTTGTCACTAATGCTTCATTTCTTGTTGCAGAGACCCTGAAGTTTATTTTGATACCAAGCAAGCGCCAGAAAAATGCCAAGACTGACCGTACAACAACGGACGAAAATTGTTGAACTTTGGCACCAGACGAAAAGTGTCATACAGGTGCAACGTCTTTACTCGAGACATTTCGGTATCCACTTGCGCCATGCACCAAACTTTCGACAATAAAGTGCACCATCGCAAAGTTTACCAATGTGGGAACCATCTGTGACTTCACAAGGGTCACAGTGGTCAGAATAGGACAGGTCGTAGTGAAGAAAATGTGGAAATGGTGAGACAGGCGGTCGTTCAGAGTCCAAAAAAATCGATTCGACGACTTTCTGCCGAGACAAACATTCATAAGAGCCACGTTCAGAGGATCCTTCGCCAAGACATTCATGCCTTTCCATACAAAATTCAAACGGAAACAGTGCTTACTGATCAACAGAAACGCAAACGACTAGACTTTGCAAATTGGTTCTCAGGAAAGTTGGAGGAAGATGCAGACTTCCTCAAAAACTTCACATGACGGACGAATGCCATGCTCACTTGTCCGCGGAGGTAAACAAGCAAAACTTTCGGCACTGGGGAACTGAAAATCCTGGTAATGCATCAACTGAACTGGTGCCTCGATCTGTTCTCAAAGTCACCATGTGGGTGGCGGTTGGTTGTTATGGGATAATTGGTCCATACTTCTTTGAAGATGACCAGGGACGCACTTGCACGGTAAACCAGAGGAACTATCGCGAAATGATTCAGGAATTCTATCTGCCTGAGCTATGTACTCAGGCCCGTATAGAGAAACAACCTGATCCAGATGAGAACCCAGTGGTTCCAGCAGGATGGGCACCACCCATACAGCCAGGGAAACAAGGCGTTTTCTCAACCAACATTTTGAGGGCCGCTTTATCTCCCTCTACGAGACGTTGAGTGGCCACCGTATTCCCCTGACCTTACTCCTCCAGACTTCTTCTTGTGGATGTCTCAAGGACAGGATGTATGGAAACCCTAGGCCTCAGACTCTTGATCAGCTGAAGGAAAACATCCACCGAGAAATCCAGAACATTCCTCAGGAAACGTTTCCAAAGTGATGGAGAACATGACAACGCGTTTGCAGGCAGTGATCGGACAACGTGGAGCCTACGTCGAACATGTGGTCTAAAAGAAAACGACGATTCTACACCAAAATTTAAATTTTGGTGCAATTTGACATTGGTACAATAACTTCAACTTTTCAGCTTTCTATCCAGCCATCTATCTTTTAAAAAAATATATGTTTATGACCAGCTCTTTGCAGATGAAAAGTTGTATATATTTTTTGGACATCCTGTATATATATATATATATATATATATATATATATATATATATATATATATATATATAGATATGATATGGTTATGATTTAAATCGTTGAGCGGCAGCCTATTAATTATATATTATAACCGCACTAGAAATCGAAGTGTCAACATCACCGTCATACCGAAGAAAAAAAAAAAAAAAAACGGGGAGTCTGGAACACTGACGCTAAACATTACCTCGACGTGTTTCAATTTATGAGTAACTTACAAGCAACGTGTGTCGACGTGTGTCAACGATCGCGTAACGTCTACAACTTATGGCCAGCGTATGCGGAACGTGTGAGTCATACCTGGCATACGTCGAAAAATTTCAAGCATGTTAAAATTTGTCGACGAGCTCGGCGTACTACGACGTATGCCAGCTACTACGACGTATGCCAGCGTGCTCTTAACGTTATACAAAAACTTACCCATAACGTATTCGACGTGTGCCAGCGTTTTAGACAAATTTTTCATACATCAGCATACGCTGGCTAAATTGTCAAGGTGTGACAGGGCCTTAAGGTATTCTATGAATTCTCTAGTTATGTATATTGAGATTTTTAGGTACAAATATAATATTTGATCACACGTACTCCAAGCCTGGTGTTGGCTTAATAATTAGGTTGGCTGGCGGATAAACAATTAGGTTGGCTGTCTGCTTTACAATTAGGGCGGCTGGCTAATCTTAGGGTCTCGAGTTCAAGCCCCTGTCTGCTGTTGAATTATCACCAGGTGCGTTGACTCAGCCTGCCATCCTTCTGAGGTTGGTGAAATGAGTACCAGTGTGCTGGTAACAGGGGGCATTGCATCAGCAGCACAGCCATGTCCCCAGAAAATGATGCAGCCAAGCAGCCACAGGCTGCATACGAAAAAAAACAAACATGTACTCTCTTTCTGGAATTATATTTCCTTGGAATATACTCTTTGTAAGAGTAATCAAATTGTGTCCATAGTTTATTGGAACATAGCAGATGTAGGAAGTATCCTTTGTGGAATTTTAACCCTTTGCCCTGGAACGACCAACTCATTGTCGTAAAAGCTGGGATCGTTTCAGACGTTTTCATCTTGAAACTTTTGAAAACTTTAACCACATTACTAAATACATTTAATAGGTAAGTTGATGATTTTCAGAACATGCTCTAGGAAATGCCACATTACATTTTTGAGCAATGTGTAATGCCATTGGATACTCACCACTACGGCTTGCCTCAAACTCTGAGATGCTCATTTTCTTGTAATTGAGGTTTGGGCGATGAACGAAGTAGGAAATAAGGTCGCTTTGCAACTGAAGCACATCATACAAAAATGGCAGGAAACGAACCTGTTGGTACTGGGGAAAGATAGAAAATATTTTACAAAAAGCCCTGAAGGTGAGCAATTGTAAGATAAAAACTTATCTATGGATGTTATCTCATCTGATAAAAGTTTAAAATTTTCTCGCTTCTTTGGCAATATTTAATTCTCACAACACACTTCTAAACACAATTCTCAGATCGTGACGTGATCAGGTATTCACAATTCTGTCTTTGATAATGTCATCAAAGTCACCACCTGATAATGTTAATTACACAAGTTCTCCCTCAGTGAGTAGATGTCTGACAGGATGGTGCAGAGGTAGTGGACAGTATTTGCATTAGATGTGCCTTGTCTGGGTTCAATTCCTGACGGGACTATAAACTGTCAGATTGATGCCTAAGAGGCAAGGCGCTTCATGACAAAGTGTACCGTCCATCAGATGGATGTCAGGTTGGGTGTCTGTCTGCTCTGCGACCACTCATTGGTAGCCATAAACGATCCCAGTTCCATTTGCAAAGAGAAAGCGAGTTATAATCAGCATCCTGGATAGCTTCAGACAAATGTCAGGCCTGGCCAGGCACTTTGTAAAAGATTAGTGCAAAAAAAACTCTCCCTCGCTGACAAGACAAGACATAAAAAATTGGGGCAGTTAAATAAGTAGTGGTAGTAGTACCTCAGTGACTAGATGCCAGAGCAAAGGGTTGGCAATGCGGCCATTGACGCTCTCCAGTTGCAGGTACAATTGGCCAGAAGTGAGACTCGGCTCGCAGCGCCAATGTCCATTGGACTGTGCAACCCCGATGGGCCTCATGCCCTCCATCCTGCCTCCCAAGAAGCACAACAGCATGTTCTTGTTGTTGTGCTGGTCCTTATTCATTTCCTCTTCAGCAGCCTTAAGATTCTTATCCAGATTCTGTAAAGACACATTCTTTTCAACCCTCTGCAAGATTTCAAGAACTTCACATTCTGGAAATCCACTTATGCCTAATTCTATCCACTAATTGAACTTGAACAAAATAAGTTATAAAATTGGAAGATGCACACACAGTAACATAATGTGAAAGGTTTGCAGGCAAGATAAATTAAAGTTAGATTTTAAGTAGAACGGCACTTTTCAACGTCACAACATCGACCGATATGCCTCCACCCATGTTATGACATCTTTATAATACTTGTACCAAGTTTAACTTAAGTTCCTTCAGCTGTTCTCAAGTATCACATTTTTACCTGACATGACCTCTGACCTTTCACCTTTCATGCCAAAATCTAATCAATTCATCTGTGTATCATAATATATACTTCTACAAAGCTTGATCAAAATCCTATCACTTGTTCACAAGTTAGCGCAGCAACAGAATTTATACGTAACAGGACCTCTGACCTTTGACCTATTATCCAATAATGCAATCGGTTTATCTTTAAAAAATTATACAAACTTGTACCAAGTTTGACTTAGATCCCATCAACCATTCTTAAGTTATCACGGAAATGAAAACCTATCACGGACAGACAGATGCATGGAAGGACAACCTGAAAACTTAATGCTTCTGGCGACTGTTGCCGGAGGCATAAAAACAAAAAAATACTTTCAGTATCTGATCATGATATTTCATTTTTAATTTTGTACCCTTGTAGAATATTGTACACCATTAAAACATGGCAGTGGAGTTATTGGGGAAAAAGAAGATGATTAAACAGCAGGTCCACCAATAATGTGGAGGAAACGATGTCTTGCCTTTGTAATGTCAATATGTTTCACAACGTGAAAAAAGCAAGACAAGGCAGCATCCTATAAATTACTGAGAAATTCACAAACTGCTTGATGATATTGAGAAATAAAGTAGGAGGTTGAAGAAGAGAGAGATAAGAGGATACAGAAAACAAGAACAAACAACAAGAAAAAGAGCAATCAGAGATTCTTTTGAGTGGTGTATTTTTATAGGTTTTCAGGTAAATCCAATATAGCTGCCAAACCATGTGACTTATGATGTCATATGTGTGACTCTTTTGTTCCTCATTGATAGGTGGTCATATGTGTAAAGTTTCGCCTTGATCTTTTCAGCCATTTCAGAGAAGATTTTTGAAGGTTAAAAAAAACAAAACAATATGGCTGCCGAACGACGTGACCATTGACGTCATGAATTTTTTTTTCCGTGGACCATTTTATCCCTAGATGACCCTCAAAAATTTTAATAATGATCGGATGTGGCGTTCTACATATGCAATTATGACGTCCTAACGAGGACACCTATGACATCATAAAAAAAATCACCCTCATTTCCCATGAGGAGTACTTGCCATGTGCCAAGTTTCAAATTTTTCCTTGGTGCGGTTTCAGAGATACAGATGTCCAATTTTTTTCTGTTTTTCCAATATTGCTGCCACACCAAGTGACCTATGAGGTCATAATTATCATTGAAACATTCTACATGAGAAGTCACACCAATGGTGAAAATTTCGTCTCAAACCGACAAGCGGTTGCAGAGAAAAACGCAAAAGTTCTGTGCGGACAAACAAAGACAGACAGACAGACAGACAGACAAATAAACAAACAGACCTAAATGCAATACCCTCTCCGAATCCTTTGGCGAGGGTAATAAATCAATTGAATGATTCTAGTACTTGACTTCAGATGTTGACTTTGAGCATTAAAATGTAGTTCCATAGAAAAGGGTCGTCACATGATAAGAAGTGAGAGATAACTGCCTGATCAATTAATTTGTCACAAATATCACATATGAGAAGTAAAGAAATCCCCCCCCCACTTTCCCCTCACTCTTTGAACATACAAGTTAAGGCTCATAGAGGAGTGAAATGAGAGAATTGTGGGGGAGGGTGGGGGGATTATGGGGTTGACTAACAGAGAAAAGAACAAGTGGACAGCCAACAGACATAAAAATGACCTGTAAGAAAAGGCCATGAATGCATGGCAGGAGGTTACCATAAATAATTAAAAGATGAATGGAAATGGGAGATGACACAACATGGCAGTGAGCTGCAGTATGCATCTGCAGAAAAAGGCAGAAATATTTTTCATTCCAATGGCATCTGGAAATTTGATTGTCCACCACTGGAAAGAATACATGACACTGGCTGTGAACTACATACAAAAGGATTGACATCAGTGCTAAGTTTTACTGTTGGAGACTAGGAAATAACATTTTTATCCCCCCCCCCCCGCCCCCCTCATAATTCAGCTTCTCAAGCTCAATTATCCTTCAACAACGATCCACCTCCTGTGCAGTTCATCTTGCAGAGAATGTTACGAATCATCTAAATGATCTTTACAAGTTAATGGGAAGAAACATTTTAAAATGAAATGGGAAATAAAAATTTTTTGAAAGGATTGAAAATATAGTTACAGTATCGGGATACGCGCCGGGCTCACGAGGTGTGTACTCGGACCCACCGCCACGTCCGACCCTAAGGCCACCAGCCACAGATAACTCCACGGCCTGACGAGTTGTTGAGCACCTACGAACGTTCATTGGAACGGTCAAGCCTGGCAGACTCCATCGTCTTCTTAAAAGTTTACCTGACTGTTGGTTTGGCCCGATCCATTGAGGTTCGTACCCTCAGTGAGCACCCATCTATTTATTTGTACGGCCGAGCAAAACCGTGGGTACACACTAACTAATCCCAGAGCCAATCAGTGGGGTAAAACTTCCCGTCTATCGATTATGCACATGCTTTGTCAGATAAATGGAAGAAAGGACACAAACAGGGCAGGATTGGAAAGACAAGTTATTTATTTACATTGGCAGGCAATCATCAAACAATTAATCAAGCAGGTATTTACAAGCAGGCAAAGACAGGAAAGAGCAGACATACCACTAATATGCATTTCCCTCTTATACAGACTTACTTAGACAACAGACAGGCGCCATCATTCAATCCGGGGAGGCGACACGAAGAATTGAGAAGAAAGAAGCAGAGCGGAGTGTGGGGGCGAACTCCTCCCTTACCTCGCAACCACACAGGGTTATGTCGGGCCGAGTATTGTGAGAGGAAGAGGGTGAGAGGGAGTGGGATAGGAAAGATGGGCGGTGGAGTGTTGGTGTTGTGTCAAACGCGTGTGGTGCGAGTGTATATGGAGCTGCATGACACCCCAGGGACGTAGCTCACGGGCTGCTCGCCTTTGGCCCCAGCACAACTCACTCCTGTGCCTCGTATCCCAGCAGAGTTGGGTCGAGCACGACCCGCACTCCTGAAGGCAATCTTTCGACAAGGCAGTGAGATATACTCGCACCCTTGGTACATCAACAGCCTCTGGGGCATCGACCAGAGCGTCAAACGTGCTTGCGTTCCGTCATATAAAGCCGCATGGGCTGGGCATGGTTTCGAGCGAGTAAATGTCACGCGAGCATCTTCTCATTGGTGTGCGTCCGACGGGGGTGAGTGCAGTGTGCGAACTGTTGAAAATCCCGTGCCATAACGTGGAGGCGGTGACGGGCTCCCCCCTCCCCCGCTCCCTACCTCATATGCAAGAGTTACACTGTACAGTGTGTTCTGTATTGCACATACGAGATGTCCTTTGTACTGGATGGCGTATGGGAGAAGCGTTGTCCTTTACTTCGTGTCTGAGAAACGTTGTCCCGAATGACAAATGTTGAGAATGTGGGAAGGTAATTCAACCGGTCCGGAGGATTAATTGTTCATGGTGAACGACGGATGGTTGGTGGTGAATAATAAAAGAGGGAGTGGAATGAGTGGTGAGGAAGACAAACAAACCGAAGGACAAGAATAATCCGACTGCGGGGTTGAAGGGAAGACCGACAGGATGAAGGAGGGGTTGTTAAATTGAGGTTTGGTGAAGTGGACTGTTGGTGGATTGAAGAGATTTAAAGCAGGTAGAGAAGGGGATGA
>CM068956.1:153058128-153063961 GCA_035128595.1 Eptatretus atami | reverse complement strand
AAAGAGAGAGATGGCACTCTCAGTACCAGAGTACAGTTCAGCCATCAGATTGATCAGTTTTGGTGGCACCCCACGAAGAAAAGAATCCTCCAGAGGGCATCCCGATTCACTGAAGCGAAAGCTTTACAGAGATCAACATAGGCTGCAAGCAGCACTGCTGAAACTCGTCTGTGTTGCGTGAAGACCCAAAGAGCAAGGATACGGTAAATCGTTGACATCTTTGGTGTAAGCCTGACTACTCTGGACACTGGTGCTCAAGCAGATGGTGCGAACCCTATCAATAATTATCCGAGCAAGGACCTTGCCCGGCACTGAGAGCAGCGTCACACCTCGTGTAGTTGTTGCAGTCCGGGCGATCACCTTCCCTTTTCAGAGAGGGACAACATTGTCCCTTTACATTCAGTTGGGATGATGCCTGTGTTCCGGCAGAGCAAAAACTGCATGCAATGACATGAGTTCAGCATTTCCACCAGCCTTGAGAAGTTCAGCATGGATGCCCCAGATCCCAGGTGCTTTACCCCATTTCAACCTGGTTCACCGCAGCCTGTGTTTCCACAAGGAAGGTGGATCACAGTTGATGGAGGGTCAGCAATGGGGATAGTCACTCCCCTGACATTCATCTCGACAGCTGGTGGAATCAGCCTGGTACAGCCGCTCAAAAGTAACTGGCCCAACGGGGTTTCACTTGTCAAGAGCCCACCACTCCTTCACTCCTCACTCCTCTGAGGAGAGTGAGGAGTGAAGCTTGAGCTTGAGCTTCACTCCTCTGTCAAGAGCCCACACCTCCACTCTAACTGCATACACAAGAGACGGGCTTGGAGGAATGTGTTGTGGAACTTTATTTGGTTCTATTTATTTATTCTTACTTTTTAGTTAACCGTTTAAACCGACCCGATTATTCACTTGCCACAACGTGAAAGTACATTACATCAGAGAGTTTTATTATACTTGGTACTTGGCCAGTGCCAAGGAGTACAAGCCAATGAGATGCTATACATCACACGTGCTTGCACTCAAGCAAGATTACAATTTCTGGTATTTATATGCTTTTCATGGGAGAGTGGTGGGGGTTGTTAAGTCTTAACAAAGACTCCAAAATGCAATACGTGTCTTCTAGGTGAAAAGCAAATGTAATCATAACAACCTTGGTCTTATCAGAAAAGGTCACCTTGCTCCATGTGCAAGACATTCCTTTTATCAAAATTTAGGGCAAAAGACTCTTGGCTAAAGGGAAGCATAACTGACATCCAATTCGACTCATAGCATAGAAATTAAATTTATAGAACACCAGCACAATTACAATTTAGAGTACATTAATATAATTATTTCTTCCACAATTCCCCCATTTTTTCCTTATAAGGAAATTTTGAATAATTATATTACACATGATTACCATATCCGCGTTCCTGAAGGAGAAAAGATATTCATTACACAAGTTCAATCAACAATGGAAGCGAGTGCTCAGTCTCATAATCTGAAGGTCGTAGTGAGTGTGTTTCCATTTAATTTATGGCCTGTTCATCAGCATGTGTCACATATTGAAAAGACATGCTCCCGAAGCCAGAAGATAAAACAGGTCAGGGTGTAGATAGAGCACCCAAAGGGAAACACAGTCGAAGCACTCCTTGAGCTGAAGAGAAGGTATATATTGGCAGGTACAAGCTTGGGCCCGTCACTGGGTTGAAGGAGATGAAAAGAACTTGAGAGGTGAACAGAGATCCAACCCAACAGAGCTGGGCCTCGCAGCAGCAGTTTGTGCAATCAGGTTTGATTCACCAAGCGAGCTGTACAGTTGGATGCAGTCGCGGTGGCAGCACGAGCCCCACCCGCACCATTGAACACATGTTGCAGAGGACTCGCCGTGTGGACCTCCAGGCCTTCGTTGTGCATTGAAGCAACCACAGCAAGTTCACGATTCACGATGCAGGACAAGCACATGCTGAAGACAGCTCGGAGCTTGTTTTCTTCACTTTCTGCATCGACGCAACACCACATGGGCAGCATGGCTTGCAGCATCCTTCAATTCTAGTTCCGTCATTCATTCGGACAGCAGAGACCCTGTACTCCAGGAAAAGAGCCAGTTCACAAAGACGGCAGATGCAGGAAAGCACATGCTGAAGATAGCTCGGAGCTTGTCTTCTTCACTTTCTGCATCGACGCAACACACATGGGCAGCATGGCTTGCAGCATCCTTCACATTCTAGTTCCGTCATTCATCCGGACGAGCCCCATTTGTTGTGGAACTTTATTTGGTTCTATTTTATTTATTCTTACTTTTTAGTTAACCGTTTAAACCGACCCGATTAATTCACTTGCCACAACGTGAAAGTACATTACACCAGAGAGTTTATTATACTTGGTACTTTGGCCAGTGCCAAGGAGAACAAGCCACTGAGATGCTATACATCACACGTGCTTGCACTCAAGCAAGATTACAATTTCTGGTATTTATATGCTTTTCATGGGAGAGTGGTGGGGTTGTTAAGCCTTAAACAAGGAACTCCAAAATGCAATACATGTCTTCTAGGTGAAAAGCAAATGTAATCATAACAATCTTGGTCTTATCAGAAAAGGTCACCTTGCTCCATGTGCAAGACATTCCTTTTATCAACATTTAGGGCAAAAGACTCTTGGCTAAAGGGAAGCATAACTGACATCCAATTCGACTCATAGCATAGAAATTAAATTTATAAAACACCAGACAATTACAATTTAGAGTACATTAATATAATTATTTCTTCCACAATGCAATGCGCAAATTCCCCTGTAAGCAGGACGAGAATCACCTGACCATAGACGATGCTCTACCCCCCCCCCCCCCCAACCCACAGATTCCTCAAACGTGGGCCTCCTTGTCCACCCTCAGCGCATGAACAGTTTTATGCCTCAGCTCCCTCAACAGCTCAGCTCTGCCATTCAGCTTGGCCCTGCAACTCTGGTCAATGGTATCCAGTGTTCGTTGAGACAGAAAATTCTTCTTCGTCTTTCGGTGAGTTCCAAGACATCCACTGGCAACATCAGGATGGTGGTCTTGAAGGCATTCCACAACTCTTCAGGATTCCCCAAAACACCCAAACCCCCCAAATCCCCATTCAGCCTGCTCGCAAATACCTCAGCCACCCTCTCATCTTTGAGCTTGCCAACATCCAGCCTAGGTTGGGATGGTACCATTCTCCTGGATTTCAGGTGCAACTTCAGAGTTGCTACAACAAGCCTGTGGTCGGTGTTGAGGAACTGAGCACTCCAGTAGACCCTGCAGTTCTGGATCATCCTCCAGCGACCATCAACGAGCATATGGTCAATGTCCTTTGCCACACCACCAGCATTGGAATTCCAAGTCCAGTGATGAGCCTGTGGGCACTGGAACCATGAACCAGTCACCCTAAGTCCATGACTTCTTGCAAAGTCAAGGAACTTAGTGTTTTTGTGGTTCATAGTTCCAGACCCATGAGAACCAACATATGTCTCACAGCCATCCCTATCAGTTCTAGTTGATGCATTGAAATCCCCCAAGACTGGAAGAGTATATCGCTTGGGGCACTGATCACCCACAGTCTCGAGAATGGCATTGATTGCGTCCTTCACGGTGAGATCACTCGCCTCAGTCGGAGCATATCCAGAGACCAGGGAAATGACTTCCAAGGAGTGCACTTCCAAGGAGACAAAGAATCCTTTGTCTCAAAATACGCTCATTGACCGGTATTACTTCAATTATCATTGGAGTCAGCTTATTTGACACAGCTACAACAACTCCTTGGGCATGGTAACCATCAGAGCGACCAGACCAATAGTAGGTGTAACCACCTGCCATGATCTTGCTGCAATCCGGTCTCCAAACCTCAGAGTGCTGCAATAGCGATGTCCAAATGCTTGAGCTCAGATGATAACAGAGACTTCCTCTCTTTGGGATAGGACATTCCAGGTCTACCTACCACATACACTTATGAAATAACTAATTCTGGGGTCTCCTATGTGTAAATTAATGCTCTCCCCCGGGTACATTTACCAAACTGTAACATTATCTTAATTCTGGTAATTTTTATCAATACAATACACTTCATGCTTTAGATTAGACTTAGAATGTAATATTGTACCAGTCCCTCACCTGGATAAATGACTGGAGGTATTTTTTTTCAAAGTCGTTCTCCCATTGTTTTCTTTTCTGCGTTGAATCTAGAATCAGAACTGGAGTTTGTTGTGACGAGCGTGTGCTTCTATGGCCGTCTTGTTTGTTCTCTGCAAGCGAATTCAGCAAGATGTGCACAGCTGTGACAGCATTTTCACGAGTCATGTCGAAGAGGTTTCCCAACTGCTGTAGATCGCAGTCCAGATGGCCGAGAAGGAAAGGCTTCACAGCATTCACGGACGGTGTGATCATCTCCTTCACAGCCTGTGACAGGAATAATACCAAATCGTCAGACTGCTTCATAGCCTCCTTGTGGAGATTTATTATTCAAGTTCCAAATAATATATTTTCTGAACATGGAAAGTGTTATCATATGGACGAGATTTTGTGACGTATTGCACAGTGAAACATATGCAGTAATATCTTCAGATTTATGTGTTTCACACTGCGCCATGTAGCTTAATGCCCGGAAATGGGGGGTTCCAGAAGTAGGTAGATTGGAACATACTCAAGAAACCACATCTGTTACATTTGAAAACACGAAGGTAGTCAAGATGAACATGTCCAGTTCGTTTTTACATCACATACATATTGGGTTGTTAGTAAAACACCTCAAAGGAAGGTACACTACATCTGCACCATTCTATTAGGAGTACGAACGAGCAGAGTACCCGCCCTATGGGCGATCTTGTTCCAAGCATGCAACACGTTCTTCTGACACAACCCTATCTTTGGGTGGTGTATAGGCAACAGACCGCTGCCTCTATCGTTCACAAAAATAAAAATAACCTGGGTTACGTAAATTATGCAAAACATGCGTAGTGATAGTAGTACTGTGTATGTGCATTTGTACGACTGCGTATGTGTGCAGTGGTCGGCAGACTGCGTATGTGCACGCGTACGGCATCTGTATTAGAAGAGAGATGTTTGTGTCTGTCACCATTTTTCTCAGGGATGGCCAAATTGATTTTTTATCAAACTTTCAGAGATTTATCAGTGAGTGCTGGCAAGTGATTTAGGCAAAAATAATTTATTTGAAAATAAAAAGTTGAATTTCTTTTTTAAATTCCTCTGTCGTGCCTACCCTCTATAGGCTGAAACACTACCTCTCGGATGATGAAACCTTCACTTGGCTACCACACAACCCCGAGATGATCTTCATCAAAGATGGCAATGCTCTCTTCCATGCTCTGACAGTTGTTCCTTCGGCATTCAAGTACATCGGACTGAAATTGCTGGATCAAATCAGCAACAAAAACTATGTGATTTTTCTCAACAGACATGTATCTGAATAACGATCTTTCAAGTCATGAAAGGCTTCGTCGTTGCTGCAGTGAGAAATTGCTTCTGGAAGGCACAAGTACTCGAAAGTCAGCAGACTTCAAAGTCTTCCTGCAGAATGATGAGAATAAAACTCAGTTTTTCGACTGCTGTTGCAAATCTGGAGCTGCTTAGAAGCAACTTGTGACTGAGTCAAATCTCTCAGCAATCTATTACACTCATTGTTGATGGCAAGGCATTCAAACTGACTACTGTCAAGGATACAGGACAGATGGAGGAGATTGAAGCATTCAAATCATCTCATGAAGAGACCGACTGCAGAACAGTCATCTGCCTATTTGATGCCAAAGGCAACGGGTTCAAATTTGCTGTGGTTCAAGTCCTGACAGTGATATCTTCTTTATCACTGTACACTATGCTCACAGG
>CM068956.1:153050628-153053128 GCA_035128595.1 Eptatretus atami | reverse complement strand
GGCAAGTTCATTTCTGTCATTGTTGAAATGACATTTTGTTCCATTGATCAGGAATGATTTTAAACTTATTTCCATAAATCTTATACACAGTACCGGTCAAAGATTTTAGAACACCCCCATTTTTCCCATTTTGAGTGAAATTTAAGCAGTTTAATGTTTTAATGTACTCTGAAATTAAAGCATAGACCAAATAAACAATTGCAGATTAAAAAGAATTCATGGAATCGTTTTGTTGAACAAAATTTAATCTAAATTTTTGACTCATCAAAGTAGCCAGCTTTTGCAGATATAACAGCCGAACATACTCGTGGCATTCTTTCGATAATGGAAATCAAATATTGTTCGGAAAGCTCTTCCCAACACTGTTGCAGAAGTTCCCACAAATGTGTTGCACTTGTAGGTTGCTTTGCTTTCACCCTTCTGTCCAGTTCATCCCAAAGCAGCTCGATGGGGTTTAAGTCTGGAGACTGTGCTGGCCATTCCATGATTTGAAGCCTACCGTCTTGTTCTTTTCTTCTCAGGTAGTTCTGATATAGCCTGGAGGTATGTTTTGGGTCGTTATCTTGCTGTAGGATGAACCCCTGATCAACTAGGCGTAGACCAGAGGGTATTGCATGGCACTGCAAAATGCTGTGGTCGGTAGCCCTTTTGGTTCAGGGTGCCAACCACTCTGTGCAAGTCGCCGACTCTGGATCCAACAAAAGAGCCCCAGATCATCAAGCTTCCTCCTCCATGTTTGACAGTTGGTGTCACACACTGAGGAACCATCCTTTCGCCTACTTGACGGCGTACAAAAACCCTGCGTGATGAACCGAAGATTTCAAATTTTGATTCATCGGTCCATCAGACCTTCTTCCAGTTTTCAGTAGTCCACTGGCGGTGCTTCATGGCCCAGGCAAGCCTCTTTTCTTATTATGCCATCTAGCAATGGCTTTCTTACTGCCACTCGACCTGTCAAATCTGCAGCTCGAAGTCTTCTCTTCACAGTTGAAACTGAGATCCTTACTTTGACCAGTGTGAAGCTGTGCTTGAAGCTGCTGTCCTGTGAGCCACCTACACGCAAGCTATTGACTCTCAGAAACTTGTCTTCTGATTGTGTTGTGGCTTTCGATCTGCGCAGACCTCTTCCTGTCAGAGTTTCCTCCAGTTTCCAAGTGCCTTTTGATGGTGTTGGAAGCTGTACTCACTGACACCTTGGCCTCCTTTGCAATTCTCGAAAGGAAAGACCTACACTTTTAAGGGTTATAATGGTCTGTCTGTCTTCCTTCGTAATTGTCTTTTTCTCGCCATTATGATTGCAATATTCTACTTCCTGCAGTGCAATATTGTCCAAATAATGCTTCAGAGGGTGTAGCAACACAGTCTTTCCAACACTGCTTTATACAGACAGAGGGTTTGTAACTAATCAACAAAAGTTGGGACACCTGTAGGAATTGTTTGCATCAACTTTCAAGGCTTAATTTGCTTCCAATGCTGCAGAACAGCTGCAGTTGCTAACCCATTACTTGTCCCTGAAAAGGGCCTTTTTTAACAACTCTGAAATTTACATTATTTTTCAGTTTTTGGGAACCTAAACTGTTTTTTTTTTAACCTCTGGCAGTTTACCACTTAGCTTTGGACCATTTCAGGTTATTCACTGGACTTGAACTGCTTAAATTTCAGTAAAAATGGAAAAATGTGGGTGTTCTAAAGCTTTTGTGATACACCGGTAGTGCATTTCCTGCATGTGCACGTGTGCACAAGCCATATTAAGAGCTGTCCGAGGTTTTGAAATATCACTTGTATACAAAAAAAAAGAAAAGAAAAGGAGCTTCTTAGTTTTACATTGATATCCTAAAAAGACTTCATGAAACTCACTTGTCCAATTTTTGCGATCCTGGAACAAGTACATGGTTCGAACCTCCAATAGGAACTCCACATTCCGGACATTTCGATGTGACTGCAGGATTGCCACACTGCAGAACAGCACATCAACATATACAACAAACCAGTTAAAGCAACCTAATACACAATCCTGTATTTCACCGCAGCTTGGTCGTTAAAAGCAAAGCTCAAGTGAAAATGATATGTTAGGAGCAGAAGAACATTACTTTTCACTTAAATGTAAAATTCAGGGAAAAAACTGATGAACAGAAAGATATCCAGCAATATCCAACATAATACTCTTAAGAATAATTTTTTGTTGCAGTCAGTCTTTTCTCACAGAACACTTTTAAGAGCAAACACAGAAACAATTAAAAAACATACAGCAATTCTGATTTTGTACAGGCTCTCAAGGCAGATCCTGCTCCACACTATGCAGTTGCTTCCTGTTGTCCAGGATAAATGTAGCTGGAAGACATACAGTGCCTATAGAAAATCTACACCCCCTTTCAAAATTTTCAACAATTGTTGCCTTATAGCCTGGAATTAAATTGCATTAAATCAGATTTTTACCACCTTTAATTACACATTGTAACCCTCAACTTCCAAGTGAAAAACAAATTCTACAAATTTCAGA
>CM068956.1:153033441-153050618 GCA_035128595.1 Eptatretus atami | reverse complement strand
AAAATGCAAAACTAGAATATCTTGGTTGGATAAGTGTTCACCCCCCCTATATTAGCAATTGTAAATAAGCTAAGGTGTAACCAGTCACCTTCAAAATCACAGACCAAATTAATTGGCCTCCACCTGTGTTAAATTGTAGTGATTCTGATTATTTCAGAATAAAATCAGTTGTTCCTGTAGGCTTCCTCTCCTGGGTAGTGCATTTCACAGCAAACACTCAACCATGAGCCCCAAGGAGCTTTCAAAAGACCGCCGGGATAAAGTCGTGGAAAGGCAAAGATCAGGGGATGGATATAAAATATTTCAAAGAAGTTGAATATCCCTTGGAGCACAGACAAGACAATCATTTAGAAGTGGAAGGTGTATGGTATCACCAAGACCCTGCCTTGATCAGGCTGTCCCTCCAAACTGGATGACCAAGCAAGGAAGAGACTGATTAGAGAGGTCACCAAGAGGCCAATGGCAACTTTGAAAGAGCTACATGCCTTTGCCTTTACGGCAAAGACTGGTTACTTGTGTGCATGTGACAACAATATCCCAAGCACTCCACAAGTCTGGCCTATACGGTGGGGTGGCAATAAGGAAGCCATGACTCAAAAAAGCCCACCTTGAGTCCTGTTTGAGGTATGCAAAAAAACACTACGAAGATTCTGAAGCCACGTGGCAAAAAGTTTTGTAGTCTGACGATACCAAGATGGAACTTTTTGGCCTGAATGCAAAACGTTACGTTTGGTGCAAACCAAACACTGCACATTACCCAAAGAAGACCATCCCTACTGGTGAAGCATGGTGGTGGCAGCATCATGTTATGAGGATCTTTCTCATCAGCAGGGACTGGGGCACTTGTCAGGATAGAAAGGAAAATGGATGGAGCAAAAAACATAAAAATCCAAAAGGAAAACCTGCTGCCCTCTGAAAGACAGCTGAAATTTAGATGGAAGTTCACCCTTCAGCATGACAATAACCTGAAACACACAACCAAAGCTACACTGGAGTGGCTAAGGAACCATCCATCCATTGGGACCATACTCTGTACATCATGGTGGTGCTGCCGAAGCAGTCTCCTAGGCTATTGGGCACAATCCTGGACAGGTCACCACTCTGACACAGGATACTCAAATGGCTCAATTATCCCAGCAAACTGGTACTCATTTTGCCAACCTCAGAAGGATGACAGGCTGAGTCAACCCCACCTGATATTAATTCAAAAGCCAAGTGGGATTTGAACTCAGGACCTGAGGATCCCAAGCCCACCACCCCCCAACAATTAAGCCAACACCAGGCATACATGGCTAAGGAACAAAAAGATAAATTGTCTTTGAGTGGCCCAGTCAGAACCCCGACCTAAATCTAATCGAAAACCTGTGGCATGACTTGAAGATTGCTGTCCATCAACGCTCCCCACGCAACTTGACTGAGCTTGGACAGTTTTGTTCAGAAGAATGGGCAAATATTGCCCAATCAAGGTGTGCGAAGTTGGTAGAGACCTATCCCAACAGACTCACAGCTGTAATTGCTGTCAAAGGTGTTTCCACCAAGTATTAACTCAGGGAGGTGGACACTTATCCAACCAAGATATTCTTGTTTTGTATTTTTAATTAATTTTCTGAAATTTGTAGAATTTGTTTTTCCACTTGGAAGTTGTGGGTTACGATGTGTAAATAAAGGTGTAAAAAGTCTGATTTAATGTAGTTTAATTCCAGGCTACAAGGCAACAAAAGGTGAAAAATTTGAAAGGGGGTGTGGACTTTCTGTAGGCACTGCAGTTCCTGGTCCTGTTACAGTGCAGGAGTTTAAATATGAAACAAAATAATTTAAATGGAATAATTGAAGAAGATGTATTTCTGTAACACAGGACTGCCAGAAGGAACCTGCAAATCCACAGCCTAGATAATAATACTTACATCTCCAATTGTGTATAAATGGCCATTCTGACACACTGAAAAACAAAAAGGCAAGATTATTATATAACTCGGCCTCAAGGCAAAATTTCCCTCTCCCTCTCCCTTCTGACTGACGTACGCACACACACTATTAGATTATCATTCTCAATGACTTACTATATCTGGTGATTATGTCACGGGCCTGATTCTGAAGCGTCCAATCCCAAGGTATTATTTTTGGATCATCAGGCATTGTTGGGAGAAACGATTTCTAAAAAACAAAACAAAGGGCAGGTTAAACAGCATTGATCCGACAAAAAAAAAACGATCAACAGGGAAAGCAGTATAAATAAAAAATGGGGATTTTCAAATCCAAGCTGTGTAACATAGCACTTGAAATTTAGCTAATCTAAACATATTCCCACCAGATGCCAAGCATGCAGTGTGTAGAGTACATTGTGGCAATGGCTCTCATTTGAAGAATTTTTGATTCAATTTTCAAAGATGTCGTGCATATTGACGGTCTTGGTCATTCAAGGAACAATACTCCTGCTGATCATGTGAAAGGTGTTAAATGTACTAAACATGGAACAGCCAGGATAGATCGGCCCATCAAAGTACAGTGCATCATGACGAAGCACCTCTTTCAATTGTCAGAATAGACGGAAAAACTAGCGTTATGCTGAGAACGTTCCAATTTCTCACCTTATTGTGAATGATTTAAACACTGTGTATTTTGCCACAAAACTATGGGTTATTCTTCTTCTGATCAGTGAGGTTGCTCTGACAGTCATAAACATCCTCCATTAATGGTGAGCAATCTAGCTCTGAGAGAAGGAAGAATAATTACGTCCACCATCATTGCTTAGGCCAAATAAACAAAAAAGATTTCTCTGTTTCCGGTTACAAGCTACAAAAATACGGCCCGTGGGCCCTGGTCAGTTCCGACTTCATCGATATTGGATATATTCATTAACATTCCTAGTTTTTATTCCGGCCCTAATGAACATCATACTCATTAAGACTCATTATCTTTTTCCTGGGCAAAAATTCAGAAAAAAGAAAAGGCTGCGATAAGGTGTAGACATTGTTTCATAGAAGCATTACACCACAATACAAAAACAAAAACTACGAATACTCTTGGAGTTTTAGGACTTTGAAGATTAATTGGTCCTAATGAACTTCATACTCATTAAGATTCATTATCTTTCCTCCTGGCCAAAAATTCGGGAAAAACGCTCAGGCAAGCTGTAGACATTGTTCCCGAGAACCATTATACCAAACCAGAAGCAAAAACTATGAATAGGCTACGAGTTTTAGGACTTTGAAGAATAATTAATTAGACTAATTAACGAAGTCAATTGGTGACAAATCTGAAATTTTATTGTGGGAGGTTCTGCGGCATCTCTCCAAGTATCATCCCTCCGAGTTTCAAGTCATTCTGACCACAGGTTGCAGTATAATGATCGAAAGATTGATTGTGGACAGACGGACAGACGGACTGATGGACTGACCAACGGACATGGACCCCCATTTTATGTCACTTCCTTCGGAATTGACTAAAAAATTGGGGCTGGTAGGTAAGGGGGATTCCCCTCCCCCCTTTTCCAGGGATTCTTATCTCTCACAAAGGTGTTATAGTCGTAATATAATACATCTTGTTCAGATGATGTCGTTTATGTAGGGGAGGCAGATCTATAAACACATTTTTGTCAAATCCTATTTTCTAGTTTGAAAGTGGAACCTGCAGTATATTAATATAACAAGAAGGACTGCACTGTGGTCACAGCCTGTGACAAAATCTGGTAACGAGCCGATTGGGAAACACGCATTTACTGCGCATTTTAAAATATTAACTTGATATCTCTTATCCATGTCAACTCCCATCATGGTAATATCAGAACGAGCCAATTTGTCACACAGTGACAGATTGTTTAATCCCAATATGAGGCCATTAAAAAACTACGTAACGCTATTTTTTTAGTAATTTATGGAGCATAATGCTTGATTACTGAGCGTTATGACGTACCATGTGTTCAGATGGGCTTGATTAAACCTTACTATTATTCGACATTTGATTCCTGACTATGATTCGAAAGGAATGGTCATGGGGTCATCGTGATTAACACTCGACCCAAACAAAGCCAATGTAAATTTGACGCAATAAACCTGGGCAATATATAATCAGCAGAGGCCTACAGGCCTGATATGTTAGGCCCACGAGAAAACCAAGAGATGGCGACTACATCACTTTGTCTGGGTGCCATGGTGGGTGGAGTCAAGTGACAAACATGCGTGGGTCTGGCAGCTGTTCAACCAACGTGGTGGACATTTCAAAAATCGACCCACCAATAAAGAACACAACAACAACAACCACACGGAGACATGTTGCAGGTAAAAAAATGAAAGGGCCAAGAATGTATTGAAACCCCCTGGCCTCCCAAATGTTATGTTGGGATGGGAGGAGGGGCGCCGCCCCAACGGGGCCAAGGGGGGCCGGGGCCGGCGGGTCGCTGATGCGTTACGGATCGGCGTGAAGAGCGGGCGGGGTGCCTAATCTCACGACTGTCCGCCCGGGCGGCTCACTGGGGCTGCCTTACCACCCACGCGCCACAGCGGGCGTTCCGCCATCCCTTCGTGGGCGCACCCAACTCCGCCTTTCCGAGATCTGAAAGCACCGCGGGAAGGGGGGGCGGGGGGGGCGGCGGCGACGGGGGGGCGGCGCCGAGGGGGGCCAGGCCGCTTAAAAAGGGGGGGACCCGCGGCGGGGCAGGAGGAGGAACGAGGAGGAGGGAGGAGGAAGAGAGGAGGGAGAGAGGGGAGGGAGAGAGAGGACCAGGACTGCGAGATTGGCAGAGAGAGAGGCGGTTGGCGGAGGGAAGGCAGACGACGAGATGGAGGGAAGGAGGGGAGAGGATGAGGGGGAAACCTCAGGACTGGGTCCTCGATGTGAAACCAGGGGGGAACTAGGAGGGGGCGGGGGGGGCGTGGGAGAGCCGAGTTGCTTACCAATGGTTGCTATACCGGAACACTGCTGGTAGGAGGTGGGAGGGGATTGTGTGGTACGTGGTGTGTGTGTTGTAAGCGAGAGAGAATGCGATGAGAGAGACGAGGAGAGAGCGAGAGAGCGAGAGAGCGAATGGAGAGGGGACGAGGTGAAGAGCGAAGGAGACGAGAGAGCGAGAGAGCGAGAGAGCGGAGAGAGCGAGAAGCGAGAGAGCGAGAGAGAGAGAGAGAGAGAGAAGAGAGAGAGAGAGAGAGAGAGAGAGAGAGAGAGAGAGGAGAGAGAGAGAAGAAGAGAGGGTTTGGGTGGATGAGTGCTGCATTTTATGAGTGGAGAGAGCCATAAGGGGAGATTGAGAGCGAGACACAGACATAGGTTTGGAGAGGAGAGTGGCTGCATTTATGAGGTGGGAGAGCCATGAAGGGAGAGATGAGAGTAGAGAGAGAGAGAGAGAGAGAGAGAGAGAGAGAGAGAGAGAGAGGAGGGGAGAGAGAGAGGAGAAGAGAGAGAGAAAGAGAGAGAGAGAGAGAGGAGAGAGAGAGAGAGAGAGAGAGAGAGGAGAGAGAGAGAGAGAGAGAGAGAGAGAGCACGAGACACAACATAGGTTTGGGAGGAGAGTGCTGCATTTTATGAGTGGGGAGAGCCATAGAAAGGGAGAGAGAGAAGAGAGAAAGAAGAGGAGAAGGAGGAAAGAGAGAAGAGGAAGAGAGAAGAGAGAAGAGAGAGAGAGAGAAGAGAAGAGAGAGAGGAGAGAGAGAGAGAGAAGAGAGAGAGAGAGGAGAGAGAGAGAGAGAGGAGAGAGAGAGTGGGAAGAGAAAAGTGAGGAGAGGAGCGGGGTTAGCAAAGAAAATGATACGTTCTGTTTAATGACCGAACCGCACACACACACACACACACACACACACACACACACACACACACACACACTCTGAATTGAGGTTTCAGTACCTAGCGATTTTGGCCTAAACATCACAGATATCAAGAAAATGACCAAATACAAGATCTCAAAAATGAAGTGAAAAGATCCTGGAAGTTGAAGAGATCCAAAATTGTACCAGTGATCACTGTAGTGACGGGAATGATGAAGAAGAACCGTAAGGAGATCCTAAAAACCACCAGGGAATATTACTACAAACAAACTAAGTTGGAAGCTGTCCAGGGCTCAGTGACAATCGACAAAAGAGCCCTCGGAAACAAATTTTGAAAAACAAACTTTACACCTTGGTCCATGATTCATGACCACCCTTAAAGGTCCCCTGACATGCCAAAGTACATAAATTTCATTTATATATGTCCTATAGGAGTTTTTCATCGTGATTTCAGATCTGACAATGTTTTTTCACAAAGCTCATTCTGTGTAAATGTAAAATTAAAAAAACAAACGTCTTCGGGAACGCCCTAAAAATTCTCCTGAAAGGGGCGTAACCACATGACGTCATGTACAGTATGTCAAAGGCTGCACGTAAATTACTCGGGTTGTGGTCTACATGATTGTATTGGTTTTCTGTGTTTCCACATTTGATTGGTCGACTCAATCGCTTCGTTATTTCTGCTTTAAAAAAATCGAACATTTGGTTTTGAATAATGGATGACATGGACTTTCATTTGTCTGGTAATGACAGTGAGTGTGAGAGAGAAATGAAGGATTTTGGTCTGAATCACATGGAGAATTGTCGGATAACATAGTCGCGGAGGTGAAGTTCAGGCAGCTTTAAATGAAGTACGGCCTTACCAGTTCGAGCCCGAAGCAGGACAAGCAGAGAAAAATGGCGATGAAATTCCCGGAGTTCATGATGATCGGGAGGACATCGAAGGAAGACTCGGAATAACAACTGGTTAGACCAAATCCTATTCGTAATTCAATAATGTAAATTCGACTTGCCATACTGCTCGATATCAGAAATATTTTTAGTGAGGTGACGTGAACAGCGCAGCGGACATGTTTCTCCACGGCGAATTAATCACAAACAAGGCCAGCGCATGTCATCGGCCATATCTCTCCGCGATAAAACGAAGCAATCTCGCTGTCCGGATACGATGAAAACTTGTGTGCAGAACACACCTTGTGACACAATTGTCTAGAGTAGTCCGATAAATCTGACGTTCTGTTGCATTTGTATTTATTTTATTCCTACTGTCGTCATGTAGTGCCAGTAGAAAACAATGAAAAAAAGAGAATACTAAATAAAAGCTACATCACGTCAGATTTATCGGACTAGTCGACGGACGATGGATTCATCGGCCTAGTCGGACGGACTACGAATTTATCGGCCGAGTCGGACGGACGACGGATTTATCGGCCTAGTCGGACGGACGACGGATTTATCGGACTAGTCGGACGGACGACGGATTTATCGGACTAGTCGGACGGACGACGGATTTATCGGACTAGTCGGACGGACGACGGATTTATCGGACTGGTCTCGACCAGTGTTTCTCAACCGGGGTTCCCCGGAACCCGAGGGTTCCGCAAGAGGTCGCTAGGGGTTCCGCGAGAAACACTAATAATAGGCTAATGTATTTTTGAGTAGTTTTTGTTTGATTTAATATTCGTAATTTTACTATACACGTATGGCATATTGTTGGAAACTCCTTGTTAGTATAATAGAGGCTTCAACCTCTTATATTATTTACAATTATACAACCATAGGGAATGTATTTAACGAGTCTATATGCGCCAGTGTGAAACCGCCCTCACTGGTTAGTGGACGTCCTGTACGCGCGGATTCATGTATCATTGAGTGACTGACTCAAGTACGGGACGCATGCACGCACGGTGTCCATCTATCTTTTCTGTGCTTCCTAGCGTGAAGTCTCTCTCTCTCAAGGTTAGTTCTTCTGTTTACCTTTATTGCTTCAGCTTTATTGTTTAAGTTTTGTTTACAAGTTACATGAGGTGTGTCTTTTTTTGATTTTTTTTTTGTGAATTAAAACCTCGGTGTGAGGTCTCATAAACGAGCAGTATGTTTTTTTTCATTGCAATAAATTTGACAAAAAGGGGGTCTTTTTTCCTTAAACCAGGTATCCGAAAAAAAATTATATTTACCACGTGAACTATGATAAAAATAAAAAAGAGATATATAAATAATGGTATACTAGCGATACCCGTGCACATGCACGGGATAGCAGTACAACATAGCTGGTAGCAGACGACAGACCGTACACGGGGAATGACAAAAATACGCATTGTGCAAAATGCAAGTGGTACTATGGAACGCCAAGACTTCCAAACATTGTCGGCATGCGCTAAGTGCCACAGCAATTTCATAGGGATCGTGACGGCGAGCCGAGTTTTTTGTGCAAGCTTGGTATTTATAATAGAGATAATAATTTTATGCAGGGGATCCCTGAGACATGAAAACTATTTCAAGGGTTCCACAAGGGTAAAAAGGTTGAGAAACGCTGGTTTAGACTCTAGAGATCTGAATCAATCCACTCTGTGCGAGTTACTGTATGTGACGTCACGCTGCGATTCGCTGAAGTCCATTTTTTTTTAGGGGCGGGGCATAGCAAGTTGTGAATAGCTCCATAAATGATCGAAATATTGCTCTAATTATCCCATTTTGATTAAAAAAAAACATGGGTGATTTCTTCACTAGGAAGGTCAAGTTAATATATAGATATATATATATTATATATATATATATATATATAATATATATATATAATATATATATATAACAAGTTTATTTTGCATGTCAGGGGACCTTTAAGGCCCTGTCACACCTTGACGATTTAGCCAGCGTATGCCTGACGTATGAAAAATTTGGCTAAAACGCTGGCACACGTCGAATACGTTATGGGTAAGTTTGTATACGTTAAGAGCACGCTGGCATACGTCGTAGTACGCTGGCTACGTCGTAGTACGCCGAGCTGTTAGACAAATTTCCATGCTTGAAATTTTTCGACGTATGCCAGCGTATGACTCACACGTTCCGCATAACGCTGGCCATAAGTTGTAGGCACATTACGCGATCGTTGACACACGTCGACACACGTTACTTGTAAGTTACTCATAAGTCGAAACACGTCGAGGTAATGTTTAGCGTACCCAAAACTTATCTAACCTATGAGTAACGTGTTGTACTCACGTTACGCGATCGGTGACACACATCGACACACGTTACTTTGTAAGTTACTCATAAGTCGAAACACGTCAAGGTAATGTTTAGCGTCAGTGTTCCAGACTCCCTGGTTTTATTTTATTTTATTTTTTTCTTCGGTATGACGGTGATGTTGACACTTCGATTTCTAGTGCGGTTATAATATAATATAATTAATAGGCTGCGCCTCAACAATTTAAATCATAACCGCACTAGAAATCGAAGTGTCAACATCACCGTCATACCGAAGGAAGGAGGAAGGAAAAAAAAAAACTAGGGAGTCTGGAACACTGACGCTAACCATTACCTCGACGTGTTTCAACTTATGAGTAACGTACAAGTAACGTGTGTCGACGTGTGTCAACGATCGCGTAACGTGCCTACAACTTATGGCCAGCATATGCGGAACGTGTGTCATACGCCGAGTACGTCGAGAAATTTTCAACATGCTGAAAATTTCTCGACGTACTCGGCATATGACGACGTATGCCAGCATACTACGACGTATGCCAGCGTGCTCTTAACGTATACAAAACTTACCCATAACGTATTCGACATGTGCCAGCTTGGTTCGGCAAATTTTCATACGTCGGCTAACGCTGGCTAAAACGTCAAGGTGTGACAGCGGCTTCCCACTTCGATGTCTAGTGCGGTTATGATTTGAATCGTCGAGCCGCAGCCTATGAATAGCCGACGCCACGTGATCGTCGGCGATACGCTGCCGCGCGCTATGCATAAGTTAGACTATCGTTGGGCATAGGTTGTGAACGCCAACAACACGCTCAGCATTCGTTGGTATAAGTTATCTATATGTGATTGAAACGTTCTGTGTACGTTACTAATACGTTATGCATACGTCAACACGTTATTATATGCCCAAACTTAAAAAAACATCAATAGTTCAGCGTACGCCAGCGTTTTACACAGTTTGATACCTTGCCATACGCTGGCTAAAACGTCAAGGTGTGACAGCCCCTTTACCAAAATGGAGGTGCATACTTCGAGTTCCACATTCTGAAACTCGCATATGGAGATATTAACCAACCATATGCACATGCGCGCACACACACACACACGAAGGTGGATGCTTGGATATCTGGAAGGACCCCGTTCCACCTTCTGAAACCCGTATATGGAGATAACAACCAACAACCAGCAACACACACATCAGTGCCTAGTGCCGTTGTGGTAATACAGTTTATATACATACACACACGCACAAATGTACACTCACATAAAGTACATAAAAACGACAAACACAAAGATTTACCTTTAAATAGAGTTCTTTGAAAGAGGAATTCAAGTGGGAAATTAGTGAAATTCCATTGAAACATAGATCATGCCACAAAACACAAAATGTCGGTCTATACTCTATGGTCTATGCCTTCATAGCTGGAATAAACATGGCGAACAAAAGGTCGGATGGACCTTATTGTCCTTTGTTTTTTTATATGTATCAATGTCGAAGTGAGGGGTGGATTATGAAAGGTGATCACACAAAAATGTTAAACAAAGCGATGTCCTGTAAAAATAAAATTGCACATTTTCAGTGGATGAGACACATCCAGAGGCACCCACCGCATGGCACTGCGTGGCCCAACACGAGCGGAAACGTACATCTAATCGATGTGAGATTGAAAGCATGGATACTTTTACCGATACAAACAACCAAGCAGCTGGATAGCGCTCGCCAAGTGGCTTAAGCACTCAAGCAAGCAATCCAACAAAATGGTTGATAAGGAACGACTGGCTTGGCAAGCAATGAGCATCGCCTCTCCGTCATATTAAGCACACACCTCCCGGAAATGCTGAAATGTCAAATATGTCTGAATTGGACAAATTAATACTTTTTTAGCAGTCGGAAATTCTGCTAAGTTCAATTCTGCAGCTTAAATTTTGTAATTCTGCTATGTTTAAGAGATTCTCGAGGTTATGACATGTGCAGAAATGAAATAAAGCCACGAACGCTGGTATCTCCAGACCTTTATAAGCATTGCAATGTATTCAGCAATTTGTAGGTATTGATAAAATATATGTGAGGAGTGTGAAAAAATAAATTATCGTGAAGAAATCATTGTGGCCTGTTCCAAGTCGAGGCATGGTTGAGCAGGCCAAAAAACATGACGGCTTCAGACCCCAGCGAGAAAGCCCAGGATACGCCTTCAGACTCCATAGGGAGTGAGGTGGCCGAGGATGCACCTGATAAAGGATATAATTAAATAAGGCTGTTAATTCTCTTCAAAAGGGGTGTTTTAATTAACCCAAACAACCAATTTTCACTCATGCACATTCTTGGAGTTCCCTTAGTTGGCATGTAAAGTTTCAGGCTGATAGGTTTCATGGTTTTGGAGTTATGGAGCACGCACACGCACACACGTGCGCACACACACACACATATTAGTATAGACTAGCAAATACAACCCATCGCTTTACTGAAGGGAATAATAAGGGGTGGGGGAAAAAAGAGAGAGAGAGGTGGTAGAGAGGGAGAGGGGTGGGGGAGAGAGAGTGAGAGGGGAAGGAGAGAGAGAGGGATAGGGGTGGGAAAGAGAGGGATAGGGGTGGGAAAAAGAGGGATAGGGATGGGAGAGAGAGGGAAGGGTGGGATAGGGGTGAGAGAGGCAGAGGGATGGGAGGGGAGGGGGAAGAGAGGGGAGGGGAGAGAGAGGGGAGGGGGAAGAGAGTGGAGTAGAGAGCGCGGAGGGCGAGAGGAAGAGGGGAGGACACTAGGATATGTGACGCCTTGTTTAACATCTATCCGAGAGACGGCACACGCATTGATGAATCACCCTGCCTGTGAAACACCGGGATGAGAGTTTATAGCTGGTTCGGGATTCAAACCCAGGCGAGACAGCTTAAAGCGAGCGTGCGTACCTCTCGGCTGTACTGCCATGATCTGGCGATTCATTGTTTTCTAAAAACTGAATTGGTCCTAGCAGCAATTTCGATTGCTAAAAATATACAAAAAAAAAGGTCTCATTTGTCCAATTAGCAGATTCTTTGACAGCTCTTCTTCTCCTCGACCTCCAGAGAGTTGTATGGTGGTGCACAGCACTGCATTAAAAAAAATATGCAAAAACGGATCCCCTTAACTACAGCCCAATTAGGTCACTGTACTTCCAATAATCAGCAAGGTCATGGAATCCATCATCGCAGTTGACATAAAATCATTCCTTTTCTCCAACAGCCTCATCTCAGATCATCTATTTGGATTCAGACCTGGTCACTCTACTTGGACATGCTGTTTCTACTTTCCCAACAATGGTGGAGGCCTCCATATCAGGCATGAGATCAGGGCCATTTCTCTGGACATATCTCAAGCTTTTGATACAGTCTGACATCCTGCATTTCTCTCCAAACTCTCTGCCTATAACATCCAAGGCCAACTCCACTCTTGGATTACTGACTTCCTCACCTCTCATAATCAACATGTGGCTCTCAACAAAACCCTTTCATCTCCTCTCCCTGTCAAGGCTGGAATACCACAAGGCAGTGTTCTTGGCCCCATATTATTCCTAATCGTCATTAATGATCTCACTGACTCTCTGGAAAATCCTCTTTACCTCTTTGCTGATGACTCCACTCTGATATGCACACTGTTCATGTGATTAAGAAATTATCGCCAGATAAAGAAGTGGGAATGGCAATAATTTTTTAACTACCTGAACAGTTTGGACATGAATATCCAGTTCACACAAGAACCACACAACAATGATCAGTGAGCCTTTCTTGATTGCAAGGTTCACATGAATGGTGATGGCCGCTTGGATTTTGAGGTGTGCAGGAAACCCACACATACCAACCACTATTTACAGTTCGATTCACACCACCTACTGATCCACAATTATCTGTCATTCACACTCTTTTCCGTCATGCAGATCTGATTCTGATTACACAGGAGGGGAAATTATGTGAGAAGGAGAATAACAGGAGTGCTCTTAGTAAGTGTGGTTACCCTGGATGGCCTTTTTTTTTAAGTTGGAAGTAGAAAAAACATCATGTCAAGTGAACAACAACAGGACACAGCTCAAGAAAATATGACACGAGTGACCATTCTGTATGTGGCTGGGCTATCTGAGAAAGTGAGATCATTCTCCAAGTTTTGCATTCTTACATCATATGAACCCAAAAGAATTATTAGCAGCAAGTTAGTTCATGTTCAGGACAAGATCCAGAAGAATAGGAAACGCAACTTGGTGTGTGGCATCAGATGTGGAAACCCATCATGCACTGAGACCTACATTGGAGAAACTCAAGAAACCCTTAAGGCCCGTATGAACCAACATCATTGTTCAGCTTATGAAGAGGTTTTGAACTCGGCTATGTATACGTACTTGAACCTGTATGGTCACAGCTTTGATAAAAGCCAAGTGGTCATCTTTGAGAAACAAAGTGGTTTGCTCAAGGTGGAAAGGAATCCATTTGAGAAATATTTGAATCAACATCTCTCAACAAAAAATGGCGATTTGCGATTTCATCTGTCACGAACATGGAACAAAGCTATACCATCTCTTCCACGCCGTCTACAATCGTCATGTGATGCCCAGAATGGTCTACACACCAACTCGAATGTAGGTAATTTGGTCACAGGAAATTTGGTCACGGGAAACTTGGTCACGGTAAAACGGTCACAAGGTAATTTGGTCACAGTAATTCGGTCACGAGGTAATTTGGTCACGGTAATTCGGTCACAGTAATTCGGTCACAAGGTAATTTCGTCACGGTATTATTATTATTATTCACTGCATTTAAAGCCAGTAAGGCCCAAGAGCAGTAATAAACAAGGCCCAAGAGCAGTAATAAACATTTTCATTTCATGGCCGGCGAATCTTGTTGGCATAATGACGTATTGACCAAGTTTACTGACTACTATAATGGAATCGGAATTGAAAAGTTGAGAGAGACAGAATCGATTCCATTATAGTAGTCAGTAAACTTGGTCAATACGTCATTATGCCAACAAGATTCGCCGGCCATGAAATGAAAATGTTTATTACTGCTCTTGGGCCTTACTGGCCTTAAATGCAGTGAATAAATAATAATAATAATAATAGTACCGTGACCAAATTACCTTGTGACCGAATTACCGTGACCGAATTACCGTGACCAAATTACCTCGTGACCGAATTACTGTGACCAAAATACCTTGTGACCGTTTTACCGTGACCAAATTACCTTGTGACCGTTTTACCGTGACCAAGTTTCCCGTGACCAAATTCCTGTGACCAAATTACCGCGCCCCACCAACTCACCTTACCAACGGCCAAGATCACGTGGTGATGCTCAAGCTTCTTTGGATGTCGAAACATAGATGGATGTCCATTCATAACAATTCAGATTGGCTTCGGGGCATGACACGTACAAATAAGTTGTCAGGTATGACAGATGCAGGACAGAACAATTGTCCGTGCACAACTTGACAAAGTTCTAAAATCGTCATTGACTCCATTGCATTTTTTCAAAAAAAAAAATTTCTGCCCTGAAGACGACATCTTCTAAATTCTCTAAACAACGATGTTCGCCGTCATCGTGGTTGCCATTATAGAGGTGCTTCCGGTGTCAAAGGGAGGTAACTGATCAAAAATAAATAAATTATGAGGGTCATCGGTAACCTAACCGGACGAAAACAGACGATTTATTTTGCCTAATCATAGCGGTACATTATTACTCATTGCACTGGTTAGCTCCAAATTATCTCAGTAAAATTAATGAAACACGCAGGCCCTCAATAAATAACAAGGTGAGACAACACTTAGAGACCTGCATGAGGATGGGCTGTGCAGCTAAGTTCTTCAGAGGCACGAGTAGAGAGTCATTATTGCACAGAGTTAGCGCTGTTTGTGCATGTAACTGCAGCTCTAAAAACAAGAGCTCCCTGGGGGTTGTTACAGAAGGCCATGCACAATTATCCTGCAGCATGGCATGACAGAGATCTATGAACTTCGGGTCCTTCTGTTGTTCCTGTTCACCAAGGATGTCAGCAATGGCAGCCTGCAGGACCAACACAAGGTACACAAGAACACTTATATAGTGTTGTGGAAACAATACACGTACGAGAGTTACAAACAAGTATTTATAACGAGGTGGTAAATATATTAATGCAACAAGAAATGACCACAAAAAATCAAAAGGAGAAGCAAATAAGTTGAACAATGAAGTTATATTTTGTATGTCATCCTTTTGCTTTTCATAAAGCATGATGTCATATTTTCATGACGACATACACTTTTGTAATACATAACCATGAAATAATATTCTGAATGCCATCCCAAACTTAAACTGATCCACTGCCATGCTTTACTGTAGATATCATATATTGAACATGATACCGTTATCCTCCGATTTTCATTGTTGCTGAACAATTGGCACTTGGATTCATACGTAAAAAACAACCAACTCGAGCTTTTATCATCGCATTGTTTGCAACCTGATACTCATGGAAGTAAAATTTAAAAATATTTTGTTGAATATGCAAATAAGTTTGGTATTTAACAGTTGACAATGAATCTAAGTGTTCTCAACACTCCTGTTCAAGGCTATTTGCAGCTTTAGTACACACTGTCATAGCTGTGGTAGTGTTGTTCAAGACAGCATTTCAACACTGGTTGAAGCCTGTTAGTTAGGATGACTAGATCATGGATTGAATGAAAATCCTCAGTTATGACAATACATATTCACCTTGTCTCCATCAGAGGGCTCTGCAATGTGCCTGTGGCGTGCCAATGCTACCTCCCGAGCCAGAGCTAGGGCCAGGCAATGTTTTTGCGGTGAATGTCTGTCATCTTGGCATTCCTGAACGGAAAACATTTCATTCGATAACACAACAAGCATAAAACCAGAATGGCACTCGGTAGAGCGCATGCCTCTGCCAGGCTGAACAGTTTACATTTTATATCCCACTAATATGCTGGATCTGCATCCGGACCATTCATCCTTGTCACACAACAAAATCGAATCTATTTCTTCTTCTGAGCTACCAAACTCATCCACCAACTTTTGTCTTAATCCATCCACAACCTTTTGAAATATTATGCTATATATCATTTTTGCCCACATTTCTCAATGGGAGAGAATCACTTGAAAAAAAAAAAAACTCTCATGTCTGGATCCAGATCGTCACCAAAATCGAATCAATTAGTCATTGTCACACAACAAACCTCGACACCAAGTTTTGTCCAAACCTGTCCATAACTTTTGAGATATCGTGCTAAATCTAGTTTTTGGGCCTGCCACTCAATGGTGAAGAATCACTTTAAAATTCTAGTATACCGATCTGGATCCGGATCTTCACCAAAATCGAATCAATTCCTCCTTTTCACACAAACAACCTCTCCACCAAATTTCATCTGAATCCGTCCACAACTTTTTGAGATATCCTGCCCACAGACAGACAGGGGTGAAAACATAACCTCCATCCATCTTCCGTGGTAGAGGTAATAAATCAGCATTCAAGCACATCCAATGCCATTTCTTAACAGTTACAGCTTTGGATGTTTGGGGGTGGTAATCAGAGATGGCATATCCTGTGCAGCCAAAGTTATAAAGGGCTAGGAACGTTAGCCTGACCATGAAGAAGTTAACATACATGTCTTTAATGACACTTATTCACAATGATGCATCTGTATCTTCCGAGCTACTGTTGTAGTATGGACATGCATTGGCATTGGACCTTCTCCCTTGAGAACCAAAGGTAGCAACCCAATCCTCAAGTCCCACAGCTACGAATATGTCATTGCACTGTCTGGAAAACACATCTTGGTAGTAATCCCTGCATATCACTTGAGTTATCTTGCCAAAGTCATAGATATACTATCTGTTTGTCATTGTCTATCTCTGTGCTAGTCAGGTTAGTAATTTGGAACTTGGCCAAGGGGGCAGACCCACAGTGGTCCATCATACGATCTTTAACGTCCATCAGCTAATGATAGCAGATGGGACACTCAGCTTAACATCCCTCTGACAATACATTCATTGGTGCAACACCCTGCCTGTGAAACACTACAGTATAACAGCTTATCATTTTGTGGGGAATCAAACCGAGGAGCATCAGCTTAAAGGTAAGTACACTGGCTATGAGCTCTCCTGCCAACCCAAACCTAACATGTAAGAACCTAACACAGTGGTTCTTAACCTTTTTACCACCATGACCCCTCTAGTAGTTGGTCCTTTCCTCCACACCCCCACCCC
>CM068956.1:153019950-153033416 GCA_035128595.1 Eptatretus atami | reverse complement strand
CCTCACATCTTCACCAAATTTGATTAAAAAAAATACCTCCAAAAATTAAAAGCGAAAAACTGAAAAAATGCGTGTTTTAGTCTTTTTATTGAACAAAGAATTTCTGTATAAGCAACACTCATATACCACAGGCATATTTATGAGATACTTTGACATTGCTTCTTAGCCTACCAGATATTGAATGCATGACGTCGAATGCTAGGGGAGAGCACAACGCGCAAGTCCACTTTCAACATTCAGCTTGTTTCTGTACTTGGCCTTGACAGCACAAGCGTGGAAAGGCAGGCTTCACAAAGATACGTTTGATCCAAACATGTCAGAATCCGAAGAGCTTGATGTGAAGATCAAAGGATTAAACAGGAAGGTACGTGACCCAGAACGTTTCCAGATCCAGGTTTTTTGAAGTCTTCTTCAGCCGAGGAGTTGGAACTTTAACTCAAGAAACTTCCTCTTGCACTTCGTCTTGAAATATCAGCCTACTTTCAACATAATCACATTGAAAATGGGTTCCTAATGAAGATTTTTTTTTTTTTTTTTTTTCTCTTTTTTTTATTTTTTTTTTTTTGTTTTTTTTTTTTTCTTTTTTTTTTTTTTATTTTTTCTTTTTTTTTTTTTCTTTTTTTTTTTTTTTTTTTTTGAATTCTTTTTTTTTTTTCTATTTTTTATTTTTTTTTTTTTTTTAAATCTTTTTTTCTTTTTTTTATAATTTTTTTTTTTTTTTTTTTTTTTTTTTTTATTTTTTTTTATTAAATTTAAATTTTTTTTTTTTATCTTAAAATTTTTTTTTTTTTTTTTTTGTTTTAAATTTTTTTTTTTATTTTTTCTTTTTTTAAAATTTTTTTTAAAAATTTTTAATTTCTTTTTTCTTTTCTTTTTTTTTTTTTATATCCTTTTTTTTTTTTTTTTTAAAAAAATAATTTTTTTTTTTTTCAAAAATTTTTTTTTTTTTTTGTTATTTTTATTTTTTTTTTTTTTTTTTTTTTTAATTCTTTTTTTTTTTTTTTTAAATAAAAAAAAAATATTTTTTTTTTTTTTGTATTTTTTTTTTACTTTTTTTTCTTTTTTTTTTTTTCCTATTTTTTTCTTAAAAATTTCCTTTTTAATTTAAATTTTTATTTTTTTTCTATATTTTTTTTTTATTTTTTTCTTTTTTTTTTTTTTTTTTTTATTTTTTGTTTTTTTTTTTTATTTTTTTAATATTATTTTTTTTTTTTTTTATTTTTTTAGTTTTTTTTTTTTTTTTTTTTTTTTTTTTTTTTTCTTTTTTTTTTTTTTTTTTATTTTTTTTTTTTTTTCTTTTTTTATTTTTTTTTTTTATTTTTATTTTTTTTTTCTTTTTTTTTTTTTTTTTTTTTTTTCTTTTTTTTTTTTATTTTTTTTTTTTGTCAAAATTTTGTTTTTTTTTTTTTCCTATTTTTATTTTCATTCTTTTTTTTTTCCCTTTTAAATTAATTTTTTTTTTTTTTTTTTTTTTTTTTTTTTTTTTTTTAATCTTTTTTATTTTTCTTGTTTTATTTTTTTTTTTTTTCCTTTTTTTTTTTTTTAATTTTTTTTTTCCAGCTTCGTGCTTCTCATCTATACTATCCGAAAAGTATCTGATGAATTCTGCTTTCAATTCAGTCAGATGAGTAATTATTTTTCTTTACTCAGAATCAAGGTAACTGTGAATGAGAGCAGAATCCAAGTTAGCAAAACTGGCTGTATTTCCATCCTGAATTCGACATTTCCAGAGGTCAAGTTTGGCCTATGAAGGCTCGAATGATGTCATTGGTGCATAATTATGTTGATGTTTTTCCTTGGAGTTTGAGCTTGATGGCATTCAGCGCTTCAAAGATGTCCACCAGGTAAGGTAGAGATAGCAAAAATCCTTCAGACTGAACTTTGTCATGGAGATCTGCTTTCTGTCGAATCTAGAAATGTTGCCACTTCTTGTCGTAGGTCATAAAGCCATCCAAGCATGTTTCCCTTCGAAAGCCATCATACGTTTGTGTGGAAACGCAAAGGCTTGATGTTCAGAAACCATATCCACACACAAGCTGTTGAAGAGCACTGTTTAAGGCTCCAGCTTTGATGTAGTTGACTACCTTGATAGCCAGGTTATGACGTCCCTATTTCGCAGTAGAGTCTGGATGCTAAAGCTTCACCAATAAGGATGCAGTCGTACCTATAGCAGATAGACTTTTTTCTTCACTCTTGTTATAAACCAGATTGCAAACCAAGCATGGCCGGAGCTCCATCAGTACACACCCCTACTGCGAGTCCACGAAAGTATATTTCCTGGAAGAATTTCATACCACTTGAAAAATATCTGTTGCGTTGATAAACTTTCCATGGATGGCAGAAGAAGCATTTCCTCTTTACACTATTTCATGACACGAAACGACATACATTCATAGCTGAGCTGCTGACCACAAACAAAGCTTTCGTCCGCAACCTGATGGATACTGCTCCTCCCCTCTGGGGCTGTTGCTCCTGGCTCCACCTTTCTCGCTTCACGCTGTGGAAACCAAGGCATTTCGGACATTGCATCTCCCGCAATGAGGCTGAGTTTTTGGGCCTCTCACTCTCTCACCGCAGGCTGGTCAGTCGTCTTTCTGTCTTCTACGACGTCTCCTCTCCAGCCTCCCCCCCCCTGCTCTCTCTGCGATTTGTCCCCACCACATTTCCGCAGGGCGCTCAGGGTCCGCCAACAACCCGCTTCTTGGTAAAACTACCAAAATCACGAATCACTTGCCACCTTCACTCTTTCATTCCTCTTTTTTCCTGCCTTTGGAATAACTCCCTACATTCAATCTCATTCTTTCCCTCCAGCCTTCAAAACATCTGTCTCACCACCATCCTATCATGACCATTTATGACCATGAGCCATGACCTAACATGTTACCTACATGTAATTTTCAGAAGAAAAAATATTCTTGAATAACCAACCTTGTATTTTCTCAGATGTAACTGTTATGGTAGTCAACTGATTTGGTAAAATGACAATTTTGAACAGATGTCTCTGAAGTATGGAAACCTTGACCAAAGAACATCCATGTGTGTACATTCATTGCGAGCCAAATGTCCCTTCATATTCCAAAGTAAAAAATGGAATGATTGTTTAAATGACCACTGTTGAGGATAAAATCCAGCATCGTCAACCTAGACACCATTTTCAATTCAAAATCTTCGATTCACCAAGGTGTCTATTCAAGGAGTACGTGTAGTGGTGAATGTCAGAGAAAAAAGAAGCCGCAAAAGAACAGAGTTCACAGTCCCTTTTGGAACGATCAAAGGATGCTCGTCTAGAGTGCAGAATTGAGATAGTTTCTAAGACTCAAACTGAAACGTACGTGTACTCCACATTGACCCAGAAATCAAACGTGATTATATTGAGTGGAAACACATCAAATTTCTGGATCACAGAGAACATCAGGATAGCTTTTTCTGGAATCTGAATATTTAACTGGTGGACCTGCAGAACATTATTACATCAATGGAGAATCCACCTCTGCTTTTTTCCATGCTCCCTAACTTCAAGTTTTTCTGAGGAACAAGGTCTGCCAGAACCGCTTTCTATCACTGCTCCAGAATCACTGCTCAACTCCACTCACGCATTCTTCTTTATTTCCACCTGTTGAACCAACTTTCTCAGTCTCTTCAATATCATTCTTCCCTCCAGTCTTAAAGACAGCTGTTCAAACCATTTTAGTTGTCCCCATCTACAACCATGATTCTTTCTACCTTTATTAACACTCCCCAGCCTTCCTCTTTCTGGTTTTTGCCCCACTTCCCCTGGTTTCCCTCTGCCACCTCAACCCATCCCTTCATTTTTATTATATTTAATTTTTTTTTGTTCCATTTCTACTTTTACATTTTTCCTTCCTTCCTCTGTGATTTGAGAGTTTGTGGCCTCTTTCCATCTTGTTCATCCTGCTCCTACCCTTGCTTTCATTCATCCTTATATTTTAATTCTGTGTTCAATGAAGCACCTTACAGAAAACAAGGAGGTCAAAATAAGCAAAATGAGTTCTCCAACTTAAGTCTGCATACATTTGTCATCATACTAATAAAAAGGCTGTTTGTTGTGTGTGTGTGGTGTGTGTGTGATTGTGTGTGTGTGTTGTGTGTGTTGTGTCTGCGTGTCGTTGATTGGATCTATATATGCGGGTTTCAGAATGTGGAATGGAGTCTCCCAGGGGCAGGCTCAAAGCATCCACCTTATTTCAGTAATGGGTCCGATTCATGGACCAAGCTGTGAAGTTTTCTGTCTCAATATTTTGTTCCGAGCTCTCTTCAGGATCGTTGCTGAGCCCCGGACAGCTTCCAACTTACTTGTTTTAATAATATTCCCATGGATCGTTTTTGCTCACCTTAAATAGTTCCCAGGGAGCTTATGGATGGCACGTTCATTTCCATTAGCCATATATCCGTCCATCCATAAACACTTGCAACGTCTTCTCTGAAGCTACACATCCGATTTTCAATGAAATTTGACCACAACCCTCATCACCCGTGATGGCATTAACAACAACAAAAAAACGGGTCTGAAGGTGTCTAACAGAAGGAGTTTACGAGGGGGGTAGTGTTGCCTTCCTCCAAGGAGTATTTTCTTTCTCTCAAACGTACACACAATTCCGATGAAACTCATACAACCTTCATCACCCATACTACCATTTGTTCATGACATTACAAGAAATTCTGGGCTTTAAGCGATTTAAAGGGTTTGCCCCCAAAATATGTTATTTGCTTTCTTCTCCAAAACACACATTACAATTCCATGAAACTTGACCACCTTTCACCACCTGTGATTACGAAAGTTTGTTCACGACATTAAAAAAATTGGGTCTTGGATGTCTATGGAGAGATTGCCCCCCCAAAATAGCATTTGCTCTTCTGGTCATTTTCTTAATTTCTGCATGTTTCGTCCAAATCACTGATATTAGCACCTCAATCAGCAGCTTCTTCTCTTTTTTGTACCTAAGTATGTATTTTTGTCACAACGCTGTTTTCAAAGTTCACGTCGATGGGATTCTTAGGTCGTACGTGAGCGGAAGGTACTTCCATGTTTTCAGTGATTACTTTGTTTCACGTTCCACAAAATTTTCTGAACTGGAATCAAAGTTTTTGGAGATGTGCCAACGATTACTTTACAAACCCTGTTGTGTCATTTTGTGTACAGCTGTCTGACAATGAGTTGTTTTGTGTGATTGTGGTTGTTCACTAACACATCATTCCTCTTTTCCTAACCCTACCTCCACCCACACCTTTCTCTCTTCATTTTTTTTCATGCTCCTCTCTCTTTCCTCTCTTTCGTCTCTCTATCTATGTATATTATATATATATATATATATATATATATATGTAATATTATATATAATATATATATATATGTAATATATATATATAGAATAATTATGTACATATATAATGTATTGCTAATATATTTTGAAGCATTAACATTGTTTTTTTTTTAAGCTTAAAATTTTTTAAACATTTTTAAAGCATAAGCATAGCATAATAACATGTAAACATTGTATATATTCTCTCTCGCTGTATTATTTTAAGCAAAAACATATTCTCTTTCCTAACCCCACTCAACCTTCACCTTTCTCTCTCGTTCACTTTTTTTCATGCTCTTCTCCCTCCCTCTTCTCCTCTCTCTCTCCTCTTCTCTCTCTCCTCTTCTCCTTCTCTCCTCTCTCTCCTCTCTCTCTCTCTCTCTCTCCTCCTCTCTCTCCTCTCTCCTCTCTCATCTTCTCTCTCTCTCTCACATTCTCCTCTACCCTTCCTCTCTCTTTCTCTCAATACCCTCTCTCTCTATAATAGCCTCTGTTCCACACCCACCATTCAGGACATCCCCCATCTCAAGCCCATTATCTTTTACCACCCGTAAACCACCCCCACCCTCCCAAATTTGCTGGTCTCCATTTATCCAACCTTTGTATTCTCCTTAACCTCATCCTGTCCTGCATCCATGCTTATCTTTCTTCCCTCCACCGTCTGTCTCTCTCTCCTATCCTCTCTCTCTCTCTTCTCTCTCTCTCTCTCTCTCTCTCACCCTCCTCTTTCTCTCTTCTCTCACACCTCTCCTATCTCTATATCTCTCTCCTAGCCTGGTTGTTCCTCAGTGTTAGGTGGTGGATTTGGATACTAGGCCTGAGTTCAAGCGCCCGTTGGTCACTGAATTAATACACAGGGGTTGACTCAGCCTGTCATCCTTCCGGTGTCGGCGGAAAGAGTACCAGTTCCAGTGTGGTCTTCTAGAGGGGCACTGCATCAGCGACACAGCAGTCGCACCTCAGAAATGATAGCTACCCCTGGCACAAGCTGCTATGTCGAAGCCCTACCACCTACCTCCACTCGTCCTCTCACGTACCCGCTCTCATCTCTCCACTTATACTCCCTCTCTCTCTCGCCTCTCCTCTCGTTACCTTCTTCTCCTCTCCTCTCTCGATACTCGTCTCCTCTCTTCACGTCGTCCCTCTTTCTCTCTCTCTCTCTCTCTCTCTCTCTCTCTCCTACCCCTCTCTCTCTGCTCTCGCTTTTCCTGCTCAGTTTCTCTCTCTCTCTCTCTCTCTACTCCTCTGCTCTCTTTTCGTCTACCTCTCACCCTTTCTCTCTACCTACTTCTCTCCTTTACATCTATCTCGTCTCTCTTGAACGATCCCCTCTCTCTTCTCTCTTGTACACTTTTGCGTACTGTTCACGAAACTACTGCTCTTTTTCTAATAACATGTCTACTTTTTAAAGCTTTTTTTCTGATTCAAAAAAACACGAAAAATGCACAACAATCCAAGCCAAAAAACGATAAATAATAACATGTATTACATGTTGATATATTTTATTGAGAATCACTTATGGTCATATTCTCTCTCGCTGTATATATTTTAAGTGAAACATCATTCTCTCTGCTATCACGCTTTCGCCTGCCCACACTAACCTTTCACTTTCTCTTTGTTTTTATTCTGTGTCTGTCCTCTCTCTCTCCTCTCTCTCTCTCTCTCCTCTCTCTCTCGCCCCCCCTTCCCCCGGCCATGCAAACCTCTCCCTGACCACAGCGCGGTAGACAACGATATTGGTAAGGATACTCATACCCCCGGCCTCCACCCCTCCCCTCTTCACGTCGCTCTTCCCCCTCCTCTTGCTACTCACGCTCGATACACTACCTCCTCCTCTCCTCCATCCCGCTCCCTCTCTCATCCTTCTTCCTCTCTACTCTCCACTCGCCTCTCTCTTAACCCTGCTCCACACCCCCTACCCCTCGGCCGACAGCGTTGTTAATTACACCGCTGCCCCTCCCGAATCCAAAGCGTATAATTATAGCATTTACTGCAATGGCACAGTATATGCATAGATACTTATAACTATGCGTTTGGCCCTCCTATGAAGAGCCCCTATAGTATAAATTATCTCAACATACTTTTTATAGTAATAGATTCCAGGCTTATAATAAGCATACATATCTATGCTTCAAAGGTCTGAAGACTAGTCAGCAAACTTAGGATAAACTTGCACAATAACAGTGGGTACAAGGTTCCACACATGTTGGAGAGAGACGATAAGCATGTGTCAATGTCGTACATGTTGGGTCTAAAGAGGAGAGTGCAAAAGCTGGATAGATGGAGACATAAGCAAAATTTTGGCAGGCTGGGGTGGCTTTTACAGGTGTAGAACAAGATAATGTTGCTTAGATGCGGATGACCTCGAGGATGGTGCGTGAACAGCTGGTCTTGAAACCAGGAGGAAGAATGAGATGCGAACCTGCACGTCAAAATAATGGAACGGTGATCCAATCATGTACTATGTTGTCCACCTTTGCTTCTCATTTCTGATCGATTTTTCTCTGTATATACTTTGAAAGCTTCTGATCAAATTGATGAGTTGTCAACTTGAAAGCTGATGAGGGCCCAAAGAGTGAAATGTTGTCCGTGGATGTTTCAGACGAAAAGCAGCTTCCTGAATTTTGCAGGAAGTAACCTTAATACATTCACTCATGAAGTTACACAAGACGCAAATCACGCTATTATCTGCAATATATAATACACGAGAATGTAACATTGATAATCTAACTCGGATGTTTATTTGATGCATCATGGTACACCAACGTGCAATAATGGTGTTAGCATTAACTCCAACGTAGCTGTCTTATCTGCCAAGGAAATTGCATCCTCAGGAACAAATTCACTTGGATCATTACAAATGCTCACTCAAGCCAACAATGTTCCACAAGGATCTGCTGCTCTTTTGCAACCATATGAACTCAGTCATGAAATGCTAATTGCTGACACCAAACTCTGACTGTGTAGAGTAGACATACCAACCTACCCATAGATAGCGTGCGTCAGCTTATAATTGTTTCCATTTGAAAACGCCTCGGACACAGATGCACGCTGCTTCTGGTATTCATCACCACACACCCAAGAACGGTCTGCAAAGCCTGGCATTGATCTTTTTGGGCACACATGCACAGACAATAAGACATCTCACCAATTATCTTTATTCATTACTGACAACTCCTAACAATAACTTGTGTGTGAATATCTGTGTGCTGTGTGTGTGGTGTGTGCGTGCGCGCGTGTGTGTGGGTATGTGACTTGTTGTGCTGCGCGCGGTGTGTGTGGTGTGTGGCTGTGTGTGTGTGTGTGTGTGTGTGTGTGTATGTTGTGCGCGCGCGTGTGTGTTGTGTGTGTTGTGCATAGTGTGCATGTGTGAGTGCGTGACGTGTGTGTGTGTGCCTTGGTGTGTGTGTGTGCTTGTGGTATGTTGAGCATAGTGTGCATGTGTGGTGCGTATTTATGTGATAAGTTGTGTCATTGTGCATGTGTGCATTGTCCTTCTAGAATGATGCAGAGGTATGCAATTACCCATGAACGGTGTGCTGGGTTTCAATTCAGGCACGAATGCCAAATAAACTAATAAGTTAGTGCTTTGCAGGGCAGGGCATTGCATCAATGAGTGAGCTATGTCCCTGTTGCTGTGTGTGTGTGTGTGTGTGTGGTGGTGTGTGTGTGTGTGGTGCTGTCTTCCTTCCCGTGTAGAATGCCTCAATCTGTATCAACTTTCCTTTTCTGGTTTTGTGTCATACCTGTTGTCGAAAGAATGATTTTAGGGGAAGAGCCAGTTGCATTCCGACTGCTGCCATCAGTCAAGCAGGGTGCTCCAAGCCAACGCTTCTGATGGATTCTTCTGAGTAGAAAGCCACTGCAGAACAGGATCTGAGCAATATCCAGCTTTGTAGAGAGCTCTCCAAAATGTCTCGTTTCGCTGTTGTTTGTTTGTCCTATCCAGGCAACAAAAAAGGTAAATCGAAATTTATTACTATCAATATATACACAGAGAACAGCGAATACAAAGATACCCAAAGAAGAAGCAAAACCAGACTTTTGGGAAGCAACCTTGAAAATTGTTGACCTTTCCTTCCTTGGAGAGTTAATGCACAAAGTGCTGAATGCATTTCATGTCTATAAACAATCGGATTTAAGAAGCCTCATCAGCCAAGTCAAATTGGAAATGGTGAATGGGACTGACGATAATGATGATAAATCAAAATTCCAGTAACATCATATTTCTGTCACAATACTGTTCCACATCACTTACTAACTTTCCCAGTCACCAGAGGCTTTTGAAAAAAAAATATTCAAAAAATTACCCCCGGTTGGGATGGTGACGGTCATCTCTGAAGCTCTTTCCCAAATTTGAAGGACACGTGACTCGATAACCAGGACGAATTAAAAAAAAAAACCGGCCCGACCAAATTTGGGATATTTTCCATATTTATCAGAATCCGAAGAAATTCGAAGATCGGATCACAAACGCGCGCGGAGAAGATAGATCTTTGAAAAATGGACGATTTCGCAACTTTGGAGTGCCCTTGACCTTGACCTTCAATCGTGTCAAAAGTCATACCGCTAGTGCATCACTATCGAATCTTCTCCTCTTTGGGAGAGCACAACGCAAGTCCACTTCAACATTCAGCTTGTTTCTGTACTTGGCCTTGACAGCAACAAGCGTGGAAAAGGCAGCTTCACAAAGATACGTTGATCCAAACATTGTCAGAATCCGAAGAGCTTGATGTGAGATCAAAGGATAAACAGGAAGGTACGTGACCCAGAACGTTTCCAGATCCAGTTTTTTGAAGTCTTCTTCAGCCGAGGAGTTGAACTTTAACTCAAGAAACTCCTCTTGCACTTCGTCTGAAATATCAGCTACTTCACATAATCACATTGAAATGGGTTCCTAATGAATTTCCAGGCTTCGTGCTTCTCATCTATATCCGAAAAGTATCTGATGAATTCTGCTTTCAATTCAGTCAGATGAGTAATTATTTGTTTCTTTAACTCAGAATCAAGGTAACTGTGAATGAGAGCAGAATCCAAGTTAGCAAAACTGGCTGTATTCCTCTATCGACATTCCAGAGGTCAAGTTTGGCCATGAAGGCTCGAATGTGTTCATGCGTGCATAATATTTTGAGTTTCCTTGGAGTTTGAGTGTGTGGCATTCAGCGCTTCAAAGATTTCTCCCACCAGGTAGGAGAAGATAGCAAAAATCCTTCAGCTGAATTGTCATGGAGTATCTCCTTTCTGCTTTCTAGAAATGTTGCCACTTCTTGTCGTAGTTCATAAAGCCATCCAAGCATGTTTCCCTTCGAAAGCCATCATACGTTTGTGTGGAAACGCAAGGCTTGATGTTCAGAAACCATATCCACACACAGCTGTTTGAAGAGACACTGTTTAAGGCTCCAGCTTTGATGTAGTTGACTACCTTGATAGCCAGGTTCATGACGTCCCTATTTCAGCAGGTAGAGTTCTGGATGCTAAAGCTTCACAATGAAGGATGCAGTGCGTACCTATAGCAGATAGACTTTTTTCTTTCACTCTTGTTATGAAACCAGATTGCAAACCAAGCATGGCCGGAGCTCCATAGTAACACACCCCTACTGGCGAGTCCACGAAAGTATATTTTCCTGGAAGAAGTTTCATACCACTTGAAAAATATCTGTTGCTGTTGTATAACTTTCCATGGGATGGCAGAAGAGCATTTCCTCTTTTACACTATTCATGACACGAAACGAGCATAACTCAGTAGCTGAGCTGCTGACCACAAACAAAGCTTTCGTCCGCAACCTGATGGAGTACTGCCTCCCTCTGGGCTGGTGCTCCTGCCTCCCACCTTTCTCGGCTTCACGCTGTGGAAACCAAGGCATTTCGGATCATTGGCATCTCCCGCAATGAGGCTGAGTTTTGGGCCTCTCACTCTCTCCCGCAGGCTGGTCAGTGGTCTTTCTGTCTTCTACAGTCCCTCCCCTCCAGCCTCCCCCCCCTGCTCTCTCTGCGATTTGTCCCACCACATTTCCGCAGGGCGCTCAGGGTCCGCCAACAACCCGCTTCTGGTAAAACTACCAAAATCACGAATCACTGCCACCTTCACTTTTCATTCCTCTTTTTTCCTGCCTTTGGAATAAACTCCTCACATTCAATCTCATTCTTCCTCCAGGCCTTCAAAACAGCTGTTCACCACCACCTATCTGACCATGTTAATTTGACCATTGAGCCAATGACCTAACATGTTACCTACATGTAATTTCAGAAGAAAAATTATTCTTGATATAACCAACTGTTGTATTTTCTCAGATGTAACTGTTATGGTAGTCAACTGATTTGGTGAAAATGAGCAATTTTGAACAATGTGCTCTGAAGTATGGAAACCTTGACCAAAGAACATCCATGTGTGTACATCATTGCGAGCCAATGTCCCTTCATATTCCAAAGTAAAGAAATGGAATGGATTGTTTAAGATGACCACTGTTGAGGATAAAAATCCAGCATCGTCAACCTAGACACCATTTTCAATCAAAATCTTCGATTCACCAAGGTGTCTATTCAAGGAGTACGTGTAGTGGTGAATGTCAGATAAAAAGAAGCCGCAAGAACAGAGGTTTCACAGTCCCTTTTGGAACGATCAAAGGATGCTCGTCTAGAGTGCAGAATTGAGATAGTTTCTAAGGACTCAAACTGAAACGTACGTGTACTCCACATTGACCCAGAAATCAAACGTGATTATATTGAGTGGAAACACATCAAATTTCATGGATCAACAGAGAACATCAGGATCAGCTTTTCTGGAATGCTGAATATTTAACTGGTGGACCTGCAGGAACATTATTACATCAATGGAGAATCCACCTCTGCTTTTTCCATGCTGCCCTAACTCAAGTTTTCTGAGGGCACACAAGGTCTGCCAGGAACCGCTTCTGACTCACTGCTCCAGAATCACTGCTCAACTCCACTCACGCATTCTTCTTTATTTCCACCTGTTGAACCAACTTTCTCAGTCTCTTCAATATCATTCTTCCCTCCAGGTCTTAAAGACAGCTGTTCAAAACCATTTTAGGTTGTCCCCCATCTACAACCATGATCTTTTCTACCTTTATTAACACTCCCCAAGCCTTCCTCTTTCTGGTTTTGCCCCACTTCCCCTGGTTTCCCTCTGCCACCTCACCCATCCCCTTCATTTTTATTATATTTAATTTTTTTTTGTTCCATTTCTACTTTTACAGTTTTTCCTTCCTTCCTCTGTGATTGAGAGTTTGTGGCTCTTTCCATCTTGTTCACTCCGTGTCCTACCCTTGCTTTCATTCATCCTTTATATTTTAATTCTGTGTTCAATGAAGCACCTTACAGAAAAACAAGGAGGTCAAAATAAGCAAATGAGTTCTCCAACTTAAGTTCTGCATACATTTGTCATCTATACTAATAAAAGGCTGTGTGTGTGTGTGTGTGTGTGTGTGTGTGTGTGTGTGTGGTGTGTGTGTGTGTGTTGTGTGTGTGTGTGTGTGTGTGTGTGGTGTGTCTGCGTTCGTTGATGTATCTATATATGCGCGGTTTCAGATATGTGGAATGAGTCCTCCCAGGGGCAGGCTCAAACATCCACCTTCATTTCAGTAATGGGTCACGTTCATGGACCAGCTGTGAAGTTTTCTGTTTCTCAATATTTTGTTCCGAGGGCTCTCTTCAGGATCGTTGCTGAGCCCCGGACAGCTTCCAACTATAGTTTTTTGTGAATAATATTTCCCAGGGATCGTTTTTTAGCTCACCTGTAAAGTAGTATCCCAGGAGCTATGGGAGCACGTCATCCATTAAGTCCATATATCGGTCCATCCATAAACACTTGCACGTCTTCTCTGAAGCTACACATCCGATTCAATGAAATTTGACCACAACCCTCATCACCGTGATTGGCAATTAACAACAACAAAAAAACGGGGGTCTGAAGGGTCTACAGATAGGAGTTTACGAGGGGGGGGGGGGGTAGTTGGTTTGCCTCCTCAATAGAGTATTTGCTTTCTTCTCAAACGATACACACAATTCCGATGAAACTTCATGACAACCTTCATCACCCATGACGTACCATTTGTTCATGACATTACAAGAAATCTGGCTTTAAGGCGATTTAAGGGGGGTTGCCCCCCAAAATATGTATTTGCT
>CM068956.1:152994001-153011740 GCA_035128595.1 Eptatretus atami | reverse complement strand
TAAATAATTCTCGTATCCAGATCCGGATCCGGATCTTCACCAAAATCGAATCAATTCGTCCTTGACACACACCCAACCTGTCCACTAAGTTTCGTCCGAATCCGTTCACAACTTTTTGAGATATCCTGCACACAAACAAACAGACAAGGGTGAAAACATAAACTCCTTCCACCTTCGGTGGCAGAGCTAAAAGCTGAAAGAGTTTATTCAAAATTAAATTTGGAGGCAATATGTGGAAACAAAAGTAAATGCTTAACATTAAATTAAATAATGTATCCCAGAATATTTCCATCACTCTATCAGAATAATTCTGGCCTTAGATCACTCTCATAAACATGTACATAAATAACATTTTCAAAATAATTCAATGACACCCTTCTCATAATTCAAGTAAATTGAACTCCAAACAAGTGCGTTGAACTAGGATTGCCTAATGAGAGAGATGCACCTTGCTGTGGTGACTGTGGAGGGCCAAGCAGCTTTGCAGCGAAAGAGAGACAGAAGCGAGTATGTGCCACACGCACAAGATAATCCAGACTGTGATGGGGAGGAAATGAGGGTGATCTCAACAGTTCTCTCAGCAATGTTTCTGCCAGTCTTTCTTCCTCTTCCTTATTGTCCTTGTGCAGCATGTCCTGCAATTACAGTGCAGATATCTATTCATCTTTTTCAAAAACATGTTTTCCACTAAAAATGTTATTTGTAATTTTTTGTGGTATTAAAAAAAAAAAGTGGAGTCCACGAGACATATGGTTCATGGAGGAACTTGCACAGATATCACATGGAGGACAAAGACATTATGCGATATCAGCGTATATTAGGAGATACTACGTAGATCTCAAGGGCATTTCAACATCATGGATGAATCAACACAGAATAAGGAGATTTGATGTCTGACAGTGCAAAGGTAGCACACTTACATTTGAGCTGTCTAGCCTGGGTTTGATTCCCAGCCCAATTATAAACTGTTGAATGAGTGCTCTGCAGGCAGAGCATTGCAACACAAAGTGCACCGTCCCTTGGAGGGACGTTGAGTTGAAGCATTTGAAACATCTGCTCACATTATTTGATGGAAGTTGAAGATCCCACGGTTTGCTTCGTTTGTGACAAGTCAGCAAGTTATCACCAGCATCCTGAACAAATTAGTAATTCCTTCACCTTCAGATAAACGTTAGGCCTGGGGAGCCAGTTCATGTGACTTGTGCCAAAAAAATTCCCAAACTGACCCCACATGGTGGGAATAATTGGGGTCATTTTAGCATGGAAGAAGTAGAAGTGTAAGAAGAAGAAGGGAAGAAGAAAGAAAGAAAGAAAATTTGTAGTAGAAAAAGAAAGAAAGAACACAGTAGCAGTAGTCATAAAGGGAATTGATCCTGAGATCTGAGCATCATGAGCTATGTACTGGCAGCAAACCTGGAGTTTGTGGTTACAATAAATGCAGTTGCAGAAACCTTTTCATATTTGGGAAGAATAAAAAAAAACCTGCCAACCTGCTTCAATTCACCATGGCACACAGATGTCATGTTGTTTCTCAGCCTGCAATAACCATTGTCAGGCAAAATTTCGACACAAAAAATTAACTTCAATAACTCCAAAAAGACCATCTGGCACACCCTCCCATATCCTTTCTCAACAATCCTCTTGAGGAAGATCAATAACTCAACCTACTGGGTTTCACGATCAGCCATGATCTTTCTTGGGAAAACTACATTTTAAAGTTGGCCTCCAAAGCCGACTGGGCATCCTCTGTCATGCAAAGTCCTTCCTTGGCACACCTGAACTCTCATCCATATACAAGACCTTCATCCACAGCTCGATGAAGTACCACTCACCCCTCTGGGCCGGTGCCCCGCTTCACATCTTGCTCAGCTTAACGCCATGGAAACCAATAACTTCAAGTTAATTGGAATCTCCAGCAATGAAGCCGAGTCAATGAGCCTATCACTTTACCATTGTAGCCAGTGATTGTGAATTACCCAGATTCACAATCACTGCTCACCTCCACGCATTTGTTCCTCTTTTTCCTGCCTGTGGAACCAACTTCCACATGCTCTTCCTTGTTATTTTTCCCTCTAGGTCTTGAACACAGCTGTTCACCATCATCTCAGATCATCCCCCATCCAAAACCATGACCTTTTCTACTCACATGAACGCACCTACGCTCCCCAGGCACTTCCCCCAGCCCACTTCTTTCCAAATTTCAGGTTTTTCCTTCCTGAAAGTTTACTTCTGCATCCACCTTGTCCAACCTGTGCATCCTCTCATACCCCTTATTCTTCCCTTCATCCCTTATTCATCCGTGTCCCTCCATTTTGTCCCTCAACCCTGCTGTTGGTGTCCCCCCTCTCTTTCTACTGTTCCTTTTGTTCTGTTACGTCCCGATCCCTTCTGTGTTCTTGCTCTTCCACGATCCTTGACTTTGTTCACAAAAAAGTACAACACAAGGATTCTGTGAAGAAAGGAAAAACTGCAGTTTATGCACGATTAACACAGATGTTTATCTGAGAAAATTTTTTTTTCCACAAGTGATGGGGAAAAACAAAATAAGACAGCATTTTGGCAAATATGAGACCATGATGATGGTAAAGCTATTGACGTACTTCGATACAGCGTATGACCATGTAACAAAGTTCTTCCTGGTCTCGTTCTTCAGGCACAATCCTGGCCAACTGCTCGAGGAAAGTTTTCAGGTATTCTTCCACGTCCCCCAACCTGGGGAGTTGGCATAGGAAAATGAAATTAATGAGCATTTGTTTTTTTTCAAACCAAAACCATATTTTCACGAACAAAATAAGAGGAATAAATACAGACAGAGAAATTGCTGCACGACCTACTGATATCTAACACAGCTCAGTGTGGGTGGGGGTGGGAAGAGCTGTGGGGAGGAGGGGAGGTTAATGGATAAAAAGAGTGGTGGTGATAATGCTTTCGGTACATGGGTATACCTGATAGCCATGGTGAGAAGAGATTCTGGAGGAGGAGGAGGAGGTGTGGGGCCAATAACCCAACATAAAGATATACTCAGTAGATGAGAGAAAGAGCTGCTGAGATGTAACTCCTCCCTTACGACCACTCACACAACTAGAAAATTCAGAGAACACATTACCCCATGCTGTCTTGAGAAAGAACAGGCGGGGTCTACGAGCAGCAAATGTGATTGGTCGTGATGATGTAAAATGCGTGAATACTTTGTTCAAATACTGCTAAACAGAAAGTTTTAAAAAGTGCCAAAAAGGCCATTTGTATTCTCCAATGTTCAAGTATATAATTAAAATGAAATAAAGTGAAGATTTTAAAGGCCAGAAAAAAAAACAATTCCAGAGGTTTACCACCATTGATGGTGGTCTTTTATACCACCATATTTAACACGTTTCCCTTCAGTGTAAAACGACCAAAGTAACTGTTAAAAGGATCATCAAACATCGAAAGGTTGGAGCCGATAGGCGTCACAGGCCTTGTGAAGGCCACATAAGTATAGGCCTCAAGCTTCAGTCCCTAGGCTTCCAGCCTCTGGTGTAAACCTATGGGCCAGCACAATTTGAATCTATCCGAGCTATAGAACCACAATGTAATATATATGCACATAGGTAGCCAGAATGTTTTTGTTTCAAATGCAGGTTTTTTATTTGTATTTTTGGAAGTGATCGAGGCAGCGGTCTGTTGCCTATATAACGCCAAAATAACTATGTGGCATTCTCTCAAGCAAAGGTTTTTACTGCAGAGGTTCCATGGTTCCTTGCTATTATTTCTGACTATTTTCTCTTGAACGACTCGACCAGGCACTGTAAAACCCATGTCATTATAAAGGTCTTCATCCAAGGAGTTTCAGGAATCTCGCGTGATTGTGAAAGAAGACATCCGTCATTATTTACTTTTAATGATGTGTGTATAATATATCATCATCATCATGAGCAAAAACATCATTACTGATGATATTTTTTAGTCTCATGTTTGATGTGTCCTCATGTGAAAAGAGGCCAAATACGTGACACACACTCCCTACGACAGTTGAAGCATTCAAAGCTGGAGTGAGAATCCGTTTGAAGTGTTGTTTTTCTCCTTTCTCTCTTTGGCTTTGCCTTTTCAACTCGCCTCGTCTCAAAGGCTCCATCATTTGTGGTCTCCCTCCACTTCTTTCTGTCCAGTGCTGTAGCTTCCCATGATTTTTCTAGCAGGTTGCAGTCCTTTAAATCCTGTTTACACAGATGTTTTAAGCGAAGTTTTGGCCTTCCAATTTTGCGGATGCCCTCATCCAGAACTCCATAAAGGATCGATTTGGGGAGACGCTCGTCATCCATACGGACTATATGCCCAAGCCACCGCAATTTTCGCCGCTTCAGTGTTGTCATGATACTATCTGATTTAGCTGTGGTCAAAACTTCTGTGTCAGGAATGTTGTCTTGCCAGTGAAACCCAAGGATCTCTCGCAGGTACCAGAGATGGAAAAAGTTCAGCCTGTACTACTACTTGGCATATAAAATCCACATTTCAGCAGCATAGAGAAGTACACTGAGAAGACATACTTAGTATATGTATAGCTTTGTGTTGGTCGTAAGCCGATTGTTATTCCATGCTCTCTCTCGCAAATTGCCAACTGCTGTAGCAGCTTTGGCAATATGCACAGGAATCTCTTCAATTATCTGAGTGGACTGGGTGTGTATAGAACAGGCAAACTATTCAACCGCTTGCAGCTCTTTACCATCAGTTTCAATGGGATGGGGTCACTGTTGCACTGTGACATCTTCACTGTTTTCTTTTTGGTGATGGTGACACCAAATTTGTCACATGCCTCAGAGAAAGCATCAAAGATTGCCTGTAATCCACTGGCCAAATGGGAGACAATGGCGGCATCATCAAACATCACTGCATCAAAGACACTTAATCAAAATCAGCAAATAACAGCTCACAGACGAGGAGTGTTATTGTCCTAGTCCTGGCATTCAGGGGAGCAAAATTGAAGAGATTTCCATCACATCTTGTGCGAAGGTAGACACTCTCCTTGGCATGCCTTGTTATATTGTTGTGGGCCAGGGGTCGGTGGCGAGGACGACCGCTAGATGGAGCAGTAGGGCCGTCTTCCACCGAACACCCGAAATTGAAAGGTCGTCACCCCTGATAACTCCGGAGTCGACGGGTCATTTAAAGGACCGTGGTCGCCAATATTTCGACGGCGTGAGGTAGGGTCCACTTGTCTATTCCAATTTACCTAAGTACTCACGCCGTCTAGCTACCGGGGAAGCCATACCCTCGGCCGACTCTGTCCGGACCGAGTCACATGTACCGACTCGGGTCCGGCGTAACTGAGCGGGAGTTACCAGAGCCGCGCCGGTCCCAGTGACAATGGCCCAAACGGCCTCACTATTTCTCAAGCCCACACCGTGCTGGGTCAATGAAAGAAAACACGGACAACGAACTGGAACATTTAACACGGGGTTTATTTATAATGGGGAGAGGGTGACAAAGAGCAGAGTTAACCAAATAAAATAAATGCAATTTACAATGAACACAGGCACTTAACAGTCTCTACTTACAGGACGGCGCCAACATGACACCACCAAAAGAATGGGGCCAGTTGGCCTTTATTTGACCCTTCAGCTCGGGAGGGAAGGCGAGCTGAGGGTAAGAGTTCGGTCGGGCCTCTTTCCGCCTCGTGTAGTCTGGTCGAGACGAGCTGGTTCGGGGGGGGGGGGGGACTCGAACCCACACCTTCGTCGCCGCACCAAGCACCAGGGACTGGGAATGACGCAACGGACGCCAGCCAGCACGAGAACGGATGAGACGAGATGAGCACTTGCCGGCAAGACGAGAACGCCAGCAGGCAAAGCGAGACATCCCAGCAAGCAAAACGAGGGCAAACAAGGCGACGAGGCTTCTTCTTTTTGCCAGCCGGATCACCCCCACTATTACTCATTCCTCACGTGAGGTGGGAGGGGTCCGTCCTGAGGTAACTCGCCTCCTCATTGGACGGGGCGTGTCGGGGCGTCTCGTGGCCCACCCCCCCCCCCCAAGAGGCTCTGTAGTAGTTTCTGGCATTCTGGTTTCCCATTGGCTGGAGGAAACGCTCCATGCCTTCTTCGGAGCGGAGCCTTGATCTGAGGCGATGGAGGCTCCGCCCACGCCTTCAGCAAAAAAACACGTGGGCAATGGAGTTGGTGCGCGAAGGTTTGGTTGGGTGGCGAATGAAGCAGGTGGTGTTGTTGTTGTTGGATATTAAAAAAAAAACTAACTACAAAATAACTCGCAGCGCACATACACTTAATCACCCATTAAACATAGGGACGGGCCTAACTATAAACACATACTTATCGAGATAACTGAGCTACGGGGACCGCTGACTGTCTGTGTGCAAGAGGCTTCCAAATCCGTAACAATATATACAGTGGGGAGAACAAGTATTTGATACACTGCCGATTTTGCAGGTTTTCCCCTTACAAAGACGTGGAGGTCTGTAATTTTTATCATAGGTACACTTCAACTGTGAAAGACGGAATCTAAAACAAAAATCCTGAAAATCACATTGTATGATTTTTAAATAATTAATTTGCATTTAATTGCATGAAATAAGTATTTGATACATCAGAAAAACAGAACTTAATATTTGGTACAGAAACCTTTGTTTGCAATTACAGAGATCAAGACGTTTCCTGTAGTTCTTAACCAGGTTTGCAACAGACTGCAGCAGGGATTTTGGCCACTCCTCCATACAGATCTTCTCCGAATCCTTCAGGTTCGGGGCTGTCGCTGGGCAACACAGACTTTCAGCTCCTCCAAAGATTTTCTATTGGGTTCAGGTCTGGAGACTGGCTAGGCCACTCCAGGACCTTGAGATGCTTCTTACGGAGCCACTCCTTAGTTGCCCTGGCTGTGTGTTTCGAGTCGTTGTCAATGCTGGAAGACCCAGCCACGCCCCATCTTCAATGCTCTTGTTGAGGAAGGAGGGTCTTGGCCAAGATCTCGCGATACATGGCCCATCCATCCTCCCTCAATACGGTGCAGTCGTCCTGTTCCCTTTGCAGAAAAGCATCCCCAAAGAATGATGTTTCCCACCTCCATGCTTCACGGTTGGGATGGTGTTCTTGGGTTGTACTCATCCTTCTTCTTCCTCCAAACACGGCGAGTGGAATTTAAACCAAAAAGCTCTATTTTGGTCTCACAGACCAATGACCTTCTCCCATTCCTCCTCTGGATCATCCAGAATGGTCATTGGCAAACTTCAGACGGGCCTGGACATGCGCTGGCTTGAGCAGAGGGACCTTGCGTGCGCTGCAGGATTTTAATCCATGACGGCGTAGTGTGTTACTTATGGTTTTCTTTGATACTGTGGTCCCAGCTCTCTTCAGGTCATTGACCAGGTCCTGCATGTAGTTCTGGGCTGATCCCTCACCTTCTCAATGATCATTGAGGCTCCACGAGGTGAGATCTTGCATGGAGCCCAGACCGAGGGAGATTGACTGTTATCTTGAACTTCTTCCATTTTCTAATAATTGCGCCACAGTTGTTGCCTTCTCACCAAGCTGCTTGCCTATTGTCCTGTAGCCATCCCAGCCTTGTGAAAGTCTACAATTTTGTCCCTGATGTCCTTAGACAGCTCTCTGGTCTTGCCCATTGTGGAGAGGTTGGAGTCTGAATGATTGAGTCCACCAGCTTTCTTTTATGCAGATAACGAGTTCAACAGGTGCAGTTAATACAGGTAATGAGTGGAGAATGGGAGGGCTTCTTAAAGACAAAACTAACAGGTCTGTGAGAGCCGGAATTCTTACTGGTTGGTAGGTGATCAAATACTTATTTCATGCAATAAAATGCAAATTAATATTTAAAAATCATACAATGTGATATTCAGGATTTTTGTTTTAGATTCTGTCTTTCACAGTTGAAGTGAACCTTGATAAAATTACAGACCTCTACGTGCATTGTAAGTGAGAAAACCTGCAAAATCGCAGTGAATAAATACTTGTTCTCCCCACTGTATAATATATATATATATAATATAATATATATATATATATAATATATATATTATATATATATATATATATATATATATATATAATACACATATATATATACATATATATATATACATATATATATCTACATATATATTATATATATATATCATATATAATATAATATATATATATAATATATATATATATATTGCACCAGGATGAAGATAATTGTTTTAGGTTATTTATTGAAACAATTAGGCTGCTCATGGTCAATTGAGAGTTGCAATTCCTTGGGGTTTCTGCGTATCTCTTGGGATTGTGAGTTGGACAGGCCACCATGATGGGCCACGACGTGTAAGGCTATGTTGTTTCTGTGAAGTCGGTGATCCCTCCCCGACTGTGAAATATTCCATTGTTTTGAGGAGGGAAAGAAGAAAATTGTAATGGTCGATGTGGGAATGCCCTTCTGCATTTATGAGTGGGACGAGGATGGGGGAGAGGGAGGACAGAGAGTTGGGGTTTGGAGGAAGTGGGGGGGGGGGTGGAGAGCAAAGATTGGATAGCATTAGGAAGGTGATGTGAGGCTTGAGATGGGTGACGGGGTGGAGTGAAGACTTCCAGTGGTGGTGGGGAGGGGCATTGAGGAGTTGTGTGGGGGGGGGATTGAGTAGTTGTTGTGGGGTGAAGGTGGGGAGGAGATTTGAATGTATGGAGTGGGTAACGGATTGAAGTCTGAGGGTTATGAGGAGGAGGTTGATGACTTGGGTTTGGGAGGAGGGGGGGGGGGGTTGATGACTTGGGGCTTGTGAAGGGGGGGGGGGAGGAAATTGAGGACGTGAAGTCACATTTTACATTGGCGGATGTTCCACCGGTCCCTGCTGGTATTATATAATCAGCATTGGACCTGTTCAGCCAAATTAGTTACCAAACTGTCTTACCTGTACTGTAGCAGTAATTTGAGTAGCAAAGAACGGATAACTGGGCTGCTGTCCAAGCACTCTTCAAATGGACTGAATTGTCGTGTCGCCAGCACACCTGCGGTGAGAACAATCAGACATTGACATGGAATGAGTAGTACAATGGTGCATTTGGCTCTTTATGCAAATATCCTTCAAAACCCAAAATTGATGGATGCTGTTGGATCAGTTTCTAAATGGTAATACAGGATTAAGAAAACAACCACATGCAGGTAATTCAAAAAGTGATCACAGTACATCATAGTTTCACAAGTACCACAATACATTTTATCTCTTCCATAATACCATCAAGTTTTTTTTTTGTAATTGCAAAATATACCCACCCTCAATATTATGCAGTACAGCACTGTCGGACCCCACTTTTCACGGATTCGCTATCCGTGGATTCTCTATTCCCGGGTCATAATGTGTGACCTGCTTAATGCTTACACATTCGCGCTTTGTGTGTTCACATTTAAAAAAAACATTTCAGGACAGGTCTCTATATCCACCTGGGAAATTGGAAATCAGCCAACATCACAGCATAACATAAAAAGGTGCAAAATTCTATCCCCTTAACTACAGACCATTTATATTACTGAACTTAGAATCATCAGCAAGGTCATGGAATCCATCATCACAGTTAACATAAAATCATTCCTTTTCTCCAACAGCCTCCTCTCAGATAATCAATTCATAATCAGAACTGGTCACTCTACCTTGGACATGCTGCTTCTACTCTCCCAACAACATTCGAGGTCCGCAATATCAGATATGAGATCAGGGCCGTCTCTCTGGACACATCTCGAGCTTTTGATACAGTCTGGCATCCTGCCTTGCTCTCAGAACTGTCTGCCTATTAAATCCAAGGCAAACTCCACTCATGGATTACTGTCTTCCTCCCCTCTCATAGTCAACGTGTGGCTCGCAATGGAACCCTTTCATCTCCTCTCCCTGTCAATGCTGGAGTACCCTGAGGCAGCGTTCTCAGCCCCCATTTTATTCCTAATTTTCATCAACGATCTCACTGACACCAGAAAAAAACTCTAACTCTTTGCTGATGATGCCACTCTCTGCCATGACATCTGTCATCCTTCTGACAGACAGGCAGCAGCTTCTTCCCTCTCCTCAGACCTTCACAAAATAACAAACTAATCAAACACAAGTTTGCTTATGTATCCATATGATTCACCCTTTACATTCTCCCTTACACCACATCATTACCTGCATCCCTTGTTTGTTTGTCATCGTCTACTTTTTCCCTACACCCTGCTGTTGATGTTTGCCTTTTCCCTTTGCTATGTTGAGTCCTGATTTGTTGTGTGTAATAGCTCTTCCACGAGCTTAGATCATGTTAAAAATAACCAGAGAGTTGGTGTCAAAGCCACCCAATGCCCGCTGTTTATACATTTATCGTTTTTAAAAGACTAGTCTATAATATTTTTTATAAAGCATTGCAGTGAAGTCTGATCCAAATAATTTTAAAGCAATATATGTATTTGTATGTTGTAATCAGTAAAAAATAGTGTGGTCGATAAAAACATTAGAAGAGAATAACTTGCACTAAAAACTTTAATATTTTCATGCTCAAGCTGACGCTGACGCTCACGCCGGGGTATCGCTATAGCCCTCTGTTCTTCCACAGGCGAGCTAAAAATAGGACTGCGCTTCTGAAGATAGCTCACTAGATCAAGAGCAACAGTCACACAAACCCCCCCCCCACCCTTAGACCCCCTTGACCAGATTTTTTTATGCCGTGAACAAACTTGGTACATCATGGTTGATGAAGTTTGTCAAGTTTTCATCAAATCGTGTATGTAGTTTTGAGAAGAGAGCAAATCCTTTTTTTCGGAGGGAAGGGGGGGAGGTCAAACCACCCCTCCCCGTAGACCCCTTTAATAAGCGCAGATTTTAATGTGGTCGACACACTTTGGTACATCATGGGTGATGAAGGTAGTGGTCAAGTTTCATCGAAATCATGTGCGTAGTTTCGGACAAGAGAGCAAATACCAACTTTGGGGGGGGGGGGTCAAAACCCCCAGGAGGGCCCTTTAATGAGTGCAGATTTTGATGCCGTTGATAAACTTTGGTATATCACAGGTAATGAAGGTCAATGGTGAGTTTCATCAAAATTGTGTGTGTAGTTTCGGAGAAGAGAGCAAATGTCTATTTGGGGTGGGAGGGGTACCCCCCCCCCCAATAGACTCCCTTCATGAGCATAGATTTTGATGTGGTCAATATAACATCATTTGTTCGACATCAGTTATGAAGCTTGTGGCCAAGTTCATCAAAATCGTGTGTTTGGTTCAAGCGATAATGACTGAAGTGTTTACGGACTGACTGACTGACGAACTGACGAACGAACTCTCTCACCTCCGGACACTGCTCGATTGCATAAGCTTACCTGACTAAAGTACAGGTGAGCTAATAAAAATAAAAATGAATAAAAAGAAGAAAGAAAGAAAGAAATACAATGCCCCCGACAATGTGGCATTTTTCAGGAACAAATCCCCCCACGAATAGCGGGGTCTGACAGTGTATTCAAATAATTTTAACTATGCTCAGTGGAAGTCATGCACATTGCAATTACCAAAAGTACCTGGACAGTAAAGAAATATTCATGGTGGTGGGTTGGCTTAATGATCAAATTCTGCAGTAGAATCTGGTGATTTCAGGTTTAAATCCTGACTTGAACACACTGGGAAGGCAATTACAAATTACAGAGTGTATTTCTTACCTCAATGACAGCTACAACTACATGTTCTCTTTCTCTTAAGGGGGATGCTTTAATGGATGCAACTTGGAACTTATTCATAAATGTTTATTTCATTTTTATCACAGCAAACCTCTCCTCTCTCTGTGAAGGCTGGAGGCTAACAAAAGTGCCCCAAAGTAATGTTTTGGGTCCATCTGGTTCCTTATTTACAGTACATAAAGACTTCTCTGGTGCCCTGCAACACCCTCTCTTCCTTTCTACAGATGACTCAATATTGTCCCACTGACAGGCAGACAAACAGTATCTGCATCATTTTCTGCTGATCTGGGCTGACAAATGCAACATATCTTTCAGTCGTGGAACTCTCATAATCTTTCCCTGTCACTATGGAAGGATCATCAAGCAAACGCCACCTGTCGATTTCTATGGTCTGCTGTGAGAAAGGTTCAGTGTTTTGAACTACTCAGTCTCATCAGCCATGTCTGCCAGTCCTGCCAATGTCCACGTACCTTCCTATCGCCAATGCTTCTAGTCGGGGCTCTGGGCATGGTCAATGCATATTCTCAATGTTGTTGCCCTCAAATCAATTCCGAACACAAAGTCACATGGCACAATGTGTTGCCATGCTTGTGGACATAAGGGATGATCACCATAGCATTGCAAAGCAGGTAGTACAGCATTCTCCAAAATCTCTTAAGACAACTCGTAAAATCGAACAAAGTTTTACATTGAGTGAAACATAATTCACGTGCAAGTTAAGAGGTAAATATCAAGTCGAGGTGTACTATATCAAGTCTATGACCCTTGTCAGGTCAGGCCAGATTAGATCTGTGACTTGCTGCAGGTACCATGTAAACTTGTACCAACCTGTTTCATGGCCGGGTTGTCGGCAACTAAACCGTCTCCCCCACCAGGTTTCCTGGAAAGGAGGGTGAAGATATGGACACCCAGCAGGAATAAAAACAAAACCTGTCAAAGGGTGGAGGAGCTCCTTTTGAGCCAACGACCATCCATATCTAGTGCCCAAATGTATCTGCAGACTTCCTCCTGCAGTTGGGTTACTTTTTATGAGGAGGTTGGTGGTAGGTTTTGCACTCCGGCCAGTGTAAAACCCTTCACTCCGCAAAACACAAGAAAAACGCAGAGAAGAGTTGAAAACCCACTCTGTGAGAGTACCTCCTGTGTAGCTGCACTTCACAGGGCAGCTCACCGGATGACGGGAATGGGGCAAAGCCTTCGGGACCCTCACTCTTTGATGACAGGAGGATAACCATGGAGTAAACTTCTTGGGTCAGATTGCAGAAGTGTGCATCAGGGTGGTGCTCAGGTGTCTGCCACCAAACGGCGGTCTTCTTGGGTTAACCTGAGGCGGTCCATTTGAGTGGGTGCCTGGAATGTCCTTTCCAAAGAGAGGATGATCACCTGTCTCTGTTATCATCTGAGTTCAAGCGTTTGTACATCGGTATTGCAGCACTCTCTGAGGATCAGAGACCATATCTTGGCGAGATCATGGCGGGTGGTTACACCTCCAATTGGTCTTGTCGCTCTGATGGTGACCACAAAAGGAATTGCTGGAGATGTGTCCAATAAGCTGACTCCAATGATAATTGAGGTAACACTGGTCAACCATGAGCTGAGTGATCTCACCATGAAGGATGCATTCTATGCCACGCTCGAGTCTGAGGTTGATCAGTGCCACAGGCGAGATACTCTTCTCATCTAGGGGGATTTCAATGCATCGACTGGAACTGATAGGGAAGGTTACGAGACATGTCTTGGTCCCAATGGGTCTGGAACTGTTAACCAGAATAGCACTAAGTTCCTTGACTTTGCAAGAAGTCATGGACTTTGGGTGGCTATTTCATGGTTTCAGCACCCACAAGCTCATTGCTGGACTTGGTATTGCAACGCTTGTGGTGTGGCAAAGGTGAGTGACCATGTGCTCGTTGGTGGTCGCTTGAGGACGATCCAGAACTGCAGGTTCAACCGGAGTGTTCAGTTCCTCAATACCGACAACAGGCTTGTGGAAGCAACTCTGAGTTTGCAACATAAATCCAGGAGAATGGTACAATCCCAGCCAATGTTGGATGTTGGCAAACTCAAGGAGGAGAGGGTAGCTGAGGAGTTTGCAAACAGGCTGAGTGTGGATTTTGGGGGTCTGGGTGCTTTGGGGAATCCGGAAGGGTGGTGGAGTGCCTTCAAGATCACCATCCTTGATGTTGCCGGTAGATGTCTTGGAACTTACAGAAGGACGAAGAATAATTTTGTCTCTCAAGGGATACTGGATACCATTGACGCGAGTCGCAGGGCCAGGTTTAATGGCAGAGCTGAGCTGTTCAGGGAGTTGAGGCGTAAAATTGTACGTGCACTCAGGGTGGACAAGGAGGCCTATGTGCGAGGAATCTGTGAGAGGGTAGAGCATCACCTGTGGTCAAGTGATTCTCGTCCTGCTTATAGGGGAATTAGCGCATTGCGTTCCTCCAAGCCCCTCGCTCGGTGTACTGCAGTTACAGAGGACAGAGGAATCTGAAGTGAAGACACGCTGGGCCGGTTACTTTGAGCGGCTGTACCAGGCTGATCCACCAGCTATTGAGTTGGATGTCAGGGGCGTTACAATCCCAATTGATGATCCTTTATTCAATGGTGATCCACCGTTATTTGTGGAAAAATAGGCTGTGGTGAACCGGTTGAAATGGGGTTAAGGTCCTGGAATTTGTGGCATCCATGCTGAACTTCTCAAGGCTGATGGAAATGCTGTACTCATAACGTTGCATGCAATTCTGTGCTCTGCCTGCAACACAGGCATCATCCCAACTAACTGGAAGAGAGGCCTTGTTGTCCCTCTCTGGAAAGGTAAGGGTGATTGTCAGGACTGCAACAACTACTGAGGGGTGATGCTGCTCTCAGTGACGGGCAAGGTCTTTACTCAGATAATTCTTGATATGGTTCGCCACCATCTGCTTGAGCACCAGCACCAAGAGCAGTCAGGCTTTACACCAAAGAGGTCACCGATTGACCGTATCTTTGCTCTTCGGGTCCTCACGGAACGCAGACGAATTTCGGCAGGGGCTGCTTGCGGCCTATGTTGATCTTTGCAAAGCGTTCAATTCAGTGAATCGGGATGCCCTCTGTAGGATTCTTGGTCTTCGTGGGATGTCACCAAAACTGATCAATCTGATGTCTGAACTCTACTCTGGTACTGAGAGTGCTGTGAGACATGGTGATACCATCTCTGACATATTTCCAGTTGTTACTGGAGTTCTTCAGGGGTGTGTACTGGCCCCCACACTTTTCAGCACTTGTATGGACTGGATTCTGGGGAGGATGTCAGAGAGATCAAGCTGCGGTGCATCGTTTGGGAATGTCAAGATCTCTCACATTGATTTCGCAGATAATGCAGTCATCTTTGCAGAGACTCTGGATATCTTTTGGAGGCCCTCGAGGTGCTGAATGAGGAGTCAGAGCCGCTGGGATTACGGGATTCCTGGGTCAAAACTAAGGTCCAGGCATTCAATGACATCTTGGATGCTGCTATCTTGTCTGTACCTGTTTGTGGTGAGGATGTTGAGGTCACGGGGAGATTCACTTACCTTGGCAGTGATATTCATGTCTCTGCTGACTGTGAGCCAGAGGTCAAAAGACGCCTGGGTCGGGCCTGGGGAGTCATGGATTCACTGGATCATGGGGTGTGACACTGTCGGTAGCTGTGCAGGAGCACGAAGTCTGAGTGTTCAGGTCCTTGGTGCTTCCAGTCATGCTCTATGGATGTGAAACTTGGACTCTGACCAGGGATCTGAGACGGAGACTTAATTCCTTTGGTACCAGGTCTCTTCGGAGAAGCCTTGGCTATCGCTGGTCGTACTTTGTGCCCAACGAGCGGTTGCTGAGAGAAGCTCAAATGAGATTTGTAACCTGCATAGTCCATGAGCATCAGTTGCGGCTGAATGGAAATGTGGCTCATTTTCCTGATGCTGATCCTGCTCACCAGATTTTCTCAGTGAGGGAGCCTCGTAAGTGGAGGAGGCGAATGGGCCGACCATGTGCCTCGTGCTTGCAGCAGCTTGATCAGCATCTCAAAGAGATGGGGATGGGCAGGCATCTGCCTGGGGGATGGCGAGACGGAGACTCCTGGAGTACCGGTGGTAAGTGGACGCAGCGACGTGCTGCTCCGGTGCATGCTCCCATACCTGACCTGAGACCTGACCTGTATATTTTTTGGTGTGTACAAGCAGTGAAAATATTGTATAAAAATAAGAGGTGAAGGTGTTGCTCGTCACAAATCTGAGCTTACCTGAATCATGGTCTGCTGAGTTGAAAACCAAGGAGAGAATTTTATGAATCACATCTTTGGATGGAGGAACTTCCCCACCAAAGCAGAACCGGGACACAACATCCAAGAAGAAGCTGCTCAAAAGCTTGCGGAAATGGTCATGCTTCTCAACCACCACTCTGGAATGACATCAGAGGATTGTTGAGTCATTGGAATGCTTTAATATGAAATAATGTGATAGATCTGCTTTGAGGCATTATGTGCAGCACTGAGTGCATTATAAAACACTTGCAAGGGTACCCAGCATAGCCTGGTGCTGTTCTAATGCTGTTGGCATTTTGAAGAAATCAAATTTTGTTTTTTTCCCCAATTTGTTTTGTTGGGGCTGAAAACACTTCCCTCCACCCACTTAGGAATGGGGTCGGAGATTATTTAATATCTCTAGGAGATCATTTAATATCCCGTTGTTTCGCTGATGGTAATACTAAAGGGGGGAGGGAAAAAGAGGGAGAGAGGGGTTGGGGGGGGGGGGAGATAACACATTACCTTTCACGTAGTTACAAAGGTTTAGGCACGATAGAGTGATTTAAAAAAATTTTCAAATCCAACAAAATACACATTTTTTTTCTTCAAAATTTTCAAAGTTTTTTTTGGTCAAAATCACTCACTGATGAACCTCGGAAAGTTTGACGGAGATCCGTTCAGGCATCTCTGAGAAAAATGGCAAATGGCAAAAAGCACGCACACACGCACACACTTCTCTTATAGTATAGATTAGCTCACTGGATATTTGAGGTGAGAATGAACTCAAATTCCTTTGGAATGCATGCACCGCATGCCTGACAAGTAGAATCTGTCTCCGTCCAATAAATAAGGCACTTCTTGCAGAAAACGTGCTTGCAGGGAAGAGCGACCGGATTCATGATGGCTCTTTGGCACAACCTGCACTGCTTTACTCCACCACTGCACACACAGCATGACCACCACAGGTGACCTCGATGAACTTGAAGAAACACAGAATTTAATTACATTGGATAATTGGTTAAAATGTGTAAAATACCAACTGTAGCAGGTGCTTGGTTGTGCAAGGCTTATGCATCACCGAATGGAACAATTGCCTCAAATGAGCCTTGCACGACCTGGCAGTGACAATATAGTTGGTGCATTTTTTTTTACACTCAAGGGTGAATTATCCCAACTGCAAGTTATTCATTGCAAATTTGAAGCTAGATGACTCGTCATTATTATCATTGTCACATATATTGCAAAGTTGCTCGTCTTATTCAGAAAAGTCAAAACAAGTAGAGTAACTCAATGACATTGTCCTAATGATTTGAAAATCAAAAGCCTTAACATTGCAAGTTGTAGTTTATTGTTAAGGAGACCAAGCTGCTTTCTTTTTATTGTCATGATGCAGGCAATGGGATATATCACTAAAATATGCATTCATTTGCCTCCCCCACCCCAATAACACATTAATTTGGCTCCACCACCTGCTCCCTCACACCACATCTCTTCACCACTCCAACAAAATGAAATGAACACAACTCCAGTTCTTGGCTTCCCGACATTTTTGAATTGACCGTAACCAACTTCTGATGTGATATTATTTTCAGTAATTACATCTTTACATCTGACTATAATTCACCGTCTGTCTGTTCCCAGGTACCACAAAAATGGCTGAACTGATCGCAACCATTTTGGGGGTGTGTAATCCTGGGACCCCTTGGAGTAAAATAGGCATAAATATGAAGACATGACCCCCTTGACGGCTCCCGTAGGGAGCGGGTGCTTCTAGTATATACAATTACATATTAGGTACGAGCAAGTACCACCCGTTGTTTCGCT
>CM068956.1:152950668-152972832 GCA_035128595.1 Eptatretus atami | reverse complement strand
CCGCAATCGTTGGACACAAAGACCGACCAGCGATAGCCAAGGATTCTCCGAAGAGACCTGGTACCAAAGGAATTAAGTCTCCATCTCAGATCCTTGGTCAGAGTCCAAGTCTCGCATCCATAGAGAAAGACTGGAAGCACCAAGGACCTGAAGACTCGGACTTTCGTCCTCCCGCACAGTACCGCAGCGCCACACCCCATTATCCAGTGAATCCATGACTCCCCAGGCCCGACCCAGACGTCTATTGACCTCTGACTCACAGCCAGCAGAGACATGAATATCACTGCCAAGGAAATGAATCTCTCCACGACCTCAACATGCTCACCACAAACAGGCACAGACAGGACAGCAGCATCCAAGATGTCATTGAAAGCCTGGATCTTAGTTTTGACCCAGGAAACCCGTAATCCCAGCGGTTCCGACTCCTCATTCAGCACCTCGAGGGCCCCCGAAAGGATATCTAAAGTCTCCGCAAAGATGATTGCATCATCTGCGAAATCAAGGTCAGAGATCTTGACATGCCCAAAGGATGCACCGCAGCTTTATCTCTCCAACATCCTCCCTAGAATCCAGTCCATACAAGTGCTGAAAATGTGGGGGCCAGTACACACCCCGACAAACTCCAGTAAAAACTGGAAATAAGTCAGAGATGGCACCACCACATCACAGCACTCTCAGTACCAGAGTAGAGTTCAGACATTAGATCGATCAGTTTTGGTGGCACCCCACGAAGACCTAGAATCCTCCAGAGGCATCCCGATTCACTGAATCAAATGCTTCACAGAATCAACATAGGCTGCAAGCAGCCCTTGCCGAAACTCTCGTCTGCGTTCAGTGAGGACCGAAGAGCAAGGATACGGTCAATCGTTGACCACTTTGGTGTAAATCCTGACTGCTCTGGAGCTGGTGCTCAAGTAGATGGTGGCGAACCCTATCAAGAATTATCTGTGCAAAGACTTTGCCCGGCACCGAGAGCAGCGTCACCCTTGGTAGTTGTTGCAGTCTTGGTGATCACCCTTCCCTTTCCAGAGAGGGACACCAAGGCCCCTCTTCCAGTCAGTTGGGATGATGCCTGTGTTCCAGGCAGAGCACAGACCTGCATGCAATGACACGAGTGCAGCATTTCCACCAGCCTTGAGAATCAGCATGGATGCCACAGATCCCTGGAGCTTTTACTCCATTTCAACCGGTTCACCGCAGCCTGTTTTCCACAAACGAAGGTGGACCACAGTTGATTGGAGGGTCAGCAAAAGGGATTGTAACACCCCTGACTCCAACTCGACAGCTGGTGGATCAGCCTGGTACAACTGCTCAAAGTAACCGGCCCAGCGGGCCTTTACTTCGGACTCCTCTGTAAACAGCCTCCCACCCTCTGCTCTAACTACATACACCGAGGGATGGGCTTGGATGAACGCAATGCGCGAATTCCCCTGTAAGCAGGACGAGAATCACCTGACCACAGGGATGCTCTACCCCCTCACAGATTCCTCGCACATAGGCCTCCTTGTCCACCCTCAGCGCACGTACAGTTTCCGCCTCAGCTCCCTGAACAGCTCATTCAGCCTGGCCCTGTGACTCTGGTCAATGGTATCCAGTGTCCCTTGAGAGACAAAATTCTTCTTTGTCCAACGGTGAGTTCCAAGACATCCACCGGCAACATCAAGGACGGTGTGTTGAAGGCACTCCACAACTCTTCAGGACCTTCCAAAGCACCCAGACCCCCCAAATCTCTACTCAGCTTGTTTGCAAACTCCTCAGCTACCCTCTCATCCTTGAGCTTGCCAACATCCAGCCTGGCTGGGATGGTACCATTCTCCTGGATTTAAGGTGCAACTTCAGAGTTGCTACAACAAGCCGGTGGTCAGTATTGAGGAACTGAGCACTCCAGTAGACCCTGCAGTTCTGGATCATCCTCCAGACCATCAACGAGGACATGGTCAATCTCCTTTGCCACACCGCCAGTGTTGGAATACCAAGTCCAGCGATGAGCCTGTGGGCGCTGAAACCATGAACCGGCCACCCTAAGTCCATGACTTCTTGCAAAGTCAAGGAACTTAGTGCTATTCTGGTTCATAGTTCCTGACCCATGGGACCAACACACGTCTCATAACCATCCCTATCAGTTCCAGTCGATGCATTGAAATCCCCCAAGACTAGAAGTGTATCTCTCTGGGGCACTGATCAACCACAGACTCGAGCGTGGCGTAGAATGCATCCTTCACAGTGAGATCACTCGCCTCAGTCGGAGCATATACAGAGACCAGGAAATGACACCTCAGGAGTGACGAATCCTTCGTCTCATAATACGCTCGTTGACCGGTGTTACCTCAATTATCATTGGAGTCAGCTTAATTATTGGACACAGCTACAGCAACTCCTTGGTAATGATAACCATCAGAGTGACCAGACCAATAGTAGGTGTAACCACCCACCATGATCTTGCCGCAATCTGGTCTCCAAACCTCAGAGAGTGCTGCAATACCGATGTCCAAACGCTTGAGCTCAGATGATAACAGAGACAGGTGATCATCCTCTCTTCGGGATAGACATTCCAGGCACCCACCCGAAGGACCGCCTCAGGTTAACCCAAGGAGACCGCCGTCTGGTGGACGACACCTCAGTACCATTCCGACACACTCTCCCGCAATCTGACCCAGAATGTTACCCTGTGGTTTCCTCCTATCGTCAAAGATTGGGGTCCCGAAGGCTTTGCCCCCATTCCGTCATCCGGTGAGCTGCCCTCGAAGGGAAGCTGCACAGAGAGGTACTTCCACGGAGTGGGTTTTCAGATTTCTTTGCGTTTTTGTGTTTTGCGGAATGAAGGGTTTTACGGTGGCCGGAGTGCAAAATCCTGCCACCAACTCCGAATTAAGAAATCTCTTCTAGCAGACTGGATTTTGTTTTGAACAACTCAAACTGCTTCTCTACAATGCTTTCCAAATGAAGTCATGGTTACTTAAAACTGAAAATTTCAAAGTGCAGATGATTGCTCAGTAACAAGATCCCCAAAACAGGGCGGTGTGAGCTTGCGTCCTGCAGTGGAAAAGTTACATGCACAACACGAACTCACACGCTCCACAACTGCTTTAAAAGATAAACACTTGCTCAGAATCCAGATATATTGGCTTCATAATCAACTACCCTCGGTGGTGTAATGGTTGGAGAGGCCTACAAGCTGAGTCACACCAAAGACATAAAATGGTACATGCTGTTTCCTTGCTTAAAGCTCAGGATTTAAGAAGGGTAGAACACAGACAAACTATAGGTTGGCGACCGTTGTGCAGGCTTAATTGGCCAAATGGCCTCCTCCTGCGTTGAAGTTTCTTGTAAAGGAACCCACATTATTATATTGGTTCAATGTAGACTATTTATTGAAATTATACTGCATCATGTTAATGAACAAAGATATAAACTTAACAGCTATTTCTTCAACTCATCACCAGCCAATAATAAATGATCACGAGGGGTTGGATTTTCAAGCACAAAAAAAACCTTTACAATACGCATACAATGATACACTACAAAAATGACCACACTGTGGTCACAACCTACAACAAAATCTGGTAATGGGCCGATTGGGAAACACGCATTTAAAGCACTCTTAAAAAAAACAAACAGATGAACAGCCGATTTGGAAATACATTTAATGCACGATTAGAAGATTAACTCGACACCTCTCATCCATGTCAGTCTCGACACGGTTATATTAGAACGAGCTGATTCGTCACACGGTCAAGGATTGACCCCCTCCTCCCCCTCAATCCCTCTGTCCGCAAAATTACCACATCAATAGCGTTAGTAACACTTTTTTTAAGCCCAATATGGGGCCATTCAAAAATTACGTAACGCAATTTTTTGGGGGAAGTGCGTCCCATGCGTGCTAACAGTCTTAACTAAACCTTACTAATAATTTATATTCAACATTGATTAGATTTTTTTGGAGTCCCTCATTGTAACACTTGACCCAAACAAAGCCAACGGAAATCTGACGCAACAAACCTGGGCAGTGTATTATCAGGCCTGACGTCTTAGGCCCACCAGAAAACCAAGATGGCGGCCATATTATTTTGTCTCCGTGCCATGGTGGGTGGAGTGAAGCGATAAATGTGGGTGGGGCCTGGCAGCTGTCTGACCAATGGGTGCACATTTCAAAAATCGACCCCCAACAAGAACCAAAACAACCACGGCAACAGCAACCACATGGAGCTCTTGTGGACCCACTGCACGTCGCAGGTAAAAACCAAGAGTAACCAAGTTCAATGAAGCTTTATTAGCCACAAGATATGTTTTTTTAAAGGATAATCAAAGCAAAGCAGCAGAAATTTTGGTTTCCATAACGTCTGATATATTTTTCTTTAAAGGTTGAAAATAAAAATGGACACTTCATTGTGAAGCAACATTTATGCTGGACCTGAGCTGAGGTTATCCATTGAATGAAAGAAGAAGCGAAACAGGTTAGACGGTGGTGAACGGCAGAACAGCGGTCTCCGTTTAACAAACATACTTGTCCACACATTTGGATGAAAAGCTCAATGAAATTGAAAAATACCGTGTGACAATTTGTCATAACTCTTCTGTACGCTTGTGCCGGTATGAGGCAAGGATTGCATGTTGTGACAGTGTAGGTTTGATCAGTATCCTTCACAAGTCGTTTTTAAAATGTCCACGAAGGGCATCAGGTTTGAGAGTGGGGGAGAATAGTTAGTCCACTCAATCTTAGCAATTTCATCAGGCTTTTATAGAGTCAAGCATTATCGCAGGAAATGAAGGCTTGCATTATGTTGGTGTTCGGTCAGGTTACCTTCACAGGTACTTCTATTCCTTTAGCTGCTTCGTAGAATTCTCGGAATTTATGATTGTAACTTTTGCCCTGAAATCCACAAGCAAGACTCTAATACTGTCCAAGGAAGATCACAATAACTTTGCCATGTGTAGATTGCATAAATTATTTTGTTGGGCTGGATATTCTTTAGGATTGCACTCCATCAACAGACACCTCATCTCAAGTCCAAAATGGCAAACTCATAATTGTGCAGATATAAGAGTGAGAACACATTTTCAACATCAATATACTGGAAGACAAAGTGACCATTGTCTTGCTGCTGCCATGTCAGAATGAAGAGCGAAGTGGCCAGGCGACTAGATGTTTTAACTTACTCTTTATCTATAGCACATATTTAACTTTAAGAAAGGCAACCTTTTTGAAATAACCTTTACACAAAGCCAGACAAGCATGTAATGAGGTGTGTCTGATTTTTACTTCACTGTCGACTCGTTAGTACATCAAAAGCAAACCTGAAGGTCCCACAATAAAGAATGTCTTGGAGCGAAGCAGCTTGGTCCCACACCCAGCAGTCTGCATTCTGACCTAGTTGATGCTCCTGCTGGTGTAGCAGCTCAACAACCATATGTTGAAGGAGCTTCACAAAAGAAATGCTATCTGTAGTTGTAAGCAGACAAAAAGACAGAAAGCTTATATTAGTAGGGAGTGCATTCTGGACAGCATCAACGATGCTTGGTATTACATCCCAAAAACAAACGTACCATCATCATCCATGTCGTTGAATAACTCCACCAGCAAGTGAAGTCGTGTCGTGGTACGTTCAACTTTTTCAGGAGGATCTTGCAACTGGGCTAAGGCTGGCTGAAGGCAGCTCTTCAACAGGTAACGTGTGTCAATAATGTGGTTCCAACTGCTGTCGTTTTCCATTGGAGTGCCCCCTGTCAAGCACGTAACATTTTCAATTTCCACTTGAGAGTTCATAGAACACGTGACCCCACACAGTCTTGAAAAACAAGGACACAGGCGGGGACTGCCAGCGGCAAATTTCATTGGTAGTGTTGACGTAAAATGCCATAATATTCTGTCCAAATGCTGTTAAACAGAAAGGTTTTGAAAGTGCCAATATGATGATTTGTGTTATGCATTATTCAAGTATATAATTCAATGGAAATAAAATTACGATTCCTAATGTTGTCCGAAAAAAAACGTTTTCAGAGATTATCCACCATTGCTGCAGTGTCTTTTCCATCCATCCATTGGACCATACTCTGTGCAGAGCGTTGCACCTTGATAAGCAAACCAAGGAACCACTGGTAGGCGTGGATGACAACAAAATATGCAACGGCGAAGAAAGTACATACCTATGATTTTTTTTAATGGTGATACACCATAGGTGATGAAGTTGGGGTTAAGTTTCATCAAAATGTGTGTGTAGTTTCTGAGAAGAGAGAAAATACCTATTTGGGGGGCAACCTTCCCTCTACCCACCCCACCCACCCCCATAGACCCCCTTAAACCCAATTCTTTTTACTGGTGTGAACAAATTTTGGGCATACCGGGTCAAGGTTGTTGATCAAGTTTCATCGAATTATGTGTGTAGTTTCGGAGAAGAAAGCAAATACCTCTTTGGGTAGGGCAACATCACCCCCCCCCCACCGTAAAATCCCTCTGTAGACCCCTCCACAGCCAATTTTTTTTAATGCCGTGAACACACATTGGTACATACCGGGTGATGTGAAGATTGTGGTCAAGTTTCATTGAAATCGTGTGTGTAGTTTCAGAGAAGTTACAAGTGTTTGTGGACGGACAGACTGACGACGTGCCATTCCATAAGCTCTCCGGAACTACGTTCCAGGTTAGCAAAATATTATCTCACTCCTCTCTACGCATGTGCGATCTGAACAAATTCTGAGCCAAAGTGATGCGAAACCTCAAGTTTGTTTTCCGATTCGTGTTCAAAATATAACATTCAGTTAAAATGAAGTTGTTCCTAAATCATAAACTGACGTTTTAAGACAGACAGACAGTCAAACATAACAAATTGCTTAACCCCGCTTTCACTTTGTGAGCATGGGGTAATCTATGACAAACTAGAATGGTACTCGGAACGAGTGCATACCTCCACCAGGTTGAACAGTTTACGTATTGTATCCCACTGAAAGGCCAAAACTGCATCTGGACCTAAACCAAAACCTAATTGGCTTGGACCTGTCACCTAACTAACGCATCCACCTCGTTTTGTTATTAATCATCCACAACTGTTTGAAATATCATGCCATATATCGTTTTTGGCCTCATCTCTCAATCGGGAAGAATCACCCGAAAGATTTTTTTAAATTCTCGTATCCCGATTCAGATATTCACTAAAATCGAATCAATTTGTTCTTGTCACACACCCAACCTGTCTACCAAGTTTCATCCGAATCCGTTCATACCTTTTTGAGATGCCATGCTATATATAGTCTTGGGCCCTCTCACTCAATGGTGAAGAATCACTTAAAAAATTATTGGATCCAGATCTTCACCAAAATTGAATATTTTGTCCTTGTCACACACCCAAATTGTCCACCAAGTTTTGTCCGAATCCATCGATAACCTTTTGAGATATTGTGCTATATTGTTGTGGCCCGGGTTCGGTGGCTGATAAACGACCACATTGGTGAGCAGTAGAGCCGTCTCCACGAACACCCGAATTATCAGTCGTGACTCTCGGACAACTCCAGAGTCACAGGTCCTTAAGAACCGTGCCTCGCCAATTCTCTGCGGCGTGGGGTAAGGTTAATAGCCAATAGTTTCAATATTCCTAATACGCCACATCGTCAATATTACCGGGGAAGTCACACCCTCGACAACCTGTCGAACCGGTCGTTCTAACGACCTCGCCGGTGTACCGAGCGGAAATTACCAAAGTCCGTCGTCAAACGACAACTTACAGCCCAATCGCTTACGGTTCTCATAGCACGAATCGTGCTGGATCAATGGAAGAAGACACGGCAACGAACTGAACATTTAACAAGAGTGGTCTTTTATAAGGGAGGGAGACACAGACAGACTAATCACGAATAAAATGCAATGTACAATGAAAAGAAAACACTTGAACAATCACCTAACAGATGGCCTACATCACACACACACACACACACACACACACACACAGACACGGGACCCCGTGGGTCTTTATTGACCTTCGGCTCGAGAGGGAAGGCGAGCTGAGGGCAAGGTCTGGTTGGGTTCCTTTCCGCCACGTCGGTCACACCAGACTCTAAACCCACGTCCCGGAAATCCACCGGAGCCGCTACGATCGCAGGACGACCACGACGACAGGACCAAAAAGCACAATGGCCACGGATCACCGCCTGACGCACACACAGAGCAATGGCCACGATGACTCCTGTACTCTCCTTTACGAACCCCTCTTCTTCCCTTTTGGACGGGGCCAACACTTCATCTGGCTGGGGGGGAGTCGGCCCTGAGGTGATCAGCCTCCTGATTGGACGGGGCGTCTCGGGGGTGTGTCGGGGCGTCTGGAGGCCCACCTCCCGAAGAGGCTCTGTAGTAGTTTCCGGCACTCTGGCCTCCATTGGCGGAGGCGCTCGGCACTGCTCGCCCTTCGTCCATTGGCTGGAGGAAATGCTCCATGCCCTTCCTCGGAGCAGAGCCTTGAATCTGATGTGATCCGAGGCTCCGCCCACGCCTTCAGCCAGAAACACGTGGGCAATGAGTCGGTGGTGCGAAGAAGTGAAGGGGAGTTGATGTAAAAAAAAACTACCGTATAAAGAACTTCGGTGGCTAATGCACACATGTAATTCCCGTTAGACATAGGGGATGGAGCCCTAACTATAAACATATACTTATCGAAATAACTAAGCTTGGGGACTGCTGTCTGTGTGCAAATGGCTTCCAGATTCGTAACAATTAATCGTTGAGTACCCCATATGCCGATGCGACATGTAGACATGCCAATGGAGATTGAAGGAAAGAATGGAAATTATAAACAATCAGAGCTGCAATCACTTATAAATTCAACAGACGCTTTTTGGCTCATTTTGTAACTCATGATACATTTTGGAGGGAAAAATAAACTGCATGTGGTGTCTCATTTGAGTAAAAGGGAATCCCTTGCCTGGGATGCAATGATCAAAAATTCCGTCAAAATAAATTCAAAAATTCTGGAACAGCATGGAATAGGCAGTTTACCTGCACTGAAGCCATCGACATTTAGTAGTTTACTGACTGGGGTCCTGCACAAGGTCATGATATCATCCTGGAAAATTTGGCTGGGAAGCAGCTCATCAAGGTGCAGTGAAAACCACTTTCCTGAAGAGTGGGAAGAACAAAATTATATCATCAGTAAAATAATAAAACACAAGAAAAATATACAACTCAAGAAACATTTGCTATAAATAATGATAATGACCAATGAATGACACACCTCCACTGAAGCCAACATAGCCACAGCCTCCAGAAACCCTGGGGACGTTTGTAATGAATACCACATGAGTCTTCTCGGCTGATACAGAGTGATGTGGTCGCTGGTTCTCAATGCAGTACCTGCAACAAAAAGCACAAATACATTGTTGTGGAAATGGCTTCCAAATGTTAAGAATGCAAAGCTTAGCAATAGTTATTTCCACAGTACAAGTTCAGCGTAAGTGCGAGGTAATTTCATTGTGATATAGGATTATGCATCAGTATTTGAAGAGAAAGCTGTAAGGCTTCCCTCCCAATTTTTGTGTCCAAACCACTTTTCCTTTCAATCCCTTTTAATGTTCTTTCCTTCATTAAGTCAGGTCAGGTATGGGAGTATGCGACAGAGCAGCACTTCGTTGCGTCGACTTTCCGCCGGTACTCCAGGGGCCTCCGTCTGGCCATCCCCCAGGCAGATGCTTGTCCCATCCCCATCTCCTTGAGAAGCTGACCAACCTGCTGCAACCATGAGGCACGTGGTCGGCCCATTGGCCTCCTCCACTCATGAGACTCCCTCGCTGAGAGAATCTGGTGAGCAGAAGTGTCAGGAAGACGAGCCACATGTTCATACAACCGCAGCTGATGCTCACGGACGATGCAGGAAACAAATTTCATTTGAGTCTCTCTCAGCAACCGCTAATTGGACACAAAGTCCGACCAGCGATTGTCAAGGATTCTCTGAAGAGACCTGGTACCAAAGGAATTAGTCTCCATCTCAGATACCTGGTCAAAGTCTTTTTTGAATTTTTTGTCCTTGTCACACACCAAAATTGTCCACCAAGTTTTGGCCGAATCCATCTATAACCTTTTGAGATATTGTGCTACATACCGTTGAGTACCCATATGCTGATACGACATGTAGACATGCCAATGGAGATTTAAAGGAAGAATGGAGATTATAAAAAACCAGTGACTCCCCAGGCCCGACCCAGATGTCTGTTGACCTCTGGCTCACAGCCAGCGGAGACATGAATATCACTGCCAAAGTCAGTGAATCTCTCCGTGATCTCAACATCCTCACAGTTTCAGCTGCTTCGTGGTCTGCTGAGGCATGCTCGCCTGTGAGCTTGACATTGTGGAGACCGTATATCGCTTCTTGAAACGGTCAAACCATCCCCTGCTGGTTTTGAAGGGACTGGGGCCACTCGTACATACATCATAGGCCATGGGCCAGATGGGTGATCATTACCATCTCGGGTGGCAAGGTGAACAAGGTGTATGTCAAAACAACTTTTTCGTTTCTCTTTGGGGCGGGGTTTCACCCCCCCGTATCACTTTGGAAAGATCTTTGTCTGGGCCAACTTTTTGGGTATGATTGCCACTTCCAATCGGTAGCTTTATTGTTGTTTGGAAAATAGGCATTTTTGGGTGGTAAAATCGTGTTTTTTGAAATTTCAACTGTAGAAAAAATATCTGCGACAAAACAACATATTTGAGACTTGGAATAAATAGCTATGTAAAATACAACCATTTGGTGTGCTTTGTGTTGGTGTTCAATTGCCGGTTACCATGGCAACAAACCATTTTAGGGTAAAAAAAACATGGTTTTTGATAGTGAAACTTTAAAAATTCAATATCTCAGAAATGAAAAAAATTATTTTTGAACCATTTAACGATAAACACATCCGATGCATCAGGGCAGTTTTTAAATTCCATAGTATGAGGGTAGTTTAAGATAAATATATCGTTTTAGGGTAAAAACATCACATTTTGAATTGCATTTCTTGCTAATTTGACAGAAAACCCATTTTTTGAGATAAGAGGACTATTTTATTTTATCAACTTCACAGAGTATCCAAAGTCTACATGTACTTATATATCACTTTACATGTACTAGTATAGGTTGTATGATTACCTAGTTCAAATAGATTGGTGTTGCCATGGAAACGATCAATTTTGTGGGTAAACACGTTTTTGACGGTAAAAGTTGAAATATTTCATAGCTTGCAAGTGAAATAATATTTTTCATAGATCTGAAGGCTAAAACCACCCGATGCACACAGAAAGGTTTATTTCAATGTATAGGGCAGGTTGTCAACAAACTATCTCGTTTTAGGGGAAACCATCAACTATTCAATAGCATTCCTCGATAGAATTGTCAAAGCAGAGATTTTGAGAAGTCTTTGGTTTTAAAGATTTTTCAATCGTACCATATATCAAAAGTCCATTTTGGCTAACAATTTATATGAATTCTCTCTTATGGCAATCAATAAGTTGAACTAGACTGACGTTTCCATGGCAACGGAATTTTGTGGAGAAACCATTGTGAAGTGTATTTAAATATTACAGTGTTTTTACATCTTTTTTTCTTTTCAGGTGACTGACTGATCATGGAAGAGTCATTGCCTCCCCCAAAGCGGCACGTACCGACTGTGTTATCCACTGCACTGATGACGACACTGATCTTGTGTCACCAATAGATTTCGGTTCATGGACAACTCTGTTAAAGGCTGCAGAAATTCGAGGTCATGGACAAACATTATCTGCTGCAAAAGGTTTATCCGAAGGAGAGATTGCGCCAGTGAAATATCATCGCAGGTGCCGTTCTGTGTTTACCAACAAAAAGGACCTCAATAGACTAACACGTGAGAAAACAGACATACACGAGCAACCCAGCCGACATGGGACACCTAGGCAAGGGGCTGTCTCATCTCGCGTGTAGGAGGCAAAGTGGCATATTTTGTGATAAAGTTGCAAAATATTTGAAAGGACAGCGTTCTAAGGAAACCTTGTGCAGTGTAAACAGCTGCGAGCGGACACAGCTGTCAGACAAGCTGCTGTGCGAAAAATGGACAATAAGATTCTTAGCATAGTCGTCGAGAGATTGTTGCAGCTGAAGCACATTACCATAGGTCCTGCTCCCGGCAGTATACAAAGGCATCGACTACCTCCGACAGTGGAATTGCCGCAACCAGTAAGGCATCAGCAGAAACTCTCTATGAATCAGCTGAAACTACCGCTTAAAAGAGTTATTTGACTTCATCAGGAACGAAATATTTCCAAATCCAAAGGTTCTGCACCTCACTGATTTGACATCCCGTTTAATTTCACTGATGAACTCGTACGGTTTCAACGAGATCAGCGACTCAACTAAGACACATATGCGTCGAAAATTGGAGAGTGAGTTTGGTGAGTCACTCCATTTCGTCCGAAACCACGGTCGCAGAGTCTTGGTTTACCCTGACACCTTGACAAGGGACGAACTTGCCTGCAGCATCATCGAACTTAGAACGAAAGTTGAAACATTGCTGGCTACACAAAGTAATTCTATGGCAGAGCTATCAAGGGCCGCCCTGCTATTGCGAGGTGACATAAAAAGGCAGGAACTAATGGCTGAATGGCCGCCGCAACCCTCAGAGCTTGGAGCCGAAACTGCAAATATACCTGACGCCGTGAAACACTTCTAAAATGTTAATAGTTGGTCAAGAAGGCGAGTCAAATGTGACTAGTTGTGCCGAAAGACAGATTTGTTCGATTGGCCAAGATCTGATCTTATGCTGTCACTAACGGTCGTCAGCGCCCGCCAAAGCATATTTTGATGGCTCTGGTTGTGAAGTGTCTTACAGGAAACGTTGAGCTGATTCAAATTCTCAACCGCCTTGGACACTGTATTTCGTACTCCATGATGGAACAGATAGAGACGCGCTGTGTATGCAGAAGTTGCATTCGCTGTCTGACAGCACCAACAACGTCATTCTTCCGGCAAACATTCTGATCTCTATGATTACTACTCTTGTGTGGGACAACATAGATAAACACGAAGAGACTCTGAGTGGTGGTGGTACTCCCATCGCGTCAATGGCATTATATCCAGGACAGGTTTATTGGCCCTTTACCAAAAGAATCAAGCGCACCTGTCGTGAAGAGCAAAAAAAGATCGATCGACATAGAAGAATCACTACTTCCACAGTACAATGCTGGAGAACGAGTTGGTCCAGCACCTGTCAAATCTCTAGAGGTGGATCCACTTAATTCGGTTGAGGATGCCAAGAGAAAAGATCGAATTTGGGTACTATTTCGCCTGCAGAATCGCCAAGCACCAAACTGGACGGGTTCAACATCCTGACACGGGGTGAAACCACCATTAGACCGAACAAGATCAGCTGGGCAATTCCATCGTGACTCGCGTTACATTTTAGCTCAATTGACAATCTATATCTCAGAGTATACAATGCAGTGATACAGGTCAGAAGTTGTACTTCAGTTTGTAATAACCTTTGCGGGTAAGGTATGAAAAGAAAACAAATAATAATTATTCAATTGTCTAATATAGTTTTTATTTGAATTTATTTATAGCGTGACTCGCGTTACAGAAAAGGGAAAGCCAAAGAATCACCTCATGTACATGCCAAATTTGTCCTAAACTGATAAAACGAAAGAATATCGTTTGTGGGTTCAAAGGGTTACAGTTAAACAGGCTTTCATACAAGATACAAAGAATTGATTTTCCTTTCTAAATATGGGCAATAAATTAAATTATGATCGTGACTCGCGTTACCGTGACTCCTGTTACAAATTTTCCCACACTGATAATCCATCCCACACTGATAATCCACACGGCTGTCTTCACAAAGGCTGAACTTACTGACTAGTATTTACAGGTAGTGAATTTGATGTAACTTAACAACAGGGATAACATTAAATAACTAGGAATTAATTAACTTTCAAACAGGCCATAACTAGGAATTAATAGCTTTCAAACAACTTTCAAACGGGCCATAACTAGGAATTTTAGCTTTCAAATGGGCCATTCATAACAGAAACAATATGCACTTTTGTGCAGTAAAACTGTCTCGAGTGCCAACTAGAAATCTACAAAGGCAAAATGGCCGCGGTGGTTCACAATGAATGGGGGCTCCAGTCTTCGAACAATATTGTCGTGTGTGTAGAAAATCTCATCAGGCCGAACAGGCCACTTCCAATTTTTTCCAGCTGGCACCATGACGCTCACCTGACATTCTTCATGTTCTACACGTTTCACCTCCCCTGGGTAATTTGTCTTCTCATATTGCACGAGAACCCAATCCCAACGCAGATCTTAGTGTTCACATCAGCATCTGAGGCAGGCAACGCAACTGCAGGCCTAGCAACTGCAGGCCTAGCGTCTGAGGTGATTGTACAGAGTTCTATCCGTCATTCATCAACTTCATACAATGCGCACCACCTATGCCAGTACAGGACTGGCATCCTTAAAACCTGACTGATTCCCAGGACTTCATTTCTTCTTTCAATCTCCGTGCCCTTTATTTCAGCTACAAGCACATTGCTTGTCATTGCCGCTTCCCTGAAGCTTGACGCATTGGTAACAATGGCCTTTCTATTCCTAACCGTATTCCATACAACACGCTTGACGGCTCCACCGATTCCGTCCACCGGACCTTTCGTGAGACGTTGCAAAGAAATTCCAGATGATTTCTTTATTGTGTTTCTCCTGCAGAGGCTTCAACGCAGCAAGAATATACCTATTCTTGAACTGGGAAGCAGGCCCATCGGACCATATGGATACATGTGTGACACTGTCTGGAATTGTGTCTAACAAACGATCTATATATGCGACAACGGTTTCCTTCGATGTGTAAGGTTGTCTGACGCCAATACAATCGGATGGATTGTACCTTCAAACCATAATGCAGCTGTGAACAGACTGACCTGAGCCTGCTGCCAGTGAGCACTCTGATGCTCATCCTGGTAGACACAAGTGTAATTTTCCGAGAAATCCACCTGAAGAAGAGCTGTATCAGAATGTTCACTGGCAGAGGCAGCATCCCGTTCCTTGTTATACGAACAGGCCTGCTCCCTTTTGACGAAGCAATGCTCCATGAACTTTGGATCAGATTACAAATGTGGTCCACCAAATCATTTGTTGTACCCTCCTCAATGACTTTGGCAAGTTTTCCATCACAGTCATTTTTTCCAAGTTGTCCATGTAACTTGTCTGTTTTCGTCAACAACACACACCTTTCGGAATCCTTTTGCATCAGAGCAGGTTTCACATGCGTTAACCAACATTCGCGGCGCGTTTGGTTACATAGAAACATTTGAGGGAGTCATGTGAATACATTGGTACAGACGGCTGGACCTTATGCAAAGTATTTACAGCGGTCACGAAATTTTCATGATACCGGCACAAGCAAACATTATGTGGTAATTTGCTGCTCAGTAGAATATGCGGAGGATTTTAGTTCAGCGAACTTGCTTTTACCAATTTCCGTATCTGGGAATTCCTTCTGGAACAGCGCGTAAACTTCGTTTACGGAGCAAGTGAGGTGCCTGGTTTGGTACTGGACTTTAGTACCATCATCTGCCCTCACGGTGACAACATCTTTTCTGCCTGGAGCTTGCCGACTAATATCATCCCTGGCGTAAAATATTTTCACCGCCTCAATGGTTTCACTTGGAATGGAGTTTTGGCCCCTTTCGGCTTTTGTTGTTCAGGATCATTCTCTTGATCTGCTTGGATTGAAGTGTACAGCTTTCTGATCACGGCTTTCTTCGCTTCGGGGTCCTCGGCAGTGAGGAAGTCAATGCCCGTTTTGCCTTACGCATTGCTTTCCCCAAAGCGCTGGCACTGTTGAAGGGTGAAGAATGCGCGGTAGGGACAAAGTCGCTCGCGCCTTCTTCAGAGCTCTGCACTTCACCACCCGTTGCCTCACCTTTTCACGGTTCATTCGCGCAACTGTGTTTGTTCAGTCGTCGGCAGTTTCATTTCTTTTGTTTTCTTCATGTCGCGGTAATTCATATTGTATTCCCTTTGCCGTTTTCTATAATCATCGTATTTTCCATCGGTGCGAAGTTTCTGTCGCCTCTTCTGCTGCCTTTCAGCCGCAGTGAGCGCCATGACAAAACTGTAATGACGGTAACCAAAAAAAGCGGATCTAGAATTTGTGTGCTGGACTCACTGGACTATGGCTACCGTTAAATAAACACACATTGAGAGGGATGTGCTCACCCGAGGATAGAAATACAAGGGTATTGTAAAGCATGATCTATTGTAATCCGTCACTTCCGTGCTGGACACTTGGTAGAGAAACTTAATGATCATGGATACATTGCGAGGTGAATGTCTGAATAAATTGTAAAATATACTTCTATATTATCACATTTATCTATTATAAACTGCAAATGGTCATCCTTACCTTGACTGATGATGGATGATAGACGATTGTCACTTCAAAAATTCGCGCTTGCAAACAAGCTAGAACACGCCGTGACTTCACGCAAAGGATTCTGGGATATAAAAATTCCTCCGTCGCAATCTATTGCTATTTCTTGAAACTAAACCCACCTGATTATCGTGACTCGCGTTACAAAATTCGGACTCGCGCTACACGTGACTCGCGTTACCGATGTTCACATGTCCAGATTACAGCACAGAAGACAATTAGAGGTCTGTTGCTGCTGCCATTTAGTTCAGCACAGGACTAGTAGGAGAATTCTAATTGGCACTTCCAATACAGCAGGGGTTTTTGTCTAGTAGAAAAAGTTATTAATTTTCGTGACTCGTGTTACATCACCTTCAGACCAGCTGATTTCAGGGGCTGTTATCTGAAAACCTTTAACATCCTGCAATCTTTTCTATAATATGTTGAGAAACATGCCTAATGAAGTACTGACATCATTCAAAAACTGGTTATGTCTGAAAATGTATAGAAGGAGGTCAATTGAAGATTATAGCTCGAAAAGTAAAATTGAATCAAATTTTATGGATTATGTTTGAATGATGATTTTTTTGTCAACTGGTAGCTGAGATTTGAAAACTTTGTCATTCCCTTTAATTCAACTTATGAAGAGTCAGAAAAAGTAACATTTAGCTGAAAATACCTACTTTAAAAATCTGACTATTTCCCCCTTCGCGTGGAATTGCCCAGCTACTTGCCGACAATTAACGCACCGGCAAATGAGATGACTACGGTTTTGGAGATACTAACTCAGTCTCAAGAAATCCGGGTTCAATTACAGCTTCCAAGTTTGGTTCTCGTATTCGACCAAGCACTCTATGCGAAGGCTGCAGAGATCGTTTGGAAGCATCCAGACAGATTTGATGGTCTTGTTCTCCGCATGGGAGACTTCCACACATGATGAATTTCCTGTCTATCATAGGCAAGCGATTCCAGGATGCTGGTCTGCGAGAACTTGCTGTCGAGTCTGGCCTAATCGCAGAGGGCTCTGTGCAGGCGGTGATGGACGGGCGACAGTACAACGAGCTGTTAGACTTCACAAGCTGGTCTATGAGCATAATACTACTGGCATGGAAGGAATTTCTCCCATGGTTGACAACCACATATGATACTGCTGACTGCCACCTCTTAGATGATGCCCTCCGTTGCATCGAGGAGTCGAGTGAGGATATCAACGAAGACTCCTTCAATACAGTTCTCCATAAGCCTAGTGTAAAACGCATTCCCATGTCTTTGAAACATTCTTGCAAGCACTGCGAGATGGACGAAATGGTGACTTGGCCAGTTCTGGATGTTGTACTTGGACATGGTGGAGATTCTTCTGGTTTGATACGTGCATCAAGAGAGGGAGATTGGCTTTTGCATCTGTACTGCATTAAAGAGGCAATCCCTGGGCATTTGCTTACGATAAAATCAACTATGCCCGTTATTTACCAGTGTACTATGCTCATATGTCCCAGTTACCAACAAGCCACCCAGAAATCTACACTCATATGCTAAATGGAGGTTTTTCTGTCCAGCGAGGATCACAAAATCCATTTGGTAAAATTCCCGCTGACCAGACGATAGAAGAGACTGTCAATAGGACACGAAAACACCCGGCAGTACGAAAGGGTTTAGTCTCAGATTCAAAGCCCTTAGCCGATACTACATGACTGCAGAGTATCGCAGCACAGCATTACGTCAGATGCGTGACATGGTGCAACAACCAAGTCCAACGTTTTCGCACTCGGATCTACATGCTCCACGAATCCAAAAGGATAATGCTGATACCAAGGCACTGGTAGATCTGCTTGAGATTGACTGGGTAAACCCTATGAGCGGAAACCAGCCTGAGCTTACAAGTATTCAACTGGACGGCTAGCTACTCCTGACATAAAGAACGACCTGACAAGAGCGCATGAGGTTGGTACTGAATCATATAAGACTTTCAAGGAGAACCGGCTAGAAGCAACGCCTCCAGTTGAAGCCTTCCACGGCAAAATCTCGAAACAAAACCTGAAAACTTTCTCCAACCTAATTAAAAAGAAGCGTGTGACAAAGGCACATGGTAAAGAGGTAATCCTTCAGGCTGACAGACAACTGTTCGCCCACATGATTCTTGCTGCTGAGAGCCGTCACCTTGATTTGCAGGAAGTCTTAGGACACCCTCTGGGGCCCATTCCATGGTCCTTAGCAATGTCTGAGGGGTCCTTGAGAAAACAAACAAAGCTGCTCTCGCCAAAACGCTGACAATGCCAGAGAATATCCCTAGACCGTGGTAGCCGATGGTAGCCGAGAATATCCCTAGACCGTCTGCAACCATTATCGATGGAATGAGTTTAGTTCAGCGCTTGAAAGGGGACAATCAGACTTTCGCAGAAGTTGCAGACAGTTGCCTGGCTCATGCACTTCATGAAGGTGAAAATAGCCAACAAATCGACGTAGTTTTTGACGTGTACCGCAAACAATCTATAAAGAATGCAGAAAGATCGAATCGTGGAGCAACGGAGGGTCTAGAGTTCAAGAATATCAGTCGAGGGCACAAATTAGGCAATGGCGGAAATTCTTGCGCAGTTTGTCAAACAAAACCTGTTTCATCCGATTCGTCGTAGATGAATGGAAAAGGCCAGAGAACCGACTCAAACTGGGAATGAAAGTTCTGTACGTTACATGCGAGGAACGATGCTTCAAGCTTGTCAAGGACCAATGGGAAGAAGTCATTGAAATGAAGTCTATTCAGGAAGAGGCAGACACTCGTATCTTTCTGCATGCCAGCAGAGCAGCAGAAAATGGGTGCAACGCTATTGTGATAATTGCTGAAGACACGGACATTCTGGTACTTTGCATTGGTTTCAGCAAAATCATCCGTTCACCCATGTATCAGAAGGTTGGAACAAAAACTCGCAAAAGTACACTGACATAACCAAGATTGCCAACGCCCTTGGTGAAGATGTCTGCAAGGCCTTAATTGGCTTGCACGCCTTTACGGGGTGCGATACGGTCAGTGCATTTGCCGGAAAGGGAAACTGAATGCACTAAAACTTACCAAGAAGGCGTGGACTATCAGCAGTGCTTCAGTGAGCTTGGACGGTCATGGCAAATGTCCAATGAACTGTTTGCAAAGCTTGAAGCATTCACCTGCCATCTCTATGTTTCTAACAGAGCTATAGTTGAAGTCAACCAGTGTCATTATCAGCTCTTCACATAAAAGAGGGGCAACATGATTTCAGCACAATTGCCACCATGCAGAGATTGCCTGTTCCAGCATGCCAAGCGGGCAAATTACCAAGCAGCCATATGGCGTAGATCCCTTGAATGCACTCCTGAAGTAATCCCACCAACAGATTGTGGATGGTCTACAGATGACAGCGGTGACCTTGAGATTCTTTGGATGACTGGTCCACCAGCTCCATCAGCTGTTTTGGAGCTCATGAGCTGTAGCTGTGTACGCCACTGTGATGCAAAGGACTGTACGTGCATCCGAAACGGACTGAAATGCACTAAGATGTGTAAAAACCAGATGTGTGACAACCAATATGAGGATGACGAAGCAGACACAGACGTAACCGTATATGCAGATGATGAAAGTGATGATGATGATAGCGATCAAGGAATGTAAATCTAAGACACTTACACGACAGCTGCCTGCAGGTTATTCTACCTATTGAACAAACAAACAGCCTTAGGGTGTCAGGTGGTAGCTAGCGTTCAAATTGCTCGAAAATATTACATTTCTACCAAGTTATGGATTTTTAAACTTTCACCATCAAAAAATGTGTTTTATCCCAAAATTGGTCGTTTCCATGGCAACGTCAATCTATTTGAACTAGGTATCTCATCCAACCAGTATGCTAATACATCTACAGTGATAAATGGACTTTTGATACTTTATAAAAATTGAGAAATATTTAAAATGCTCAAAAAACTGGGTTTTCTCTCCATTTACTGAGAAATGCAATTCAAAATGTGATGTTTTTACCCTAAAACGATATATTTATCTTAAACCTACCCTCACACTATGGAATTTAAAAACTGCCCAGATGCATCAGTATGTGTTTATCGTTTAAATGGTTCAAAAATCATTTTTCATTTCTGAGATATGAATTTTAAAGTTTCACTATCAAAAACCATGTTTTTTTTTTACCTTAAAATGGCTGTTGCCATGGTAACCGGCGATTGAAACCCAACACAAAGCACACCAAAATGGTTGTACTTACATAGTATTTATTCCAAGTCTCAAATATGTTGTTTTGTTGCAGATATTTTTTCTACAGTTGAAATTTCAAAAACAGGATTTTACCACCCCAAAAATGCCTATTTTCCCAAAAAACTACAATAAAGCTACCGATTTGGAGTGGCAATCATACCCAAAAAGTGCCAGCAAAGATCTTTCAAAAAGTACAGTCAACCTTTGCCACCCGAGATGGTAATGAGAAGTCCATTTTGGGTGATTGGCCCATGGCCTATCACTCGTATCCGCATCACTAAGCGCATCGCTCGTACACACATCACCCGCGCCAACCAGATGATTGTACATGCGCTTTGCCTTTTCTCGAATCAGAGGTCTACTTATAGGCACGTTTTCATGGGCATTGTCCTCCAGCCACACATTCAATGACTTCTCCATTGCTTCGATGTGAACGTCCCTGAACTGGGTAACCACTTTGGTGCTGGGTACTGGGCCAGCCGTGACACTTTTGTGAATCTCCTTCTCGTTTGTTTTTTAATGTAACAGACGGTCGACTCGTTCACAGCATAACGCCTGCCCACAGAGGCTGCACTCTCACCTCTTGATAGTTGGTCAAGCTCACTTTCTCGCTCAAGCTCATCACTTTTTTTTCTGCCTCTTGGGAGCAGATGCATCTCCTGCACTACTCATATGCTTTGACCCCATGATTGATTTGAAACAATGAGCACAAAAAGTCCACGAGCATGAGGAATCACAGCTGGTCAAGGCAGCGGGACAAGAAGAAAGAAAGAGACCCAGGACACGATGCACATAAGTAGCCATGCAGGGGTTGTGGGTAGATGGAGGAGGGGTGGGTAGTGTGACCATTGTTTGTGGGAGATGGTGAGAGGGGATAGTGGCAGAGCACGGTTTATACACACAGAGGTGCTTTATGCATACTTGGTGCGAGATGGTTTTAGAGCGGTTTGCCCTCCTAAAACCCAACAGCCTGACAACACGATCCAAAACTTCACATCTCAACAATATCGAAGACTTTTGTACAGCAGTGTATATGAGCTCATGACAATTTGTGAACAATACAAAGGGTAAAATTAATCCTATGCAGGTTACCACTTCATCTCAGGAAGTGGATTTTTTCACTAAGCAGCCAAGGAAATCACAGTCACATCAGTGATGGAAATGCAACATGGCTTTACCTACTCTGCCATCGAGCAATCATTGACAAAAACTATGATCCTTAATTGGAATTACAAAAGAGGAAGAAGATGCATCAGTTTCCACAAACATCTCAGATATATTGTTGTAGTGCCGGGTATCAGTGGCGAGCACGACCGCTAGAAGGAGTAGTAGAGTCGGCTCCACCGTATACCCGGAATTTAGATCGTGACTCTCGGATAAGTCCGAAAGGCACGGGTCCTTACTGGACCATGAATCGTCAATAATTCGACCGCGTGGGATAGGGTCAATTGCCAAACTTCAATATACCCAAGTACCCACGCGGCAAAGCCACCGGGGAATTCACACCCTCGACGGACCTCGAGCGGAACGAGCAGTTACCGTGCCCG
>CM068956.1:152937893-152950658 GCA_035128595.1 Eptatretus atami | reverse complement strand
TGTAACCCGAGCGGATGTTACCAAGGCCCGTCGGTCCAAATGAACAATTTACAACCTTGCGAGTTCTCAATACACACCGTGCCAAGCCAATGAAAGAAACACAGCAACGAGCTGGGACATTCAACAATAGGGAAATATATTTACAATAATCGGGGGACGAGAGGAGCACGTAAGGGCAGAGTTATCCGAATAAAGAAGGGGAATCAAATGTACAAGCAATTCCTTAAACAATTCTACTTAGAGACAGGGCCACGGACACACACACGCACACACAAATACCCCAGAAAGAGATGGACCTCGAGGTCTTTATTGCCCCTTCAGCTTGGGAGGTATGATGAGCTGAGGGAAGAGAACATGGCTGGCTACCTGGCCGCATTCGCGCGGCTGCACGACCGCACCTTCCCGGAGCACCAGGCACCAAAGAACGGACCAGGGCAGCCGAACCCAGAGGAGGCGAGACGAGGTGATCTCCCGTAATGAGATGGTCGACCGCTTGTTGTAATGTGCCAGACGAGATGCCTCGGATGTGCAGGATGCAGTCAGCCGCAGACCCAGACAGAACTGCGCTAGAGCAGACGGGACGCAATCATCAATCTTTTTCCATCGTTTTTGGGGCGGGGTCCGCTCCCCCGTCGCCTGCTCCCATTGGGTGGACGGCGTGTCGTGGGTCCGCCTTCTTGAAAAGGAACGCCCCGGCTTTGGTCCGCGCGTTGCCCATTGGGTGGAAAATGACGCATACCCTTATTTGGCGCGAAGCCAGAACGAAGCACTCCATGCCCATATTTGGGGCCAAGCCAGAGCAAAACGCTTTGTCGACCCATATTTGGTGCGAAATCCACACCGCCTGGGCATGGAATTCCGCCCATGCACACGCCCGCATGCCGGCGAGCGGCGAAGAGCGCGGACAATGCCGCGAGCAGAGGGTTGTTGTTGTTGGGGTAAAAATCCTATCTATAAAATAACTTCGCAGTGCACGTACACTTAATTCCCATTAGACTAGGGGAAAGGGAGCTATCTATCCACATTTACTTAACGAAATAACTGAGCTACGGGGACCTGAATGTTGAGTCCTCATGGCTGCCAGATTCGAAACAATATCACCCAATGTCTATTATATCAACAATTAATTATAATCATTCAGACAATTCATAATAAAAATGTGAAATCAATGAATTACAAATTATGAATATATAAAAATCATAATTATAATATTAGTAACATAATTAATAATGCCAAAAATGTTATAAACACAACTTGTGTTGAAGATAAAAACTGAAACAAAATCATCAGGCTGTGTGGGTACCTGGCACAAGCAATCATCTGTGGGCTCAGATCAGAGTCCTCAAATGAGTATTGGAGGACCAGCAGCTTGCTGCCTTCACAAGACCAGAAGTCCCTGAAAACAAAAGACAGTGAATGAATAGCAAGAACGACATTTGTAGGAAATACACATTAGTGCTCCTTAGGACAGAGATGAGTGCCCGTGAGAAGACAAGATCCTGGATATATTTCAGTACTGATTACACCTAACGGATGCTGAGTGTGCAAGCATGACTTCTGAGCCCTCTTGAAGGGCAGGAGCGAAGAGACCAGTGTCATAAGGATGTAGGGTGAGGGCTTTAGATTGTGTCCTTGTACCATTGTAAAACTACGTGGTAACGTTGAGAAATGTTCGAGAAGAATTTATGACAAAAAATGAAGGATTAAAATCACTAAAGTAGCAATGTATTTGAAAATAAGAAAAAACAATGTGTTATTTTGCATGTTGGGAAACTACAGTATCTAATGACAAGAGAAGAAAGAGGTGGTTATTCCAATACAGTGGCATGAGATTTTAAACAAGTGAAAACTAGAGTGCAGTCAATGACATGCCTTGGCAAATCACATGCTTCCCACCTCAAACAAAGTTGAAAGATTGCAAACAGTTAGATCAGGAATGGCCCAAGATCAAATTATGAGTTTAAAAATCTTTTGTTTTGACCTCTGTGACCCCATGGGTCATGAAATGGGGGCCAAGTCCCAAAAATCGTTGCATATTTCATGTGTCCCACGATATCGATTGTATAAAGAAAGTTTCATTTCAAATGTTTTGAAATGTGATCGTAATTGTATTTTTCGGTATTTGATCTTTTGACCCTGCCCTGGGGCCCAGTCAGATCAGGCCAGATTAGATCTGTGACTTGCTACAGGTATCATGAAAACCTGTATTAACCTTTTTCATGGTCGCGTTGTCAGCGACTAAACCGTCTCCCACACCAGGTTTTTTGGTGAGGAGGGTGTTTGGATATGGACACCCAGCAGGATTAAAAACAAAACCTGTCAAAGGGGGGAGGAGATCCTTGTGAGCCAACTGCCATCCATATCTAGTACCCAACTGTGTCTGCGAACGTCCTCCTGCAGTTGGGTTATTTCTTATTAGGAGGTTGGTGGCAGGATTTGCACTCCAGCCACCGTAAACCCTTCATTCCGCAAAACACGAAAACGCAAAGAAATCTGAAAACCCACTCCATGGGAGTACCTCCTGTGCAGCTTCCCTTCGCAGGGCAGCTCACCGATGACGGATTGGGCAAAGCCTTTGGGACCACCAATCTTTGATGATAGGAGGGAAACCGCGGGTAACATTCCCGGGTCAGATTGCGGGAGAGTGTGTCGGAGTGGTGCTGAGGTGTCGTCCACAGACGCGTCTCCTTGGGTTAACCTGAGGCGGTCCCTTAGGGTGGGTGCCTGGAATGTCCTATCCCTAAGAGAGGATTATCACCTGACTGTTATCATCTGAGCTCAAGCGTTTGGACATCGGTATTGCAACACTCTCTGAGGTTCGGAGACCGGATTGCGGCGAGATCATGGTGGGTGGTTACACCTACTATTGGTCTGGTCGCTCTGATGGTTACCATTCCCAAGGAGTTGCTGTAGCTGTGTCCAATAAGCTGACTCCAATGATAATTGAGGTAACACCGGTCAACGAGCGTATTATGAGACGAAGGATTCGTCACTCCTTAGGTGTCATTTTCCTGGTCTCTGTTTCTGCTCCGACTGAGGCGAGTGTTCTCACTGTGAAGGATGCATTCTATGCCACGCTCGAGTCTGTGGTTGATCAGTGCCCGAGACGAGATACACTTCTGGTCTTGGGGGATTTCAATGCATCGACTGGATCTGATAGGGATGGTTATGAGACGTGTGTTGGTCCCCATGGGTCAGGAACTATGAACCAGAATAGCACTAAGTTCCTTGACTTTGCAAGAAGTCATGGACTTAGGGTGGCCGGTTCATGGTTTCAGCACCCACAAGCTCATCGCTGGACTTGGTATTCCAACGCTGGCGGTGTGGCAAAGGAGATTGACCATATCCTCGTTGATGGTCGCTGGAGGATGATTCAGAACTGCAGGGTCTACCGGAGTGCTCAGTTCCTCAATACTGACCACAGGCTTGTTGTAGCAACTCTGAAGTTGCACCTTAAATCCAGGAGAATGGTACCATCCCAGCCTAGGCTGGATGTTGGCAAGCTCAAGGATGAGAGGGTAGCTGACGAGTTTGCGAACAAGCTGAGTAGAGGTTTGGGGGGTCTGGATGCTTTGGGAGGTCCTGAAGAGTTGTGAAGTACCTTCAAGACCAACGTCCTTGATGTTGCCGGTGGATGTCTTGGAACTCACCGTCGGGCAAAGAAGAATTTTGTCTCTCAAGGGACACTGGATACCATTGACCAGAGACGCAAAACTGAACGTGCGCTAAGGGTGGACAAGGAGGCCTTTGTGCGAGGAATCTGTGAGGGGGTGGAGCATCAGCTGTGGTCAGGTGATTCTCGTCCTGCTTAGAGGGGAATTCATGCATTGCGTTCCTCCAAGCCCATCCCTCGGTGAATTTCAGCGAGAGCAGAGGGTGGTGGGCTCTTGACAGAGGAGTCTGAAGTTCAGGCCCGTTGGGCCAGTTACTTTGAGCAGCTGGACAAGGCTGATCCACCAGCTGTTGAGTTGGATGCCAGGAGTGTCACTATCCCTATTGATGACCCTCCAATCAACTGTGGTCCACCTTCGTTTGTGGAAACACTGGCTGCGGTGAACCGGTTTAAATGGGGTAAAGTTCCTGGGATCTGTGGCATCCATGCTGAACTTCTCAAGGTTGGTGGAAATTCAGTACTCATGTCGTTGCATACAGTTCTGTGCTCTGCCTGGAACACAGGCATCATCCCAACTGACTGGAAAAGGGGCCTTGTTGTCCCTCTCTGGAAAGGGAAGGGTGATCACCAAGACCGCAACAACTACCGAGGGGTGACGCTGCTCTCAGTGCCGGGCAAGGTCTTTGCTCGGATAATTATTGAGAGGGTTCGCCACCATCTACTTGAGCACCAGCGTCCAGAGCAGTCAGGCTTTACACCAAAGAGGTCAACGATTGACCGTATCCTTGCTCTTCGGGTCCTCACCGAACGCAGATGAGAGTTTCGGCAGGGGCTGCTTGCAGCCTATGTTGATCTCGGTAAAGCGTTCGATTCAGTGAATCCGGATGCCCTCTGGAGGACTCTAGGTCTTCGTGGGGTGCCACCAAATCTGATCGATCTGATGTCTGAACTCTACTCTGGTACTGAGAGTGCTGTGAGATGTGGTGGTACCATCTCTGACTTATTTCCAGTTGTTACTGGAGTTCGTCAGGGGTGTGTACTGGCCCCCCACTTTTCAGCACTTGTATGGACTGGATTCTGGGATTACGCTGGGATTACGGGTTTCCTGGGTCAAAACTAAGATCCAGGCTTTCAATGACATCTTGGATGCTGCTGTGCCATTGACCATTGCCACTCCTATGCCACGGTAACTATGGCGCCCTTTCCCCATCGGCCACGCCTACGCAGCAACGTGTCTTTCATTGGTTTGGTAAATAAATGGCCGCAGCAACGTGTCTTGTCATTGGTTGGTAAATAAATGGCCAATAAACTTGGGAAACCTTGTCCGATTAATATCAAACCTTGAAAAGGCACATACTCAGGTCCCCAGCAATGTAGCTGGCAAGTTTCAATTAGATCGGACCAGTGGTTGTCGAGAAACAGCAGCTCACACACACACACACACACACACACACACACACACACACACACACACACACATTGCTGGAATTATAGATAAATATTTCCCAATGAGGCTAAACATTTTTGGTATTTACAGTATATGCCACAACAGTCTCTTGAAAGTTGGAGTTTGTTCTAACTGTTCACTTTCGCTGGGGTCAAGCTCAGCTGTCAGAAAGACTTCAACGCCAAGGCTACGGTGTATAACTATAATATATTTGGGTCCATTATTGATTCATTCATTTCTGACTCTTGAGTGACTAGAGGGTTAAAAATTATTATATCAAGTCACAGACGAATCAAACTTTACATTATTTTATGCATCGAACAAGAAAATGAAAATCTACAAACCAATTTGTCTGGTGGAGTCTGTCAGTGTGAACTGCCGGGCAGTCAGTACTGCCACTTGCATCCGAAATAGCCGTTTTCTGGCACTTGCAAGTGGCTCAAATTTATATGGCTCAGGGCCAGAAACTCCATAGTATAAATTCCCATCATCCTCCGACTCGTCCTCGGCAATATCGGAATAACACTCAATTTCATCGCCGCTGAAATCACTCTCTGATTCGCATCTCGCCATTGTTCACACGCTGTTTCCGAATGTTCACGAAGTTTTCGGAGAACGTGACGTCATAGCATCTTCGGTAAATTCCGGTCTGTTTTTCGATCACTGACAAAAGTTTTGACTTAAAGTTAATATTTAGCATATTTTGAGTTTCAAATGTAAGAAAATAATTGCGCCAACGATTATTAATGTGATTACAACTTTCGAATCACGCGAAGTCATCAGCGACCCAAAACCTGCTCTTTAATATGTGCAACCAGCTAAGACTCTTCGAGCTGTGACAGAATCGGTTCAAGACCAGATCTGGTACAATCAACAGAAACTCTGATATCATCTCTAAGGGTAGTAAGTGGTACTGCGTACTGTCTAGATGCTCTATAAACATCAATACCATCTTCCTTTACTGCCTGGTATGCTCTTATAAGTGCACAAGATGAGTATGAGCGTCTTCGTGTCTGTTTTGAGAATGGGTAAGCTGAAAATACAAATAAAAACAATGGTTACTTAAAATTCAGGTTTATAGATGTGGCACTTTTGGTCTTCCATAAATTTAAAATTTTGACGTGTGTGTGTGTGTGTGTGTGTGTGTGTGTGTGTGTGTGTGTGTGTGTGTGTGTGTGTGTGTGTGTGTGTGTGTCTAGACGGTTGTGCTCAATTGAGGCAGAAAATTACCAAAATAAGGTCAACAATACCAAGAATGCATGAAGTTCTGAGATATTTGTGGTGTGTAGCATTCACAATTACTTCAACTTTGCTCAGAGAGGGCAAAATGCCTTGACAGGAGATTTGATAACCCAACTATTCAACTTCATTGTGCTATAATGATGCACTTCTCACGTTTCAGGAGTAACCCAGCTTGTGGCAAATGATTGAGGACTCATTCAGGTCATCAATATGTTCATGTGTGAATTGCCAGTCACAAGTATGTCGTCCTGAAACACAACTGTGCTTGGTACAGTTTTTATAATATCTCCATCTTGCATTGGAAAACTGGTGCAGCAGAGCATATGCCAAATGGGCATCTGTTGTACGTATAGAGTCCTCGATGAGTGTTGATGCATGTATAGGGCTTGGAATCATCATCCAGTTCCATTTGAGCATAGGCATTGGTCAAGTCAAGCTTAGTGAATGTCTGACCACCCATGAGAGTAGTGAACAGATACTCTGCTTTGGGCAAAGGGTAGCCATCCAGCTTTGAATAGCGGTTGATCGTCTTTTGTAGTCCCCACAAATGCGCACTGTTCCATCTGCTTTGAGTATTAAAACAATAGGTACTGCTCAGTCGGAGTACTCGACTGGTGGGATGATGCCCTCACTCTGCAGGCGGTCAAGCTCACATTCTATCATTGATTGCATCATGTGGGGCACAAGTCTAGCCTTATGGAACAATGGCTGAGCATCTGCATAAACATGAATCCTCACTTTTGGTCCTGCAAATGTTCCAACACCATCGCTGAACAGGCCAGGGTACTTGTTGAGCACGGTATCGTATCCAGCATCAGAGTTAGAGACTCTTAACGTCACTCCAATTAAGTCTGATTAATTATTCGTAACCAATCTCGGCCTAAGAGGGTTGGTCCTTCTCCACGCACTATCAGTAATGGGAGGACATGAGTTGTTTCCATATCCTTCAGTTACGTCAGCTGCCAACGACAGGAACCACCTCCTTGGTGTATGTTCTCAAGTCAGTAGATACAGGCCGGAGTGCAGGAGCCTTTCTCGGAGGGTAGTTGGAGGTGAACTTGCTCTCACTCATAATTGATCTGGAAGCGCCGGTATCAACTTCCATCCTCACCGGGATCTTATCGATTGTTACATCAATTATAATTGGAGCATCAGGGCTCTTTGTTCCAACAGAGAAAACCTTCTAAAGTTCCTCACTTGACTCGGCTGCAGGCTGTGCTCTGTGACCTATCGTCTACTGCAGCAGGGTTCACCGCAATGTGATAAGCAGGAGACAAGTTCTTTGAGTTGGATAGAGAACAACGACACTTCAAGTGTCCCCGCTTACCACAGTTGCAATGGTATAATTCCTGTACTGACATTGAAAAGCTTGATGATTACCACCACAATGCCAACAAGTTACCCCAACCTTCTGGGTAGATTCAGAAATGTCAGGAGGTGGAGGTGAATTTGGTGGCTTGGCTTTTGACTTGTTAGAGATCACACGCAGGCTCTCAGCAGTTTGCATATACACAGTGGCTATTTCCATGACTTTAGCCAAATTGGGTCGGTTCAGTTAGGAGTTTCCACAGAAATGAGTCGTCATTGATGCCATTATAAAGAAATCAGCTGACATCTCTTCAAGTTTATCTGTAAACTCACAATGTTTGGCGAGTCGGCGTTGATCAGCCACGAACTCGGATGCTGACTGACCATCTTGATGATGGTGGGTCTAAAATTTATTTCTCGAGGCGATCTTACCTAGATTAGTGATAATGTCATTTCACGAGATTGACGAGCTCTTCATATGACTTGTCAGAAGGGTTAGCTGGGCAAGAAGATCTTTGATGAGGCTGTATGTCGGGGCACCGTGTACAGTGGAAACGGGCTCTGAAGTGGGAACAACAGGTTTAATCCGGACACGGGCACAACACAGCATAGCATCGGGACATTGGCGAGTCACATGACTCTACTTCCATGCCCCGGTGCACCCATGTATGCATGTATGACATAAACGACTGAAACATCTCATCAAACATCACATTATCTCCTTCTAAACGGTTCTGCAGAAATTCACCAAACTTGGTTGTTATTCTTCGTGAAAGTCCTGTAGGGTCTATCTTGTTTACCCTGTGTACCCCACCCATCCCTCTCCCTTTCACAAATCTCATGTCTCTGTTCGACACTGTTTTTTCCTTCCTTCTCCCACCCCTCTTGTCTACTGCTCGTCTTGTTGTACGTTCTGTGTGTTGGCTCTCATATGAGCCTCGACAGTGTATACAAAAAATAGAAGATATGATCCACACATGCCAACTAGGTGCAAGAGCAGTATCAATTTTGCATGACTCACCCTCCTGGGGCCCAAGGTCAGGCAGGTATGGGAGCATGCGCCAGAGCAGCACATCGCTGCATCCACTTTCCGCCGGTACTCCAGGGGACTCCATCTGGCCATCCCCCAGCAGATGACTGGCCCATCCCCATCTCCTTGAGATGCTAATCAACCTGCTGCAACCACGAGGCACGTGGTCGGCCCATTGGCCTCCTCCACTCAGGGGACTCCCTCGCTGAGAGAATCTGGTGAGCAGGATCAGCGTCAGGAAAACCAGCCACATGTCCATACACCGCAGCTGATGCTCACGGACCATGCAGGTAACAAATCTCATTTGATTCTCTCTCAGCAACTGCTGCTTGGACACAAAGTCCGACCAGCAATAGCCAAGGATTCTCCGAAGAGACCTGGTACCAAAGAATTAAGTCTCCATCTCAGATCCTTCGTCAGAGTCCAAGTTTCACATCCATAGAGCAAGACTGGAAGCACCAAGAACCTGAAGACTCGGACTTTCGTCTCCCGCACAGGTACCGGCAGCACCACCCCCCCATTATCCAGTGAATCCATGACTCCCCAGGCCCGACCCAGACGTTTATTGACCTCTGACTCACAGTCAGGTCAGGTTAGATCTGTGACCTGCTACAGGTACCATGTAAACCTGTACTAACCTGTTCCATGGTCGGTTGTCGGCGACTAAACCGTCTCCCACCAGGTTTCTGGTGAGGAGGGTGTTTGGATATGGACACCCACAGGATTAAAAACAAAACCTGTCAAAGGCGGAGGAGCTCCTTGTGAGCCAACGGCCATCCATATCTAGTGCCCAACTGTGTCTGCGACGTCCTCCTGCAGTTGGGTTACTTTTATTAGGAGGTTGGTGGCAGGATTTGCACTCCGGCCACCGTAAAACCCTTCATTCCGCAAAACATAAAAACGCAAAAAATCTGAAAACCCACTCCGTGGGAGTACCTCCTGTGCAGCTTCCCTTCGCAGGGCAGCTCACCGGATGACGGGATTGGGGCAAAACCTTCGGGACCCCCAATCTTTGATGATAGGAGGGAAACCAGGGGTAACATCCCTGGGTCAGATTGCGGGAGAGTGTGTCGGAGTGGTGCTGAGGTGTCGTCCACCAGACGGCGGTCTCCTTGGGTTAACCTGAGGCGGTCCCTTCGGGTGGGTGCCTGGAATGTCCTATCCCTAAGAGAGGATGATCACCTGTCTCTGTTATCATCTGAGCTCAAGCGTTTGGACATCGGATTGCAGCTCTCTCTGAGGTTCGGAGACCGGATTGCGGCGAGATAATGGTGGGTGGTTACACCTACTATTGGTCTGGTCGCTCTGATGGTTACCATACCCAAGGAGTTGCTGTAGCTGTGTCCAATAAGCTGACCCCAATGATAATTGAGGTAACACCGGTCAACGAGCGTATTATGAGATTAAGGATTCGTCACTCCTTAGGTGTCATTTCCCTGGTCTCTGTTTATGCTCCGACTGAGGCGAGTGATCTCACCGTGAAGGATGCATTCTACGCCACGCTCGAGTCTGTGGTTGATCAGTGCCCCAGACGAGATACACTTCTAGTCTTGGGGGATTTCAATGCATCGACTGGAACTGATAGGGATGGTTATGAGGTGTGTGTTGGTCCCCATGGTCAGGAACTGTGAACCAGAATAGCACTAGTTCCTTGACTTTGCAAGAAGTCATGGACTTAGGGTGGCTGGTTCATGGTTTCACGCCCACAAGCTCATCGCTGGACTTGGTATTCCAACGCTGGCGGTGTGGCAAGAGGAGATTGACCATGTCCTCATTGACGGTCGTTGGAGGATGATCCAGAACTGCAGGGTCTACCGGAGTGCTCAGTTCCTCAATACTGACCACAGGCTTGTTGTAGCAACCCTAAAGCTGCACCTTAAATCCTGGAGAATGGTACCATCCCAGCCTAGGCTGATGTTGGCAAGCTCAGGGATGAGAGAGTAGCTAAGGAGTTTGCGAACAGGCTGATGGACACTTGGGGGTCTGGGTGCTTTGGGGGTCCTGAAGAGTTGTGGAGTGCCTTCAAGACCACCGTCCTTGATGTTGCCGGTGGATGTCTTGGAACTCACCGCAGGGCAAAGAAGAATTTTGTCTCTCAAGGACACTGGATACCATTGACCAGAGTCGCAGGGCCAGGCTGAATGGCAGAGCTGAGCTGTTCAGGGAGCTGAGGCGTAAAATGTACGTGCACTGAGGTGACAAGGAGGCCTATGTGCGAGGAATCTGTGAGGGGGTAGAGCAACACCTGTGGACAGGTGATTCTCGTCCCGCTTACAGGGGAATTCGCGCATTGCGTTCATCCAAGCCCATCCCTCGGAGCACTGCAGTTAGAGCAGGAGTGGTAGGCTCTTGACAGAGGAGTCTGAAGTGAAGGCCCGCTGGGCCGCTTACTTTGAGCGGTTGTACCAGGCTGATCCCCAGCTGTCGAGTTGGACGTCAAGGGTGTTACAATCCCTGTTGCTGACCCTCGAATCAACTGTGGTCCACCTTCGCTTGTGGAAACACGGGCTGCGGTGAACCGGTTGAAACGGGGCAAAGCTCCAGGGATCTGTGGCATCCATGCTGAACTTCTAAAGGCTGGTGAAAATGCTGCACTCGTGTCGTTGCATGCAGTTTGTGCTCTGCCTGGAACACAGGCATCATCCCAACTGATTGGAAGAGGGCCTTGTTGTTCCTCTCTGGAAAGGGAAGGGTGATCGCCAAGACTGCAACAACTACCGAGGGGTGACGCTGTCTCTCAGTGCCGGGCAAGGTCTTTGCTCGGATAATTCTTGATAGGGTTCGCCACCATCTGCTTGAGCACCAGCGTCCAGAGCAGTCAGCTTTACACAAAGAGGTCAACGATTGACCGATCCTTGCTCTTCGTGTCCTCACCGAACGCAGACGAGAGTTTCGGCAGGGGCTGCTTGCAGCCTATGTTGATCTCTGTAAAGCGTTCGATTCAGTGAATCGGGATGCCCTCTGGAGGATTCTTTGTCTTCGTGGGGTGCCACCAAACTGATCGATCTGATGTCTGAACTCTACTCTGGTACTGAGAGTGCTGTGAAATGTGGTGGTACCATCTCTGACTTATTTCCAGTTATTACTGGAGTTCGTCAGGGGTGTGTACTGGCCCCCACACTTTTCAGCACTTGTATGGACTGGATTTTAGGGAGGATGTCGGAGAGATCAAGCTGCGGTGCATCGTTTGGGAATGTCAAGATCTCGGACCTTGATTTTGCAGATGATGCAGTCATCTTTGCGGAGACTTTAGATATCCTTTGGGGCCCTCGAGGTGCTGAATGAGGAGTCGGAGCGCTGGGATTACGGGTTTCTTGGGTCAAAACTAAGATCCAGGCTTTCGGTGACATCTTTGATGCTGCTGTCCTGTCTGTGTCTGTTTGTGGTGAGGATGTTGAGGTCGTGGAGAGATTCACTTACCTCGGCAGCGATATTCATGTCTCTGCTGGCTGTGAGTCAGAGGTCAATAGACGTCTGGGTCGGGCCTGGGGAGTCATGGATTCACTGGATCATGGGTGGTTGGCGCTGCCGGTACCTGTGCGGGAGGACGAAGGTCCGAGTCTTCAGGTCCTTGGTACTTACAGTCTTGCTCTATGGATGCGAGACTTGGACTCTGACCAAGGATCTGAGACGGAGACTTAATTCCTTTGGTACCAGTTCTTCGGAGAATCCTTGGCTATCGCTGGTCGGATTTTGTGTCCAACGAGCGGTTGCTGAGAGAGACTCGGATGAGATTTGTTACCTGCATAGTCCGCGAGCGTCAGTTGCGGCTGTATGGACATGTGGCTCGTTTTCCTGACGCTGATCCTGCTCACCAGATTCTCTCAGCGAGGGAGTCTCATGAGTGGAGGAGGCCAGTGGGCCGACCACGTGCCTCGTGTTGCAGCAGGTTGACCATCATCTCAAGGAGATGGGGATGGGCCTGGCATCTGCCTGGGGATGGCCAGACGGAGGCCCCTGAGTACCGGCGGAAAGTGGACGCAGCGACGCGCTGTTCTGGCACATGCTCCCATACCTGACCTGACCTGACTCACAGCCAGCAGAGACATGAATATCACTGCCAAGGTAAGTAATCTCTCCATGACCTCAACATGCTCACCACAAACAAGGCACAGACGCGACAGA